>KQ758900.1:1421915-1439583 GCA_001462505.1 Aurantiochytrium sp. T66 | reverse complement strand
CGCCACAAATGCGACGTGCTACGCCGCAAGCTCGCAGAGCCCGCGGAGACGACCCAACCCCGCGCCGCTGCCGCCGCCGCCGACGACGACGCCTGGGACGCCGTCGTGGACGTGCTCGTGGTCGGCGCAGGGTCCGCGGGATGCGCGCTCGCGGCGCGCGTCGCCCAGGGAGCGCCCGATAAACGCACCCTGCTCGTCGAGGCCGGCGACTCCGACGACCTGCCCGAGATCCAGACGGCCGTCGCGTACTTTGACAAAGCCGAGCGCATCTTTGGGTCCTCGCGCGACCACCAGTACCACGCGGAGGCGCAGACCGAGCTCGGGGGCAGGGCGCTATACTGGCCTCGAGGCAAGGTCGTGGGCGGGTGCTCCTCGTTCAATACCATGGTCTACCTTCGCGCCGACAAGGCCGACTACGACGCGTGGGCTGAAAAGCTCGGCCCCGGCTTCGAGGACTTCTCCTATGCGGGCACACTGCCCTTTTTCCGACGCGCGGAAACGCACCCAGGAGATGTCAAGGTGCACGGCAAAGATGGCCCCATGCACGTGGCGCCGCTCACGGACGACGCGCACTTCCCCAACGGCGCCGCCCACCTTGTGACCAAGGCCTTTATTCAAGCCGCCAATGTGCTCGGGATCCCGACGAACTCGGATTTCGCGCAGGGCACGTTTGGCGTCAACGTGAACGACGTCAACGCGCGCAACGGCCGGCGCTGCAACGCTGCGGCCTTTCTCAAAATGGTCGGCGCCTATCCGGAGCGCGGCCGCCTTTCCATCAACTCGCAAAAGCCGCCCGGCGCGCTCAGCGTTTGGCTGTGTTCGTCTGTGCGCCGTATTATTATTGACCCGCACACCAAGCGGACCCTCGGCGTTGAGCTCCAGCTCGGCCCAAGCTTTGACGACGAGGACAGTGAGGACTATGATAACGAGGACGGCGGGTCTGGCAAGCCCCAAGAACGGTACCTGGGAAAGGATGTTGTCAAGGGTCGCACGGTGCGGGTTCGCGTCCGCGAGGAGACAATATTGAGCTGCGGCGCAGTGGACTCGCCGCGCCTCCTGATGCTCTCGGGCGTGGGCCCCAAGGACGAGCTGGAAAGCGTGGGCGTGCCGTGCATCGTGGACGCGCCGGGCGTGGGCAAGCAACTCCAAGACCACTTGCACGTTCCCATGTGCTACCGCATTCCGCAGGGGGTCAAGCCGCACTCGCACTCTAACATTTGCGAAGGCAGTCTCTTCGCCAAGCTTGACGCCGCGAGCAGGTCGCCCGACCTGCAGGTCCATATTGGCACGATCTTCTTCGCGCCGGATGGCTTTGAGCCATTTGGCGAGGGCTTTACGCTTACACCCTCTCTTATTCACCCCAAGAGCGTCGGGTCCATCCGGCTCGCATCCGCGGATCCGTCAGACCAGCCCATCATCGACGCCAAGTACCTGAGCGACCCCGAGGGCCGAGACATGGCGCAGCTCGTGGCCGGCGTTCGGTTTGTCCGCCGTCTGGGCGAGGAAATGCTCAAGAGTCTCCAGGCGTCCAACGGCAAGTTGAACAAGCGGGGCGAAGAAGTTTTCCCCGGACCCAAAGTGGACTCGGATGCAGAGATCGAGGCCTACATTCGCCGCTACGTGGGAACCATGTACCATCCCGTTGGAACGTGCCGCATCGGCCGCGACAGCGATCCTCTGGCTGTTTTGGACGCTCGCTTTCGCGTGCGCGGCGCCCAGGGGCTCCGCGTCGTCGACGCCTCGGCCATTCCCGTCGTCGTGGGCGCCAACACGAACGCGACCTGTATCATGCTCGGCGAGATGGCCGCCGACAAAATCGCACTTGACCTTGCCGGGGACCTCCGATGACGTCGTCGCGGACGCGAGCACGAAAAGAAATCATTCGCGCTGCACAAAGAGGTCAAACGTCGGTCGTCAAGTCATCGACACGAGTGTGCAAAAAAGGATAGGAGCTCAATTCGAGTCTACAAAGTCGGTGGGTCCCTGCTGATAACGATGTAAAGTCCCCAGCTGGCTTCATGGAGCTCGCTCATCTTGGTCTCAGGCTCGGGCCCGCCACATCAGGAAGTCAGTTACTGGCGCTGGTGAGCACCTCTTTCAGTTGCTCATCTTGGCCTTGATCTTGGCGTACATGGTCGGGTCCGCGGCGCCGACAGGCTTGGACTGGCAGTACTTTTGCAGCTTCTCCATAACTGGGGTCTGCAGCGCGGGCGGGACCTGCAGCTGGCCCGAGATCATGTTGTAAATATCTAGCGTCTCCATGTTGAGAATGGCCTCGTACTGCGCGCACTCCTCGAGCGGCATGGCCATGATGTTGTCGGCGGCCCAGCTGCCCAGGAGCAGGTCGACCTCGAGCCAGCCGCGCTGCTTGGACCGGTACAGGAGGCGCTTGCGGTACGCGAGCTCGGCGTCGATACGGGGGCCTTCCGTGGGCTGCGCCGACTCCGGGTAGCTCTGGCGGATGGCGTGGTGGTCCTTGCGCAGGTCAATGTCTCGCTGCACGGCGTGGTGCGGGAGGCGCTTCTCGAGCTCCTCCTGGGACGCAAAGTTGCTCAGGTCGACCATGGTCGGCCCGGTCATGGACGGCTTCTTCGTCGAGACCGCGCGGGCCCACGCCATGCTCGCGCGCGGCGCGGCGGCCCTCGCGCAGGGCTGCTGCCTGCTGGCGGCCCGGGCCGCGAACTTGGCCAAGAGGCTCATGACTCCTGCGGCGCTGACTGAAGTGGGGCTGCCTCGCGGGCGCGGGCGCGGGCGCTGGCTCGAGGGCGGCGGGCCGAGGCGGGGCAGCGCGGGCGGCGGGCGACAGGGATAGGACTCTGGTTTGTAATCAAAGACTCCGAGGGGCCTTCGGAAGCAAGAGCTGCTCCGCTTCGTCGACGTCGAGGGAGGGAAGGAGCCGGGACTTCCGAGGTTTTTTTGATGATGATGGGGAGGAGCGAAGCTGCGCGGGACGGGGAGGAGATGATGAAGCGGCACGGCGATGACATTGTCAACGCAATGTGCGCCGCCATTGCGCAGGGTCTTTTATTAGAAATAAAAAATCGGGAGGAGTTTCAAACCAGACCGATGTTGAAGACCAACCACCTTAGTTTTTAGGACTTCTTCTCGACTCGGGAGATCTCCTTCACCTTGGCACTCATTATTATCTCGAAGTTACACCTACCTTATTTTCTTATGTTTCACATAGAATTTGGAAGTCAAATAACAGTGACGGTAAAACTTACCAAATACCCGACAAAAGTCCATGATATATCGAAGCATCATGAATATTCTTGAGCACGCTCCATATGTCACTAATTCATCGTATAAACTCGCATTATACCCCCTCCGAGAGTATAGTGTCGCCCATTTTCACAACCCCATAAAGAGGGGCATTGTAAAGAAACGTGCGACCGTTGGAGGCCAAGGGGGAACACGGGGAACCCAGCCTGGATCATCGCGGCGTCGTTGGCCTTCAGACTCCTATCCCCGCTCCGCCGCCGCCGCGCGCCGCCGCCCGCCCGCGCCCGCGCGGCTCTTGATTCGATCGCGCATCGGCCTTGGAGCGAAGAGAGCAGCGCAAGGCGAGCACCATGGCGGACGAGGACGGCCTCCTCGACTACGACGAGGATGAGGCGGAGGTGCAGCAGAAGACGGCGCAGGCCGACGCCGACAAGGCCAAGAAGGACTCCTATGTCGGCGTCCACGCCTCCGGGTTCAAGGACTTCATGATGAAGCCCGAGCTCATGCGCGCCATCGCGAGCCTCGGCTTTGAGAGCCCCAGCGAGGTGCAGCACAGCTGCATCCCGCAGGCGATGCTGGGTCAGGACGTGATCTGCCAGGCCAAGTCTGGCATGGGCAAGACGGCCGTCTTTGTGCTGACCACCCTGCACCAGCTCGAGCCGGTGGAGAATCAGATCGCGGTCGTGGTCCTCTGCCACACGCGCGAGCTGGCCTTCCAGATCCACCACGAATACGAGCGCTTCGGCAAGTTCATGAAGGACGTCAAGTCCGCCGTTTTCTTTGGCGGCGTCCCGGCCACCGAGCACCGCAAGGCGCTCAAGGAGAACTGCCCCCACATAGTCATCGGCACCCCGGGCCGCATGCTCCAGCTGAGCGCCAAGGAAAAGGTCATGGACCTTTCGCACGTCAAGAACTTTGTCATCGACGAGTGCGACAAGGTCCTCGAGAAGCTCGACATGCGCAGGGACGTGCAGGAGATCTTCCGCGAGACCCCGCACGACAAGCAGGTCATGCTCTTTAGCGCCACCATCAGCGAGGAGATCCGCCCCGTCTGCCGCAAGTTCTGCCAGGACCCGCACGAGATCTTCATCGATGACCAGTCCAAGCTCACCCTGCATGGTCTGCAGCAGTACTACGCGGACCTCGAGGAGGGCCAGAAGAACCGCAAGCTCAGCGACCTGCTGGACGCCATCCAGTTCAACCAGGTCATCATCTTTGTCAGCAAGGTGCAGCGCGCCACCGAGCTCTGCAAGCTCCTCGTCGAGTGCAACTTCCCCGCCATCTGCTGCACCAGCAAGATGCGGCAGGCCGAGCGCCTCGAGGTCCTCGCCAAGTTTAAGAACTTTGACGCCCGGATCCTCGTCACCACCGACCTCATGGGCCGCGGCCTCGATGTCGAAAAGGTCAACGCCGTCATCAACTACGACATGGCCGAGAACTCGGACTCGTATCTGCACCGGGTCAACCGCGCCGGCCGTTTTGGCACCAAGGGCCTCGCCATCACCTTCATCTCCTCCGAGAAGGATAAGGAGGTCCTCCAGGCCGTCCAGGACCGCTTCGTCGTCAAGATCCCGGTGGTTCCCGATACCATTGACGCATCCACTTACATGACTGCCTGAGCGTGCTTTTGCCGCGCGCTTCTGTGGATGAAGCGGGCGGTGCCTGCCCGCGCGGGCATCCGCACCACCTCACCACGCTCCATGAAAACCCAAATTTTTTTACACCATCGGCTCATCGCACAACTCTCTTCATTATCAGTCAGCTCCGGTAGGGCGAGGGCATGCCCCCCTCATCTCTGTCTGGTCATCCGTTTTCGAGGATGGCACCTTCGAAGTCGCCACAGCCCAGACGCCTCTCTCTGTTCGGGATTGCTCTGCTGGCTTCCGAGGCCGACCTTTCACAGCAGCCACATGGGAAGCGAAATTCGACCGAGATGCGCGAATGCGTTCTCATATGGTCGCACTGCGCAACGAGGACTTGATTGGATTCAAGCAAGCCAAAGTGCCTCGTCTCACCCCTGCCTCTGCAATCGCGACCGGCCGCTGGACAATGCGTTAGCTGTGCCGGTCGGCGATGAAGGCGCGCACATGGCCATCTATCTTATGGCCCGCTGGACAATGCGCTGGCTGTGCCGATTGATTGATCGAGGCGTGCACGATCAAGGAGCCAATTCCTCAGGCCAGCGAAACGCAATACAGCGGTTCCGGGCCGGACCGTCATCGTCGTCGAGCTTGTATCCTTACCATGCGCGTCTGCACGTACTGTGCCCTGTGAATTCGCTCGGCTGCTACGTATGTACGCGTGCTATTCCGACAAGGCGTGTCTCCTTTGAAAGTGAAAATATCTGTGAATGTTGACGCCGATCGCCGCGACCTGGATTGGACCGGGTCGCCCGATGGGCGTCTCAGAGCGCATAGATATAAACGAATGTGCCGACGTGTCTGCGAATCATGGACAAGAGAGACTTTTATGTCGACATCCCCTTGCCGCGGCGCGCGACAGGATGGCTTGAGCTGAGGCCGCCATCCACGGGGATGGTCTGGCCGTTGACGTACGAGGACTCGTCCGAGGCGAGGAAAAGCGCCACCTTGGCGATCTCGATGGGCACGCCGTAGCGCAGCAAGGGATTGATCTGGCCCACCTTGTCGCGGATACCCTTGCGATCGACGTGGTCGAAGATCATCTTGGTCATGCCGGTCTCGATAATGCCGGGGCAGATGGAGTTGCAGCGGATGTTGGTCCCCGTGCACTGGTTCGCCACGACGCGGCACAGGTTGACAACGCCGGCCTTGGCCGCGGCGTAGCTGGCGTCCGAGGCGCCGCTGCGGAGCCCTGCCACTGATGCCGTGGCAATGAGCGAGCCTCCGCGGCCCTGAGCGTCCATCTTGAGGAAGGAGTACTTGAAGCAGAGAAAGACGCCCGTCACGTTGACGCGCATCATCCGGTCGAAGCCCTCGACGGTCTCCTCCCAGAACGGGCCGCCGAAGGCGATGCCGGCATTGGCGTAGCACACGTCAATCCCCCCGAATTCCGAGCAGCAGCGTTCGATCAAATCCTTGACCGACTCGTCGCTGCTCACGTCGCAGAACTGGCCGACGGCGGACCCGGGCGCGGCTTCGTTGGCCAGCCGCACCGTTTCCTTGAGCCCCTCTTCGTTCACATCCGCGGCGACGACCTTGCCGCCCTCCTTGACGAACTCGAGCACGGTGGCGCGGCCGATGCCGGACGCCGCGCCGGTCACCACGCACGCCTTGTTCTGCATGCGGCCCACCATTTTGGCGAGCGTCTTCGTCCGTCTGTGCTCCTCGCGGCGCAGGCAGGCGCTCTGGGCGCGGGCGGGGTTCGGGGCCTCGGGTTAGTCGTTTGGGAATTGCTCTCAAAGATCGTCGTCAAAGATCGTCGAAGATCGTCGAAGATCTTCTAGTCCGATCGCGGACGGGACCAGCAGAGCTGCGCCGCGCGGTCCGACAGCGCCGCCACGAGCGGAATCGCGACCGGCCCGGACCGGATATCGCGACGGGAGGAATCAGAAGAAGGTTTTACATTCGTGCACTGCAAGCGGTCGGAGAGTCGGAGACCGGCGAGCAGAGCGGAAATGACCTCGATCGTGACCGATGAATGGGACGATCGATCGACGCGATGGATGCGGCACGACGGAGCGAGACGAAGATTCATCGTGGGTGCGTGCGTACGTGGGGTACGTATGCATGTATACGTACGTACGTACTGGATTGGGAAGATTGTGAGATGCGAGAAGTACTACAGAGCTGGGCGGCAAATGATGCTTGGGACGAAGACTTTGCCGTGACATTCTCGAGCGCAGGATTGCCCGGCGAGGCGAGGAGGAAATATAAGGTTAGGAGGTTAGGAAGACATGCCCTTGGCGCGACGGGCCACAGGGTGGCTCGAGCTGAGGCCGCCGCAGACGGGCAAGACCTGGCCGTTGACGTACGAGGCCTCGTCGGAGCTAAGAAAGAGCGCAGCCTTGGCAATCTCAACTGCCTCGCCGTAGCGCAGCAGGGGGTTGATCTGGCCCACCTTGTCGCGGATGCCCTTCTGGTCGACAAGGTCAAAGACAGGCTTGGTCATGCCGGTCTCGATGAGACCGGGCGCGACGCAGTTGCAGCGGATGTTGGTGCCCGTGCACTGGTTGGCAACAACGCGGCAGAGATTGATGACAGCGGCCTTGCTGGCCGAGTAGCTGAGGTCGCCGGCGCCGCTGCGGATGCCGGCGACGGAGGCGGTCGCCAGCAGCGCGCCGCCGCGGCCCTGGGCGTCCATCTTCAGGAAGGCGTACTTGAAGCAAAGAAAGACGCCGGTGACGTTGACGCGCAGAATACGGTCGAAGGACTCGACGTCCTCGTCCCAGAAGCGCCCGCTGTGCACGATGCCGGCGTTGGCGAAGCAGACGTCGATGCCGCCAAACTCTTTGCAGCAGCGCTCGATGAGGTCCTTGACCGAGTCGTCGCTGCTCACGTCGCAGAACTGGCCGACCACCTGGCCGGTGCCGACCTCGCGCGCCAGACGCACGGTTTCCTTGATGCCCTCCTCGTTCACGTCGGCGGCGACGACCTTGCCACCCTCCTTGACGTACTCGAGCACGGTGGCGCGCCCGATGCCGGAGGCGGCGCCCGTCACCACGCACGCCTTGCCCTCCATGCGGCCCGGCATCTTCCCGGTCCGGTCTCTGCGCTCCTGCTGCTCTTGCTGCTGCTGCTGCTGCTGCTGCTGCTGCTCTGCTCGAAGAAGTCCTGCGGCTTGCGGTTCTGCGCGGGCGGCACGAGCGTCGCGCGTCTCAAGACGGTCTTGCAGAAGAGGGGCTTGGAGGTCGGGATGTGCGTCAGTCCGCTCAACAAGATCGTCATCTCGATCATGATCATTGTCATTGTTATGATCATGATCATGATCTTGGGCGCCGCCACCTGCCCGGACTGAAGGCAGTCAGGGCTGCAGTGCGACGACCTCCTTGCCGAGTCCGATCCGCTCGCGCGGGACTGACTTCTCAGGCTGGCCAAGTGGCCGTGCATGCGAGCGTGCATGGGTATGAAGTACGAAGTAGGCCCCGAGGCCCCCCTTCGACAGCATGGTGGTGGTGGTGGTGGTGGTGGAAATGGACCAGGCCGACAAGATGCACGAAGGAGTCACTGCGGAGAGCGACGACAAGTTGAGGAGGCGAGGCTTCGCAATCTAAGAGGAGTCCCTGCGAGCTTGGGCGATGAGGATGGATGGCATAAAGCTGCTCGTGCGAGATTCTACGTAGTGAGCATAGGCTACCGAGGCCCGGGCCGTTCTCTTGAGAACGCACGGGACGCGAAATCTCGACTTTGGTTGTAGTGTATGAAGGCGTGTATAATGCCAAGACTTGGATGAAACATACGTAGTACGTACGGGTACAACGTACGTGCAGGTTCATTTTCTCGAGAACGCAACGCTTCACAGATGCCGCGTAGTCAACCACGAAGTCGTAGGTCGTTAGGTCTATGTGAAGGCGTGTTGTGCCGGGTTCTTCATCCCCCCCCCAACCCCCCAAAATTTACAGGTCGACCTTGTTCGCGCTCAAGACCGCCTTGTGGACGTACTACGAACCACCCTGCAGCTCGTATGTCACTAGGACATCCGTGTGGGTCATGATGCGTCAACGCAGGCTCCAAACTCCGGCGGCTCGCGCATCGCGCCCAAAACCTGTTTTCACGATGACGACCATTCCGCAAAAAGCCGTGCGACTTCGCGCCAAGCGCAACTTGGTGCGGTCGCCGCTCAGCTCAGCTCAGGTCAGCTCTTGGCTCAGCCCATGCGCCCCGCCGCCCCCGCGCATCACCGTCTCGTCTCGCTCGCTTGGGACCATGCCGACGACGATTCCAGGTTTCGCCGAGTACGGCTTTTTGGGCCCAGCCTCGGAGCGCTGGCGCCGGTCATTTGCTCGCGCCCGGTCGCTCGCCGCGCCCGGCCCGGCCCGGCCCGGCGGCAGCCTTCGCGCGGGGCGGCGCCGCGCGCGCGGGCCCATCGCGGGAAAGCCCGACACGCGGCGGCCGCGCAGGGCCAAGATCTTGGCTACGAATTCCTACATTCAACTTGAAGCAGGCCACGTCCGCCGAGCGCGCGAAGAATTGCAGATGGCCCGCGCCGCCGCCCGCGCCGCCGGCTCCGCCGCGCTCCGCGCCGCGCCGCGCCGCGCGTCGTCGTGCGTGGTGATGATGATGTGAGGCCCGGAGGCTCAGCAACGCCGAGCAAATCGTTAACCGCTCCCGACCCCGACTCCGACTCCGCCAGCCACCGCCCCGCCGCCCGCGCCCGCTCTCCCCGCGCCCGCCCGCCAGCCGCGCAGCACGCCCACGGCCGGCCGCCCGCCCGCCGCCGCGCGCGCGAAGGAGCGAGCGAGGGCGAGGAGGCGAAGGAGAAGATATAGATAGAGAAGATGGCGGCCATGCTGCGCGGCTCCAAGAGCAAGTACATGTACGACCTCATCGTCATCGGCGGCGGATCCGGCGGCGTGCGCGGCTCGCGCATCGGTACGTGAGACCCTGCAGCGGAAATCGCGGCGAGCAGCATCGTGCCGTGCCCGGAAGCGATTGCATGGGTGGATGGATACATGATGGATGGATGAATGGATGACTGACTAAGTTGATCCGCTCGCTCCGGGCAGCTGCCACGCACGGCGCCAAGGTCGCGCTCATTGAGGCGTCCATGCACCACGGCCCGCCCTCGTACGCCGCGATCGGCGGCACCTGCGTGAACGTTGGCGTAAGTTTTCCATCGATGATGCCGCTGGCGCACCGCGTACGGAAGGATAGTAAGATGCTGACGAGATCTGGACGCTGCGCAGTGCGTGCCGAAAAAGCTCATGGTGTACGGGTCGCTCTTTTCGCACGAGATGCACGCTGCCGAGCAGTACGGCTGGCAGGGCGTCTCGAACCCGACGCACGACTGGTCGACCTTTATGGAGAAGAAGAACAAGGAGATCAGCCGTCTTAACGGCATCTACGGCCGCATCCTGGGCAACGCCGGCGTCGAGACCAAGGAGGGAATTGGCCGGCTCAAATCCGCCCACGAGGTCGTGCTCACGGGCCCGGACGGCAGCGAGGAGGTCCTCACCACCGAGCGCGTCCTCATCGCCGTTGGCGGCTGGCCCTTTAAGCCGAGCATCGAGGGCGCCGACCTGGCCATCACCTCGAACGAGATCTTCTATCTCGACGAGCGCCCGGAACGCCTCATCGTCGTCGGCGGCGGCTACATCGCCGTCGAGTTCGCCATGATCATGGCCGGCTTCGGGTCAAAGGTCACCCTCATGTACAGGCGCGACCTCTTCCTGCGCGGCTTCGACGACGACGTCCGCCAGCACCTCGCCGACGAGATGGCCAAGCACGAGAACATTGAGCTCAAGTTCAACACGAACCCGTCCAAGATCGAAAAGAACCCGGACGATACGCTCAAGGTCACCACGGAGGACGGCGACGAGTACGAGGCCGACTGCGTGCTCATGGCCACCGGCCGCACTGCGAAGACCGAGGACCTTGGCCTCGACCTCGCCGGCGTCAAGACCCGTGACGACGGCTCCATCCCCGTCGACGCCTACTCCAAGACCAACGTCGAGAACATTTTTGCCATTGGCGACGTCACGGACCGCATTCAGTTGACCCCCGTCGCGCTCATGGAGGGCCACTGCTTTGCCGACACCGTCTACGGCGGCATGGACCGCAAGCCGGACCACGAGTACGTCCCGTCGGCCGTCTTTGCCGGCACGCACGAGATTGGCTCCTGCGGCCTGCCCGAGGAAGAAGCCGTCGACCAGTACAGGAACATTACCGTCTTCAAGTCCACCTTCAAGCCGATGTTGCATACCCTGACCGGGGTCGACACTAAGATCCTCATGAAGATCATCGTTGCCACTGATTCCGACAAGGTCGTCGGCGTGCACATTTGCGGCGAGCACGCCGCCGAGATGATCCAGAGCGTCGCCATCGCCATGAAGATGGGCGCAACGAAGAAGGACTTTGACTCCACCGTCGGCCTGCACCCTAGCGCCGCCGAGGAGCTCGTCACCATGCGCAGCCCGGCGTACCGCTACGTCGACGGCACCAAGGAGGCCAAGCTCTAAGAAGTGCCAGATAGCCTAGCTCATCAATTTGTTCACTTTTCGCAAATAATCGATTGATTGCGGTACTAGCTCTCTTTGTACGGCGGCGGTACTAGATCTCTTTGTACATCTGGTATTCATCGCGCGGCTCTACGTCTGCAGCGTGGCAGCGGCGGCGCGCGCCCTTTTCTTGGCCTGGATCTTGCGCACCGCATGGAGGTAGCCCCCGATGACCTTGGTAAAGGTGTGCTCGTCGAGGCGCGCGAGCATGGCCGAGAACTCAATCCACTCGCGCCGCGATACCATGCCGTCTCCGTCTTTGTCGGCGCGGTCGAGCTGCGCCTGCGCCTCGTGCATCGGCACGGTCGTCCCATTCACTGCGTAGATTTTCGTGCAAAAAATTAGTCCCACTCAGTCCTCCAACTCCAAGGCCTCGTCCTGGCTTCCTGGCGGCGCACTTACTAGCCTCTCCAAGCAGCACAAATCCGCGCACGTCCAAGAACCCGCTCTTGTCGTCATCGAGCTCGTCAAAGAGCTCGTTCAAGAGCGCCTCGTACGTCGGGTTCATCGTGCGTGGCCCACCGCTCCGGTTTTCACTCTTGCATGACTTGCTCGTCGACAGTCAACCGCAAGGATCAAGGCTGCTTCTTGCTCCTAGACACGATGCGTATCTCCAATGCCGGCGCCCGGGCCAGCGCCATTCCTTGCGCGCGTCTCCAGATCGCGATGATGCTGGGCGGAGCAGGGCGTGTAGCCGTTGAGATGTCCGTTCAGTGACTAGATGTTGTACCAGGTTCGTCCCAGAAGCCCGGTTCATGATACATAAAAGTACTCAGGCCGAGCCCATGGTCAGGACAGGGTTAAGTTTTGGTCACGAAGCCTTGCTACGTCCGCTGCGCGAGCCCGTGTGGCGGGTCGACAGCGGTACGGTGACTTGGCAACGTGCCTAGTGGTCAAGCGTCTCAAGTCTCGTCCTGGGAGGCGTCTTGACGCAGAGCTGGTAACAGGATGAATGTCGACAACTGGATTCTCCAGCCTTGATGAGCATATGTTGCGTACTAGTACCCTGCCAGGGAGTCTCGCAGGCTGGCTGTTGCACTGTCATGTTCTCCAGCGCGACCGTGAGCGGATCAACTCCCCAGTTCTATAGTATTGCCTATGTCCAACAATTGCGAGCGACCTGGGTGCCTTTTGCTCCCTGGCGAGACTTTGGTCTGGTGTGGAACTCGATCAAGGCGCTGGGCGGTGCGCAAGTACGGCAGAGCGCAGTCGAGAAAAGGGTCTTGGGTGGTCGGCCGAGCTAGTACGCGAGCACGCAGCATGGGTGACCGTCGGCGCACGAGCAAGCTGGAAGCGGGCTTTGAGGCCCGAAAGCAGCTGAGAGACCAGCTCTCGCGCGATGAGATTCAGGCCATCTACGACGAGAACTTTGGCGGCACCTCGGGCAAGAAGGGCACGAACACGATGGCCAACTTTGGGACGCTGACGACGAAAATTGAGACCTCGCGTGTCACCGGGACACATGGAGGACACGCGGTCCGTGAGTCAGAGTTCAAGGAAGAGAGGCACGATGCAATCTCCCTCGAGCGCGTCCTGCAGAACGAGCAGGCGACCATGCTGTTTTATGCCTTCGCAACGGTGCGCCTCGTCAACGAGGGTATCCTCTTTTGGAATGCGGTAGAGTCCTTCCAGAACACCAAGTGGAAAGCTAATCGTCTCCTCGGAATTTCCGAGTGCACGGACAAGGACATGCGCTGCCAGGCCAAGTACATTTTCACCGAGTACCTTGATGAGAACGCGCCGACCGAGGTCTGCGTGCCCAGCGACATGCTCGATGGTCTGCGCAAGGGCATCTTCTACGAGACGGCCGACAACGAGATCACAGACACCATTTTCGTCGATGCGCAGCGCCATGTTTTTCGTGACATGGAAAAGGGGCTTTTCCGCGAGTTCCTCAATTCGCTCAACAGCAAGGGCCTTGCCCAGGTCATGAAGAGTCTCGACAGCTCGTCCGCGCCGGGGCTTGCTACCGCGACAGCAATGCAAATGACGAGCCGCCGTGGAGAGTTCAAGTTTGACGACTAGAATTACATACATATTCATGAGCAACGCGGCAGGCTTGCATTCTGGCTGGTCCCTAGACTGCGCCGTCCCCGTCGAATACGAGGAAGTGCTTGCCGTGCGGCCGCATGACTTGAAACCGGTACAGCGAAAGGTCGATCCACACGGCTTTCTCCGGGTCGTCATCGAAGCGGATGTGGTGCTGCGGGCGCGCGCCGGGCCCTCGTCGCCGACGCAGGCCAACCACTGTTCCGCGACGGAACTGCTTGGCAAGGCGCACCTCAACTCGAGCATTCTGGAGCTCCTCGACGGCGCAGACGCGCTCCCCGCGCCAGAAAAAGCACTCGTGCGGGTCGCGACTGTAAAACGCTTGCTCAGCCGCCTGAGATCCCGTCCTGCCCGTCTGCACACAGATGCTGGCGTCCTCGAACTGGGCCTTGTCCTCACTTGCACTGGCGGGGATGACAGGCTTCGCGTTTGCCCGCTTGCGCTTGGCGAGCAACCGCAGCCGCTGGATGGCCTCTCGCCGCGCCAACTGGTGCTCTGGCTCGGGTTCTGCCGGCAGGTCGGCCTGTACAAAGTCGTCCTCGTCGTCACCAAGCGCCTTTTCCTCAAAACCCGGCTTGGGAGGGTGCCAAACTCCGAGCCCGTGCATTTCGTTCTGAGCAAAGGGTCCCTCCCACTGCGCTCCATTCTCAAAGTGGTACGTGCCGCGGCCGTGCATGAGACCATTTTCCCACTCGCCGTCGTACTGGAGCACGCCACCGGGTCTCCAGAGCTCGCCACGCCCGTGCGGAATGCGGCCGGGCCCCGCGCGGAAGTCGCCGACATACTTGCCGCCGTCGGGCAAAACTTTGGTCCGCCGCTCGAGCTCGGCCTGCTGCTCCTGGGCGAGCTGCGTGACCGTCTGCAGCCGCTCCAGGAGCGCGAGGTTGCCAGTCATGGCTGCCGAGCGCCGCGTGTCCGATCTGGATGGTCTCCGCGCGGAAAACCCTGATGGCCAAAAACGGTGTGTACCTGCCATGGGGACCGTCCGGGGACCCCTTCCCTGTTTTTGCATATCGAGCGGTCAATCACTGAGCTCTGGATCTCGAGAAGGCGCACAACGCGAGCTCACGCACCGACCCGGGCCCTCTTCGGGGACCCCCCGCTCTAGTTGTAGCAGATTCTCTGGATACTTGTTAGACTCTGATTTTGAGAGGAGACGTAAGCAAGACGTGAGCTCGCGCACCGATCCGGGCCTTTGCAGCAAGAATCCTGAATCCTCAAGCTCTGGATCTTGAGACGCGAGCATCCTTCATTGAAATGTCCCGTCGACCGAGCGTGTGGACCCGTTTAAGCGCACCGTTAGGTTTCTCTTCGTCATCATCATGACGGCGTCTCCTCGACAGGACTCCTAGTGCGAGGGCCTGCCTCCGACACGAAAACGGCATTGGAGTGGCGACAAAATCAACAATCTATGCTTCAAGACAGGTTGCGGTCTAGCGGTCTTACCCGTCGACCAATAAGTAGTACCTGCGGTCCCTCGCGTGGCGTTTCTTCTGGGAAGGCGCCCGTCGTGGAACTCCGCTTAGATGGTCTTCTGCTTCTTGGGCGCCTTGGGCTTGAGGTACTGCTGCACGAAGAAGTTGCCGAAGAGGCCGAGCATGGTGAGCATGTACCAGAAGAGCAGCTTGACGAGGGGCTGCGGGTAGTCGCAGGGGTTGTAGTAGTCATAGACGGACTGGACGACCATGGCCATGAACTGCGTGAGCTGAATGGTGGTAATGTACGGGCGCAGCGGGCGCATGAAGGTGTAGCCGAGGGTGGTCGAGGCGTAGTAGCCGTAGAGCACGACATGCACGCTGCTGTTGAGGATGGTAGAGAAGTAGGCGTCGCCACCGGGCGCGAAGCGGGCGATGATGCCCCAGATGAAGCTGATGCTCGCGTGGTGGTAGACGTGGAGAAAGCTGAGCTGCTTCCACTTCTTGCCGAGGATCATGAAGACGGTGTCGAGGAATTCGAGGAACTTGCTCACGTAGAAGATGTAGATGATGTTGGCCATGCCCGGGGCGTGCGACTCGGTGCCCTTCTCCATCGGGTTGCCAAAGAGCTTGTAGCCGCCGAGGTATGCCTGGCGCGCGCACTCGGTGGCCATGTACATGGACAGACCGGTGAGGAAGATGTTGTGCACGAGCTTGAGGAACTTGAGCTCGAAAGGCTTATCGACAAAGGCCTTCATGAAGGCGGACCCGAGGACCACGAACGCCAGGTAGCCGACGATAAGCGCCATCATCTCCTCGGTCGAGGTGAAGAGCTTGCCCTCGTTCAGCTTGTTGGGCTTCTCATGCTCCATGAACTCCACGATTCCGTTGTCCACGGCGTCCACGAAGCGGCGCCATTGCTGCTCGACGACGTCCATTTTGTCTGCGCTGCTGCTGGCACGCTCTGTCTGGCGCAAGCTTCTTCTTCTTCGAGACCGGTTTCGGTTTTGCCCCCGGGTCGCGATGCGACGATACCGACCGGTGAAGCGATCAGCAGGCTGCTGCTGCCGGTTTACGCGCAAGGTCTCGATTGCCTTCCTGGCAGTTCGCGATTGCAGGCCGACGATTCTGTAGTCTCTATGCGCAACATGGCGCCGCGCTGCTGACGTACGCGACGTGCGTAAGCAAGAGCAGCCACCTCGCCCACCTTAAACTGGCACGCACCCGCGCTTCCGCCCCCAGTGAAAGTAAGGCGGAAGTACGCGGACCACGCAAGTTTGAGGAAGAAATCTCGGCTGCGCAACCCATTTTGGGGAAAGGTTGGACGCAAGGAGCCAAGGAGCTTGATGGAGGAGGGCGCCGTCGACATGCGCTGCGAAAGTTTTGCAGGTGCAGCCTGAGGATCGCAGCCTAATAAGTTCGCAGACAGGTCATGAGGCTGCGAAGAATAACGCGGACAGCTCGCGAGATCGGCATTTTGCAAGACGAAAAGCTACCGCAAGACTCGCTCTTCATTTTTGCGCAAAGTGCGAGCAGCTTCGTTGTCAGAGCAAACAGAATTGCTGCGAGGTCGCGACGGCAATTTCGAAGACCTTGGTGGGGCGTCACAAGCCAAGAAATGGAGAATGTAGCGGGCGGGCGGTATAATATTTATCCGATCTGGATACCGTAGCCGAAGCGGTGGGTGTCCTTGCTGTGGTCGAGGATGGCGTTGAAGAAGAGTGAGACGGTGGGGTCGATCATTTGCAAGACCTGGGCGGCGACGATGGAGCCGTCGAGCGCAAAGGTGCCGCTGACGCGCGACTGGCGCAGCGCGAACTCCCAGCCGACGTTGGCGATGGAGTCGCGGTTGGCCAGGTTGACCTCGATCTCGGCGGCCAGGTTGACGCGCTGGTTGACCTTTCGCAAGTAGTTAGCCGAGACGGTGTTGAGGGTGGTGAGGGTGGCCGTAGCGGCCTGGTTCTCGTCCTGGTACTTGGCGCGAGCCAGAACGTGGGACATGCCCTGGGAGTGGTGGTAAAAACCCTCCCCGCCCATGGCAAGGTTCTTGGTGATGGCCTGGAAGTAGGAAAATCCCAGGTACGGGCCCTGGGAGGTCTTGATGGTTCCGGTGAAATCAGAGCCCTTGACCTCGCACTCTGCCTGCACGACCCCGCGCGAGGGGTCCGATCCTAGCGACGCGATGAGGCGCGTGGTGACCATGGGGTTGATGTTCTGGTGCCACTGGGCGTCTACCTGGCCGGTCGGGTCGACGCGGGCCATGAGCATCGTGGCGTCCGACGGCGAGCAGTGCACGCCAAAGTGGTACGAGTTGCCGGCCTTGAGCATGTTGCTGCCGAGCCAGAACTCGTGCGAGGACTGGAACCGCTGGCTGAGCGGCTTATTGACGATGACGCGGCAGCCGTCCCAGAGGTCCGGGTTCAGGACGCGCTTGATCTCCGAGTCGGCCTTGTCGAAGGCGCCCGGGTTCTCGCGCTTGGCGACGGCGGCGGCGGCGGCCATGCCGGCCTGGCGGGCCTGCTCGGCCGCCAGCTGCTCCGAGGCGGCCACGTTGCTCGCCGTGCCGATGGCCTCGCCCCTGTCGCGCGCCTGGCGCGCCTTGGCGGCGGCCTGGGCGGCGGAGGCGGCGGCCTGGTCGCCGGACCCTGCCGGGAGCGCGTCCACGGGCGTCATCCCGGGCGCCGAGGCGCACTCTGCGGTCGGCAGCAGGCCCTTGAGCAGGTTCCACCGCAGGCCGCCCTTGTCGTCCTCGCGCATCATCTTCTCAACGCGTGCTTCTCGCTGCTGCGCCCGGCGTACGTCTCCAACTTCTCCAGGTCGCGCTCCGCGACCACCACCCAGCCGCTGC
>KQ758900.1:1410645-1421905 GCA_001462505.1 Aurantiochytrium sp. T66 | reverse complement strand
ATGAAGCGCCGCCGCGACGACGGCGACGATGGCGGCGAGGACGGAGGCGGCGAGGACGGGCGCGCCCGCGGCGCCAAGCGCGCGGCGGCCGGGGCCGCGGCGGCGGGGGCCGCGGCGGCGGGGGCAGGGGCCGCGCCGCGCAGGTCGCCGCTCGTGGACCTGCTGGAGCGCGGCGTCGAGGAGCACACGCTCGTGCGGTCCCCGGACGGCGCCGTGTACACGGGGTTCGCGGACTTCGCGACGCTCAACGAGAGCGAGTGCCTCTTCAGGCCCATGAACTCCAACCGCGCCATAAACGAGGACGTCGTCGCCGAGAGGGTCGCCGCCAACGAGCGCCGTCTCGCCGAGACGGGCAGTTTCCACGATTTCGGCCAGATTAACTTCATCATCAACAACGACGACACCAGCAAGACCTTCTACATTATGGACGGCCAGCACCGCTGCGCCACGATGGCGCGTCTGCTCGAGCACAAGCGACCCATCAACTTTCAATTCCGGGTCAAGGTCGTCGACACAGAGCAGGAGGCCGCTGCCGAGCTCGAGCACTTCCAGAACAGCTACCCAAGCGACCCACGCTCCTTCTTTCCCACGCAGCAGAAGACGGCGCTCGCGACCACCTGCCTCGAGATCGTCAAGGCGACTTTCCCGAACCCGGATCTCTGGCGCGAAGTTGACGTCAAAAGCCGCGTTGGCGCGCGCACCGGGGATCCGAACCGGCCTTTCCTTACCGACTTCGTCTTCTTCGGGCTCCTGCAGAGTTCGGGCCTTCTCGACAAACATGCCGACCCGGACACGCTCGCCACCGAGCTCACCAAAGCCGACAAGATCATGGCAGATCTTGCCAGGAAAAAGCCCTCTGCCGTCGGCAAGGGCGTGTCCAGTGAGATGGTCAAGAAGGCGGTCGCGCTCGGCTGCTTTTTAGGATTCTTCAGGCCTGGCAAGCTCGAATGGAGCGAGATCTCGGGTCGAATTAGGTCTTGACCCGCAAGTCTCCAGAATGGCGATACTGACGAACGATAGAAATCTAACCGCAGTGCGCTGCACGTCCCGCCTTGCCTGCTATAGCCTGACGGCGAGCCCACGATCTCGCGCAGGGAATGAGCTCGAGAGGAAGTTCGGTCCATCTATAGATCAATGGGCAGGCCGAGCTAGCAAGCTGCAAACAACTTTGGCTCCAGGCGAGCTATTCTTCGTGCGTGCCGATCAAGTTTTTTCTTCTTTAAAAAAATTGGTAACGAACGGGAATGGGCTCGATGGCCTGGGCCTGGCTCTGCCTAGAGAGTCTTCTTGGAGAGGCGACGGCGCTTGGCAAGGGCCTTCTCCATCTCGATTCGCTTATCGGAAGGCTTGGAGTACAGCTTTTTGTCCGCAGCGCTCAGGTGCATGGAATCGTGCGGTCGCACCTTGAACTCCGTGTTGACCGCTTGTGGCACGCGCGCGCGCGACGACCCACCCTGTTCGCGCCTGGCCTTTTCCGCCTCCACGGCGCGCCGAAGGCGTTCCTCGCGAGATGCGTGGGCGAGGTCCGCGAGGCCCCGGCGCGCAACCGCGCTGCCGCCGACTCCGCGCTTGCCGCCGCCGGCGGCCTCGGTGGCGGGAGCGCGGCTCGGCGAGGGCGAACGCGCGCGCGTCTTGGACTCTTCCTCCTGCTCGTCCACGTTGGCGCGATCGAGATGGTGGTCCATGGTCCGGTGAAAGATGGCGCGCGACCATTGCTCCATGAGCATGGTGAGGATGCGCTTGTTACTCTGAATTTCCTTGGGGTGCTGGCGCAGGTAATTGATGATCTTGCCGATGCCGCTTTCGCGAAGATCTGGCTCGTCAATCGGGAGCGTCGGCAAGAGCTCGATCACGCGCGTGCGTAGCGCCTGAGCTGGAAGCGACTGGTCCACCTTGTTGGGTTCCAGCCACTGCCGGAGCACCGGCAGGCCGCCCCTTTGCACGAAGGTCGCCCGCGCGTCCGTGGGTCGCAGCTTCACCTCGATCTCGTCCAAGAATTTGAGTTTGTTCACCGCCGGCTTCAGCCGCGCGCGCGCGTCACGGTCCTCGTAATACGCTCTGTTCATGTGAAAGATGAGTGTTTCGATCTCCTTCACGAGCGCTGGGTCCTCCGAGCCCGTATCTTCGCCGCCGCCGCCGCCGCTCTTCTTCCGATTTTTGTTCCGTCGCTTCGCCATTTTCTTGAGCACGGACTTAAAGGTCCCATCCTCCTCCTCTTCCTCCCCGTCCTTCTTTGCATCTGCGCCGGCTTTGTTATTGTTGTCGTCGTCGTCGTCGTCTTCGTCCATCCTCTCATCGTCCTTGTACGGGTCCTCTTCGTCCGAGGTATGCTCCTTTTGCCGGTTGTAGTCGCGGACCGCGGCCATGTTATCGTCGGCGTTATCGATGAAGTTATCGTCTCCATCGCCCCGCTTCCGCTTCGTCAGCGTCTTGCCCCCTTTGACAAGCTTGCCCTTCTTCTGGATGCGCTTCCCGCCAGGCTTTTTCAGCGCTTTACCTTTGCTCTTGCTCAGGGTCTTCTTCTTCTTCTTGCCGCCCTCCTCGTCGGAGGAGTCATCCGAGGACGACGACGATCCCGACGACGACGATCCCGACGACGACGACCCGGACGACGACGATCCCGACGACGACGATGACGCCCCGTCCGTCTTGTTCTTCTTCGACGCGGCCTTCTTCTTGCCGGCGGCGCCTTTCGCGAGCTTCTTCTTCCTCAGGGCGGCGACCTTCTTCTTCTTGAGCACCTTGCCGCCCTCCTCGCTGTCGCTGCCGCTGCTGCTGCTGCCGCTGCCGCTGCCGGCCTCGCCGGATTTCTTCTCGGGGTCCTTGGCGTCCTCCTGGGCGTCCCCGGCGGCGTCCCCGGCGACGCCGTCCTCGCGCCGGCGCTGCTCGAGCTCCTTGCGCGCGGCGTCGTCGCCGGACTCGCCGTCGCTGCCTCCGAGCGTGTCCATGCTCGCTTCCACTCGCGCCTCGACGGCCGCGGGCCGCTTCCGCGGGCGGGAGACCGTGCGGCCGTGCGGGCGGGCGCGCGCCGGGCGGCCGGCCGCGGGGCTCGCGCGCGCGCGGGCGGGCGGGCGCGGCGACGGGCGGCGTCGAGGCGAGGCGAGTCCGTATCTGATCGAAGCCTCAAGGACGAAGGCGTTGCTTGAACCGCCCTATATCCACTCGGTTAGGTCTGTTTTCGTATTTTAGCACCCTACCGGTCTACCGGAGCTCGCTCAGGCACCAGGGGTACTCGCGCGACAGAGGGACGTGCATGCTCGCGCTTGCATCCGGCTGCGGCTGCGAGAGATGCGGAGATTTTTTCAGACGGCTATAAATCGTGATGGTGAACAGTTTTTGCGGAATAATGCGTAGGCTGGATGTCTTTGGTGATGACTTGGGCGGACCGTATGATGTGCGTGCGTGATGTGCGTGCGTGCGTGCGTTCCTGGTCGTTGTTGATTGATCACCTGCTTGCGACCGAGTATTTCATGTCTGATCTGTCAGTGTATGTCACCCAGAGTTTACCTGGGAAATTTGGAGGAAGAATCTCTGAATATTGCGAAAGATATGAGAAACCACCGTCACGTGAGCCCATGAGCGCGCTCGCCCGCTCAAGGCTGGCTGGCATGCTTACGGACTCATTGCATACTTGCTGTTATGCACGCTTGAAAATACTGCCAAAGCTTTGAGATTCAGTCGCGTATGAGCAAAGTTCCATGCACAACTCCGGCAGCAACGACTCCAACGAGGCGGAGCTTCGTAGCAGCAGCAGCAGCAGCAGCACCAGCACCAGCACCAGCACCAGCACCAGCACCACCAGCACCACCACCACCACCACCACCAGCAGCGGTAGCAGCAGTGAATGATCCGGCTTCCTGAACTACTGGAGAGATGAGCCCCTTTATTGCATCGTTTTAGTGAAAATGAGGGACCCATCATCGGCGGGGTCGCCTGCGGAGCTGTTTGCGCGGTCATCATCGTCGTCAACCACTTCGGTCTCGTTGAGCTGCGGCGGAGCCTCGCAACAGTCATCGAGCTCGAGAACCAGGGCTCCGCCCTTGATTGAGTTGACGAGGATGCTCGCAGAGTTGCTACTTCTGCGATTTGACGCTGGAGATCCAGTGTGCGAGTTTCGAAAGGTCATTGTCGTCGACGTGGGCGTCTTCGTGCGCCTGCGCCTGTGGCGGGCATGAAATGACTGGTCTTGATCTCGATACGCAAAGATTGCCATCGCCAAGAGTCCGAGCATGTGGATTTTGTCGATAAAGAGACTTGCGAGTTGCGCCTTGATCAACTTGGGCGTTGCTGGATTGACCGAGCACGCCAAGTAGCCGAGCAAGCCCGCGCGCGTGGTCCCTAGCACAAATGAACCCAAGAGGAGCACCTCGAGAGCGCGTAGCCGATATACAAAGCCGCGAAGCAGCGGAGACGCGCGCATCGTGTGCTGCAAGCGCAGGCTCGGAGGCTCGATGGGACTCGTGGGGCTAACCGGGGCTTCGTGGCCCATGGGCGCCACAGCAGAGGACGTGAATGACCTGATGATACTCAGCCCAGCAGCCTGCAACAGCTTGTCCGGGGACCTTTGTGACGAAACCTCGGTGATGGCGCGCGGCGAGGTCACCGCGGTGTTGCGCAGCAGCTCCGAGATGATCTTCGATTTTTGCGTCGCTAAAAGTGCAGCGCCGTAGAGACCGACCAGAGCCAGGCTCTGCACGCGGGCCACGGCTAGCCACCAGCAGTGCGACGGTGTCTCATCCAAGCGACCAAGGGAGGCCAGTGCGAGCTGCGACAGAAAAAGCAACGTGGAGACTTTGAGGCGATGCTGCGACACCCACAGAGGACGTTCCTTGCCCCGCGAGATGCTTGTTAGCGACGTGAGCAGGTAGATGTAGCTCGTGAGCACGAGCGAGGTGCTGAACACTTTCAGCAATGAGGACGCCGTCGGGTCCAAGACGCCCGTGAGCCGTCCGACATCGAAGGAGAGCAAACCCTCAATGAAAGCGGCGAGCGCACTGGAGACCCAAAAGTGGACGCGGGAAGCACCCCAGAACGACGCGCTGCTCCTGACCGCCAGCTTGTATCTGCGCGTCTTGAGCAGTAGGCACAAGCCGACCAATAAGAAGATGCCGCCTGACGCGACACGAAATCGATGAAAAAGCACTGCGACCTCGTCCCCTGCGTCAACGTAGTCCAGACATGGCGGCACGTAAATCGGTTGGCCCGACAATACTCTTCGAGATGTTGGTCTGCCCACCTCACTTGCGAGCTTTCGCATCGCAAGAGCGCCGGGGTGGGTCGAGGTTGTTCCCGAGAGGTCTCGCGCGCAGCATTCCGAAAACGGCCTGACGCACTGTCGCCCGTGCCGCGACGACAGGCGTTCCTCGCTTTGGGCCCGAACAGGCTCTCTTGCCTGTTTGCTGCCCAAAGAAAGGTCACGGCGGCCCCGGGCGCAGGAACGTGAATTTTGATTAGGCTTCACGTTTACGCACTGTAATTCGTATGGCCCCGCGGGACCGGGCTGTAGAATGCCGATCTGTCAAGGGCTCGCACTGTCGAGGCTGACCCGGCAATAACGTTGCTCCGGAGTCCCTCCCCAACGAGCGCGTGGTTTTCACAAGCACGGGTCCAACCGAAAGGGTTCTCTATTGAGCAACGAGGTCCTGAAGCGGAGCGCGAGATGCAGTCTTCCTCTTCTCGCACGGGAGTGCGCTTGCTCATCGCTTGCTTGCGTTTCCGCGACGACGATGGCGGTCCTGACCCGTTGGTGGCGAGACGATGGTCGACGGACGGATAACACCCACGCGTCGTGCCGCACCCAACAGTTGGAACTTCTCGGTGGGACGATTTTTGCTTTCACCCCGGCTTGCCCCTGGTCCGTCATGAACTGCCGATGCGGTAGCGCGACTAGGCTAGTCAGTTGTTGTTTATGTAGCAGGTGGACTCTGGGCATCACTACAGTCTGAAGCGCACGCTGGCCAAGCTTTGGCCGCCTCGCAATCCGACGTCTTGATTCTGTTCGGTCGACGAATGACGAAGGCTACACAACCTGGCAAGGGTGCAGGCGCGGACCCTGGCACGCCTGCTTTTTGGTCTCCGGGCCCCGGCGGAAGCCTTAATTTCCCGGCGATACTTGTACGGCTTGTACGGGCGCCTCGGTTCGCGCCACTGCGTACTGGAGTACGCAATGGGGTCGGCGAGCATCGGCCCCGAATCTTGATTAGCCCGAAGCCCGGCAGTTTCTGTGGCTACAAGGGTTGCGCACGAAGTGCCTTGCGTTCAAGGACACCTCACGGCAGCGTTGCAAATACCTACTCTCTCAAGACTTGACCGCGATTGTCCATAGCTATACTCAGAGCAGCGGCCGTGGCTGATTACGCCCGACTCGCATGCCGGGCCTTGAGCTTCTTTTGACTGCAACTTGACCAGCTGCTTCTCGCCCATTTGGGTGCTGAAGGCGAGCCACGCACGCCAAGTTATGGACACGGTCTCCGACTTTCGGTCACGTCACGGTGGGTAGCCGTTGAACGGTCAACAAACTTGAACTTGATCTTGAAGGCTTAGGATTGAAGGCCGCTGACATGGAGTCGAAGCAATGGCATCGTGAGACACCGTGACCGTGGAACTGGCATCATTGGCTGGGCATGCTATGAAGCATCGTCTGGGGCGTTTGGGCTCTGGAGGTCCCCAAGCAACAGGGGTAGTACCAGGTACGCATGTCCACAAGAGTGCATGAGTGTCCATGGCGTCCATGGACCCCCCCTCTCCTCATCAAGGTGGCCCTGAGCAGTCTAGGCCGAGCCGCAAAGCAGCTGTGAACGGAACGAGCAGCGGAGATCAAGCGCGATCGGTTTGGTTGGTGACAGATTGGTTTCACGTAGCGGAAGGTCGGGCAGAAAAAACAGTCCAGCACCCACCAAGGACCCACCAAGTATAGAGTACACGCACCCTCCTCAAAGTGAGATCTGGACCGTCGTTGACCAGTAACGATTGGGCTCCTCTGTCCAGGCTTGCGGAGGAGTTGCCAGGCGCGTTCGACAACTTCGACTGCAGATGTCGGCGGCATGTTGCGCTTCATTTATCGAGGAGTGCTAGTTCTTGTTTGATCCTAGGCTAGGCCTAGGCCTTACGGTAAGCTTGGAGCGAGTCCAAGGCATTGAGCGGGGCTTGTCTCAAGCAAGCATCGCTGTATCCCGAAAAAGCAAACACCAAAGCTTGCAAGGAGAACTCTATCCCATCCGTCAGCATAGTGCTTTTCTCTGGTTTTCTCGTGATCGTGCGGAGCAAGTCGCGCTTGTAAGGCTTGCAGCTGAGGCCTCGTAAGCTTGGGTTCTAAAGTTCTTCCTTGGTCTTATGGTCGCCTTGGTTCGGTTGCCCAAATCATTGAGAAATCCGACACGGTCCAGATCCAGTATGATGACCAATGATGATGACAGACTTTCTCGGGCTTCTCGGTCCATTGGTCTTTGTCGATCGTCGTGAGCGGCCGGTGAATGCCGAAGTCCGCCTTGATCGAGCGAAGTCATCGTGAGACGATCTTGGAGGCTCGGATTTCCGTGCCTTCGCCGTCGCGCATATCTTCTTCAGCAGACCAGTATCCCCTGCGATGTCGACGCAGCCCATGCTCGCCGAGGTCGTGGCGCAGGCGGAGCTCGCGGCGCAGGCAGGCCCCGCCGCGGCGCCGGCGACGGCGGCGCGGCCGCTGGACGAGCGCAACCTAGGCATCTTGTCATGGTGCTTCTTCTTGGTCTTCCTGGCCTTCGGCGCCACGCAGAACTTGGAGTCGAGCCTGCACCCGGGCGCAGCCGGGACCAGCGCGCTCGGGGTGCTGTACGTGATGCTCACCGTCGCGGGCTTTGCGGCGTCCGCGGTCCTGGACTGCGTCGGGTCCGTCAAGAGGGTCCTCACGATAAGCTTTGCGACCTACGTCGTCTTCGTGCTCGCCAACCTCGTCCCGGAATGGTGGAGCCTGCTGCCGGCCGCGGCGGTCCTTGGCATTGGGGGCGCGACGCTGTGGAACGCCCAGGGGGTCTACCTGAGCTCGCTCAGCAGCAACGAGGAGCAGGCGGCAATTGCCTCGGGGACATTCTTCACCTATTTCCAGCTCGGCCAGCTCGTGGGCAACCTCCTCGCCTTTGGCGTTCTCCAGTTCGGGGGCTCCGCGTCGGCCCAGGGGGTAACCCGGTCCGCCGAGGCGATGCTCTTCATTTTGTTGGCCGCGAGCGCCGCCGCCGGAACGCTCTTGTCGATTCGACTCGACCCCCTTCCGGGCGCGTACTGCGCCGTGGACCCCGAGAGCGACGGCGTGGCAATAGATCGCGGCGGCGGGGATGACTCGAGTATGTCAGACGACTCGATCGCGCTCGATACACGCGTCTCGCGCCCGGTCACAGCAGAGACCGAGGGCACTCTCGCAGGGGAACTCAACATGCTGCGCATCCTCGGGAGCGACGGTACCCTTGTCATGCTCATCCCGATGTTTATGTATAGCGGTGCCCAGGCGGCATGGGCGTGGGGGGAGTTTACCGGATTTGTCGTCAAGCCCGTGCTTGGAACGGAGAAGGTGCCGATTGTAATGGCCTTTTTCAGCCTCTCGGACGCGTTATCATGCTGGGCGCTCGGCAAGCTTAACGACGGGTCTTCGCGCAGTCACAAAACCTTACTCTCGTTCGGGGTGACGCTGGGTATGACAGTCATCTCTTGCGCCGGGCTCGACCTGTTTCTGGGCCTTCGCGAAGGCCCGGGAGGTATTGCCGCTCTCGTCGCTGCGAGCTGCGCCCTTGGCTTTGCTGACGCCTCGTGCAACACGCTCATCTGCGCGGTGCTGTCGTCGCGCAAAACGGAATTAGACCTTGACCGTGTCACCCAGCTGTCTTTTGCCCAGTTCACAATGTGGCAGAGCTTGGCGACGGCGGTCATGTTCTTCATGTCGGCCCACTGCAGCCTGGCCATCAAGAGCGCCACAACCGTGGGCCTCGGCGTCGTCGCCGTAATTTCCTTTGTTTTGACTCCAAATCTATGATTGTTTCGTTCTCTGACTGGATTCAAGCGAGCCGAGCAAGACGACAATTTCTCAACTCGAATACGTCGTGTGCAGACGCTAAAAGAAATGAGCGCAAAATTGTTGCCCTGCTTCCGTCTCGGACGGAAGAGCGATCTTCTATGTGCGGCAGGCGCTATGGTTGCTGGCGCGAGCCTGCCTATCAGGGAAAGGACCCGCCGGAGATGAAGGTCTCGAACATGGCCTGGGCCGCCTCAGGCTGGTCGAGCGGGACCATGTGGCCCGCCTGGTAGACCTGGAGGAAGGTGAAAGTGCCGTATGTGCGAGCCTTGCCAGCCTCGGCGCCGCCCACCATCCAGGGCTTCTCGCCAGCCTTGTTGAAGCCATCTTGCCCGCTCCAGGGCAGCTTCATGGTCCAGGCACGGTTGCCGAGCCAGTTGCAAATGTAGTCGCAGTCGCCGGCGTAAATGAGACCGCGAATGCCCGCCTCGAGCATGGGGGGAACCAGGTCCTGGTAGCGACGCTCAAAGTCCCCGGACATTTGCTGGTTCACTTGCATATTGCATGACTCCCACTTCTTGCGGACGCCGAGGTACTTTTGCACGCGGCCACTGTTCAGGTACTTGTCGACCTCGCTGAAGTCGTAGCACAGAGGCGGCACCTCGCACTTGACGCGCATGTCGTACACGTTGTAGCCGGTGGACGTGTACGGAACGACGAGCATCTGATTGCACTCCATGAGCGCGAGCTGGCACTTGAAGCGAGGGTGCTTCTTGGTGTTGCACTCGGCGATGAGCTCGATGCAGGTCGGGGTCTGGCGCTCCATGTGCTTGTACACGTGCTCGCTGACGCGCGAAGGCGCAGTTGTAGAGTTGAAGGCCATCTGCGCGTAGTACTTGTACTGCTCCTCCGGGTCCGTGAGGCCCTGTGAGAGATGGGGGAGGAGCAAGAGAACATGACGAGCGTGCTCGGGTCAGTCGTCTCGAGCGGATTGCGGAGATGGACAAGAGTACGCGCTCGCTTTCCAAGGCGTCCTACGATGTGGACCAAGTGGATGAGAAAACTTACGTTGCCGACGCCAAAGCCCTTGAGGTTGATGTGCGGAACGCCCTCGGCGCGATCCTTGTTCTCGGTAAAGATGCGGTTCGCGAAGGCTGGGACGTAGTGGCCGCCGTAGGATTCTCCGACGGTGTAGAAATCGTTGCCGCTGTACTTGTCGAACTTTTTCATAAACTCGGTGATGAAAATGTACAGGTCCATGGAGACGCCGGCCTCGTCAATGTCGCCGTCGCCGTAGCTAAAGCCAGTCTCGCCGGGCTGGTCAATGAAGACAATGTTGGCGTTTGCGTTCCAGCTGTGCGGGTTCAAGCGCGTGCTCGCGCCGTCCTTGTTCACCTTGCAGGGCCCAAGCTCGTTGAAGAGGCCCACCATGCCGGAGCACCCGGGTCCGCCCGTGAGCCAGGCCGCGACAGGGTCCGATTCGGGCTTGTTGCGGCTCTCAAAGAACCAGAAGAAGTAGTGCTTGTTCTGCTCCGCCAGCGTCAGGTAGCCGGCGATCTGGCCCACGTTCGGGTCACAGAGATTCTCCTCGCCCTCGAGACCGCCGAGGAGCTCCTCGGGTCCGAGCTCATCGCGACCGCCCATCGTGTTGAGCGTGATGGTCAGGTTCATGCCAGCGCGGCGGCTCTTCAGCGCGCCCTGCACCATGGCCCTCGTCTCCTTGCCGGCCCCGGTCGCGCCCAGCGAGGCCGTCGCCAGGCTCGCTGCGAGGATGAACTTCATCATCATCATCATCGTCGTCGTCAGCTTCATCATCGCCATCTCGCGCCGCTCAGGACGGGCGCTGCGGCCGCGGCCCCCGGCGCTTCGGCGGTCTCCGCGCGCGGCTCGTCGGGCTGCGTCCGGTCGGGCTCCGCGGGCCTGCTGCAGGTCGCGGGCGTCTCGGGACTGCGGCTCGATCTTCGAAGATATTTTGGGACGGGCCAATAACCGTCGCCGCATAAAACGCCGCCGCCCCGCGCGCGGTCTCGCTTCTGCCCGCGCGCGGCGCGCACAGCACAGCACGGGACGGGCGGGAGGACGGCGGGAGGCCACCGGGGTGCCCGCATTGCATTGCATTGGCGTCGCGGGCGGCAAGATCTGGGTCATGACCCTCGAGGGCGAGCTTGCTCGCTCTCGCCGCGATCGATCGCGGCCGTGCTCTCTCGGCAGAGCTCGACTCGACTCGACTCGACTCGCCGTCCTCCGCGCCGCTCTCCGGAGCCTCCGAGCTAGCTCGCT
>KQ758900.1:1379097-1391119 GCA_001462505.1 Aurantiochytrium sp. T66 | reverse complement strand
CCCGCGCCGCCCCCGCGCCGCCCCCGCGCCGCCCTCTCCCCGCCCGCCGCGCGCGCGCCCCGGAGATGGCCGGAGATGGCGACGATTTGGGCGGCTCCGACGGCCCCCGCGCGGAGGACGACGACGCCGCGCGCGAGGAGCGCAGGCTCTCCGGGCTCTGGGGCGAGGTGGAGACGGGCGACGTGCTCTTCGAGGGCAAGGTCCTCAAGAAGAGCGAGCATCTCGGCTGGTGGAACGAGCGCTTCGTGCAGATCGTGCGGTTGCAGCAGTCGAGGCTCGTGTGCCTCTACTGGCTGTCCCAGGAGGCCTCCGAGGAAAGCCCGCGCGCGCCGCGCGGCATGCTGGACGGGTCCAAGGCAATGGTGAGCACGAGCTCGGAATCCCTCGGCGTCGAGGTCCGCCACTTCGGGGACCTCTTGCGCGAATCCGACTGTTTTGGCCCACGGCAGGACTTTGTGGTGAACCTGCGCGTCGAGGACCTCGAGACCCTGGAGAAGCTCGCAGCGGCACTCCAAGGCACCGGGGCGCCGGAGCAGAATGGCGCCGACGTGCTCGCGTTTAGCAACGCAGTCACGGCGTACTCGCGAGAGCGCGTGCTTTCGCGCAGCGCGTCTTCCCAGGACGAGCAGGCCGCCAAAGAGAACGGCGCCGCCGCCAAGAAGAACCGGAACCGCAACAGGCTGGACGAGGAGTTCGAGCTCCTGGGAGAGCTTGGTCGCGGGGCCTTTTCTATCGTGTACCGTGCGAGGCGGCGCAAGCCGGCCGCAAACGGGTCAAAGAGCCAGCTGGCCATCAAGGTCGCCATGCTCAACAAAATGTCGGCGCGGGAGCGCAAAACGCAGCTGCGGTACCTTAACAGCGAGGTGTCCATCATGCGCAAGGTGCGGGAGCAGCTCCCAACGAACGAGAATGTCGTGCATCTCCTGGAGAGCTTTCCGGAGCCGCACCCGAACTTTCGCGTGTGCATGGTCCTGGAGCTGTGCAATGGCGGCGAGCTCTTCGACCGCATCGTAGAGCGCCGGTCGTTCTCTGAGCGGGACGCCAAGGGTGTCATTCGTAGCCTGAGCCGCGCGTTGGACGAGCTCCACGCGATTGGAATTGTGCACCGGGACCTCAAGCCGGAGAATCTCATCTACGCGACGCGCGCGGCAGACGCGGTGCTGAAGATTACAGACTTTGGTCTCGCCCTGGACATGGAGTACCCTGAGCGGGACGTGTACAAGTCGCACGTGGTGGGCACGAGCGGTTACTTCGCGCCCGAGGTGCTTTCGCTGCGCTACAGCCCAGCCTGCGACGTCTGGTCGCTTGGCGTGGTGCTCTACATCCTGCTCTGCGGGTACCCGCCCTTTGTGGGACGGACCCGGCTCGAGGTGCAAAAGGAGATCCGCGAGGGCAAGTACGAGTTCCACATGCCCGAGTGGAAGAACATCTCAAAGCCTGCGCTGCACCTTATTTCGCTAATGCTGCAGGTCAACCCGAAGCGGAGGATACGCATGGGCCAGATTCTCAAGCATCCGTGGATGACTGAGCGGTCCGCCTCTGATGAGGCGCCCATCTCGCTCGCCAAGCACAAGCAGTTCAACAACCGCCGCAAGCTCAAGGCGGCCGCCTACGCGGTCATGTGGGGCGCGCGCCTCAATAACAAGCGCAAAGAGACGCTCTTGAGCTTGGCCAAGCGCATGAAGCCTGATGGCTTCACCGCCGAGGACCTGCAGCTCATTCGGGCAACCTTTGACGAGCACACACGCTCGCACGGTGGCGTGATTGAGAATGCGGCGCAGCTGGGGGAGATTATGCAGACGCTCGGATTCCACAACGTGCCCTCGGACCGCATCTTCAATCTCTTCGACGACAATGGCGACGGCAAGGTCGATCAGGCCGAACTGCTATCGGGTCTGGCCGCCCTTCAGGGACCCGGCGAGGACTCGCTCAAGTTCTGCTTTGACGTCTACGATAAGGATGGTTCGGGCGACATTGACAAGGACGAGCTCATGAGCGTGCTGTCCATGGCCATTACCAACACCTCGATCGACGCGGACAAAATCGCGAATGACCTGTCGGATGCCTTTGAGCAGGTCGACACGGACCGCAACGGGGCCATTTCCTTTGAGGAGTTCAAGTCTGCGTGCACCCACAAGCCGTACCTGGTCGAGTGCCTTCTTTCGCGCAAGCTCTCGGGCGCGGCCACGCCGGCGGCCAAGTTATCCGCAAGCTAGCGACGCCGTTCCTCTCCGCGAGCGAGCATTGGGCAGGCGGGCATTGTATGCAAAACCCCAACCCGCGTCCCATCTCTCTTTGACGAGAGCTGGGGCACGCTGAGCCTACTAGAGAATCTCTCTTCTTGACTCTTCTTCTATTCACTAATCAAGCGCAATGGACAGGTTCATCGTTCAATCGCTCGCAGCAGCACGAGCTGATCTCTAAGCGCGCGCCTTGATACGCTCGACAATGGCCAGCGTGCGCTTGGCGTTGCGGTAGTGAAGGTTTTCCACGAGCTTGCCGTCGACCGTCGCGACGCCAGACCCGGTGCGAACGGCCTCCTCGTGGGCCTCGATTACCCTATTGGCGTGGTCAATGTCGGCCTCGCTGGGCGAGAAGCACTCATTTGCCTTTTGGACAGTCTTGGGATGGATGAGCGTCTTGCCGTCAAAGCCGAGGTCGCGGCCCTGATGGCATTCGTCGATAAAGCCTTGGTCGTTCTGCAGGTCGACGTAGACGCCGTCAAGGGCGCTGGCGCCGGCAGCGCGGGCCGCAATCACGCAGCGCTGCAGCGCGTACTGCAAGTTGAAGCGCCCGGGGGCCATGGGCTTGCAGCGCAGGTCGTTGGCGAGGTCGACGGTGCCCATGAGCAGGGCCGTGACGCGCGGATGCATGGCGAGCTCGTCGACGTTGCTAACACCGCGCGGCGTCTCCACCATGCACCATACGTCCATGGAGGGTTTGCCGCCCGCGGCGTCGAGGCGGTCGACGAGATCCGCGACGTCCTCGGCGGACTCGGCCTTGGGCAGGAGGACGGCGTCCGCGCCGCTCGAGGCGACCGCCTGGACATCGTCGGCGTACCAGGGCGTTGTGCGGCCGTTGACGCGGATGCAGATCTCGGACATGCCGTAGGACTTTTCCTCGGCGTGCTCGCGGGCCGCGGCGACGGCCTGGGTGCGCGCGAGCTCCTTCTGGTCGGGCGAGACGGCGTCCTCGAGGTCGAAGATATAGGCGTCGGCCTTGATCGTCTTGGCCTTCTCCAGCGCGCGCTGGCGCGACGACGGCATGTACAGCACGCTGCGGCGCACCGACGCCACCGAGGCGTCCTCGGCGGCGAGCCCGGGCCCGCCCGGCGCCGTCGAGAGGCCCGCGGCGGCCGCCACGGTCCGGGCGGGCGACATCGTCATCTTCGCCGTCGTCCATGTCCGATGCCGCCGGAGGGCCCCGCGGCCCGCGGCCGGGCCGGCGGCGCGCAGCGAGGCGAGCATGGCGTGGGCTTCCTTCGCGGGCGCGCGGGGCGGCGACGCGGTCGGCGCGGAATTCGGGATCTGGGGCGCAGAGAGAGGATCGACGCGATGCCCATGTTCGACGACGACGAGGACGACGACGAGGACGAGGACGTCGACGAAGACCTGCAGGCCGTGCTCATGGCCCCGGCGCCGGGAAACCCGACCATGGCGACGCAGAGAAGCTCCAGGAGACACTCGAAAGCGCAAGAGCGAGCCTGGCCGAGAGCGAAGGAAAGATTTCGGGCGGAGACGTGCGGTCGGACATGGCGAGCTTCGATCGACCTTGGACAATGCGCTGCCAGCTGCTACTCGCGATACAGGCCACGAATTGCTCTCGGTCCGCATGAGGTGACGGGATTGAGACAAACAAATTCCACGAATTATGCAGCGTTTGAGCTGGAAGTGCGTCGTTGGGAAGTGGCGTGATGTCACGCGGATGTGTTTCTACCGAAGCTTGCGCAATGAGAGTCAGGTCTCGAAGATACAGTTTCGCGGCTCCGGCAGATGCGAGATACACCTTGTAGACTGAGAATCTCACTGTCGCGCGAGATTGCTTCACGCGCAAGTGTCTTCGTGATGATCTATTGCCGAAGCATTTTGGCTTTTCGCCAAAAGCTTCATTCTGCTCACAGTCTTCACCAACTTCTTCGCTTCAATCAAGCCTCAGTCATCGCACTCGGCGTTGCGTACGCCTCAGGCCTCCAGGAGGTTTCTTTGGCCTGGATATGGGGCGTCGCCAGGGGCGCGTCTTTGAGCTTCAAGAACTGCGTCAGATCATTTGTTTCCCGTGCCTTTGAATCAAAATCAGCAGCGAAGCAATCTTGACTCACCTGCTCGCGCCATATCCTCGCGCCACCGCCGTGACACATCTCTGTAAAACGTTCTCAGTGCTTCTCACGCCGCGAGTATGCCTCCAGGGTCAGGATGTGGGTGGCTTCGCCTTCACCTCCGAGCACTGCAATTTTCGCAAATGAGCCTTCCTTCGTGCAATTTCTTCATCGAGCTAAAGACTACCATGGTACTCTAATTCCTCGCGGCCTCTGCCAGTGCGCGCCGTTTGGTCCGGTGGTCGGCGTCGTCGTCGTGCGTAATGTGGCTGCGGATGTGCGGCAGGATGTCTTCGTCTCCACCTTCAGGTCATACCATTGGTATCTTGTGGACGCCGCGCAGAGCTCGAAACGGAGAGCGCGCGCGCGGGCGTCGGCGGCGGCAGCGCGGCAGCGGGGCGGGCGCGGGGACGCGAGGAGATGGACGTGTCGACGCGCGACCGCGCGAAGCGGACGGTGCTCTGGGAGGGCGGGGATGCCCGGTCGGGGCGGATCGTGCTGATCGACCAGCCGAAGCTGCCGCTCGCGCTCGAGCACGTGACGTGCGAGTCCGTCGAGGACGCGTGCAGGTGCATCCGCGACATGGTTATTCGCGGGGCGCCCGCCATCGGCGCCATGGCGGCCTACGCCATGGTCCTGGCGGCCCGCGAGGATGGCGGCGCCGAGGGCCGCGACCGCCTCGAGAAGCTGCGCGCCGCCAAGGAGAAGCTCGACGCCTCGCGGCCCACGGCGGTGAACCTCATGTGGGCCACGCGGCGCATGGTCGAGCTCGCCGAGGCGGCTTCGCCGACGGAGGACCTAGCGGAAGTCGTCCTGCGTGAGGCCGAGGCGCTGGCGGACGAGGACGTGGCCATCAACATCGCCATGGCCAAGCACGGCGCCGAGGTGGTCCCGGAGGGCGCCAACATTCTGCACATTTGCAACACAGGGTGTCTGGCCACCGTGGACGTGGGCACGGCGCTGGGCGTGATCTACGAGAGCTTTCACCAGGGCAAGAACATCCACGCCTGGGTGTGCGAGACGCGGCCGCGACTGCAGGGCGCGCGGCTCTCGGCCTGGGAGCTGATGCGCGAGAAGGTGCCGATGCACCTCATCGCCGACAGCGCGGCGGGCCTGCTCATGCATCGCGGCAAGGTGGACGTGGTCCTCTACGGCGCCGACCGCATCGCCGCGGACGGCTGGGTGGCCAACAAGATTGGTTCGCTGCCGGTTTCGATTGTGGCCCGGGAGCACGGCATCCCCGTCTACGTGGTGGCGCCCACCTCGACCATTGACCTCGAGGTGGCCACGGGCGCGGACATCCCCATCGAAGAGCGGAGCGCCGAGGAGGTCACCTCGCTCATGGGCGGCAACCGCACGGCGCCCGAGGGCGTGCAGGTCTTCAACCCGGCCTTTGACATTGTCAACCCCAAGTACATCACCGGCATCGTCACCGAGCACGGCATCTGCTACCCGCCCTTTGCCAAGAGCCTGCGCGCTGTCAAGGAGACCGCCGAGAAGGCCATTCGCGAGCGATGGTCGTCGGCCTCATCGTCCAAGTGATCCTCAGGGCTGTCCGTCCGCTTTTCGCAGTTGGCGCATGCAAGCCCGCCAATTCCGTCACAAACTGCTTCTGTGTCGACTTTCGCTGGCAGGACGCGTGCGAGTAGCCCACTCGGTCCACCACGGTCGCTCCCGAGTCCGCCAGCCAGCTGCTCCCACGTGCGCGTGCGCGAGTCTCCTACATCGTAAGTACAAATTGTACGTAGCTAGCTACGAACCGGACCCCAATAAGAGAGACAACCTAGCCTAGGCCTAGGCCCTACTGCGATCCGCGAAGTCAGGCCGGACTTGCACCCCGTTGCGAGCGACCTCTGGACCGCGCGAGGCGGCTGGTGCGGCTGGTGCAGCGCCAGCGCGGCCCTCTCATCAATCAATCGACGCCAACAAGTTGAACAAGATCTTGTTCCCGGCCAGCGCTGAAGACCCTTTTGGGGTCACGTGCCCGGGTGATGATGACTCGCCAAAAATGGCTTGCGCAAGCGCCTCCAGCATTCCAGCATGATCCTACTTACGTAGTACTCATCTCACAGGGTATCCTCGGGCTCGGCGTCGTCTCGCAGCAGCTCTCCGCTGTCCGCGAGCGCGGAATTTGTCCAGTCAGCCCGAGCTGACCCGGCCGAGAGTTCGCCGGCCTGGGAGTCAGGATGTCAGGATGGATGTGGTGTCGTGTCGTGTCGTGCCGGCGGCTTCCGTGTCGGCGTCGCATCGCATCATCTCGGTTCGTCACTTGCTGTCGTTCGTTCGCCGTCAGCCGCGGCATGCATCGCGACCCCATCTTCAGGACATCTTCAGTCTTGCGCAGGCGGCGCTTGGCCTTGGCCAGGGACTCGGCTCGGCTCGGCTCGGCTTGGCTTGGCTTGGCTTGGCTTGCCTGGGCTGGGCTGGCGGTGAGAGAGGGATTCGCAGTCAGCCATAGTAGTCAGCTGCACAGCTTGATGAGCGGCACGGCGTGCGTCATCATTTGCAATGTGGCCTCGGGGTCCTCCTTCCGTGGGGACTTGGACGAAAGCTTGGAGCTCGCTTGGACAACGACTCGATCGAAGCCTGCTGCGAGCGGCACGAGTAGAGGGAGCGGCGAGCACCGAGTCCGAGAAGTGAAGTGCGAGCCGCGGGCCGCCGGTCGTCGATGGTCTCGTCTTGAGGTCCTTCGATCGATGGATCGATCGTCGTTCGGCTCCGTACGTACGTACGTACGTGCAGATTTGTCAGCCCGGGAGATGACGACGACAGCATGCATGAAAGTGGGCATCAAGGAAGGAAGAACTCGGGCTCGGCGCGTGGAGTCCGCGTGGAGGTCGGTGCATGCTTGGCAGCACGTTGTCGTGTCGCGCCCTGAAGACACAATCTGGCCGTCTGGCCCTTCTCAGACTTCATTCATTCATCAAGAACTCCTCGCCCTCGGGTCGGGCTGGGGCACGCGCGTGATGCACCGGGCCGTGGCCGACGAGTCTGCGCAGCTGTCTGAGGCTCCGGGTTCCGAGTTTTTTCCAATCCAAAAGGAGGGAGCGAAAATGATCGCGCGATACAGAGGACACGATGATTGCGCCGCCGATGTTGGCGCATCGACTCTGGACGGATGGCATCATCATCATCGTCGTCATTATAAAGAAAAAAACAAACACCGCGCTGGCGCCGCCCCGCGAACGGAGGGAGGGAGGGAGGGAGGGAGGGAGGCTTGTCGCTTGCTCCTACGCGGGCCGAAAAGCGAGGACCGGACCTGCGCGGGCGCGAGCGCGATCGGGCTGATTGATTGATCGATCGATCGAGGCAGGCTAAAGAAAGAAAGAAAGAAAATATTTAGGAGAGAAAAGAAGTTTTTAGCGTTTGAAACGAAAGGCGGGGCGCTATACGAGCGGTAGTGACTGCTAGCGGGTGAGCAATCAGTCAGCGGCGAAAAGGAAATTTGAAAGGGTGTTTAAAATAATCTTATCTTGATAGGGAAAGATAAGGGACGCCAGAGGCCCCACGACGACGGAGCGCGCGAGCAAGCACGCCATCAGATCAGTCGGCGACTCGCTGGCAAACCCAAAACGCGCCAACGCAAACAAACAACCAGCAGCAGCAGCGGCAAGAGGCAGCAGCAGCAGCAGCAGCAGCAGCAGCGCACAACAGCACAAGCAGGATGTCGGGCCGCAACGTGGGTATCGTGGCTTCGGACTGCTACTTTCCGTCGACCTACGTGGCGCAGGAGGACCTCGAGCAGTACGATGGCATCGCCGCCGGCAAGTACACCAAGGGCCTCGGCCAGACGAACATGGCGTTCGTGGGCGCTGGCGAGGACATCAACAGCATGTGCATGTCCGCGCTCTCGAACCTCATGGACAAGTACGGCCTGAGCTACAACGACATCGGCCGCCTCGAGGTCGGCACTGAGACCATCATCGACAAGTCCAAGTCCACCAAGACCTCGCTCATGTCCCTCTTCACCGACAGTGGCAACAGCGACGTGCTTGGCATCACCAACGTCAACGCCTGCTACGGCGGCACCTCGGCCCTCTTCAACACCATCGACTGGGTCGAGTCCAGCGCCTGGGACGGCCGCTACGGTGTGGTCCTCTGCGGTGACATTGCTGTCTACGAGAAGGGCCCGGCGCGCCCCACCGGCGGCGCCGGCGTCGTCGCCCTCCTCGTCGGCCCCAACGCCCCGCTCACCTTCGAGAACAAGCTCCGCTCGTCGCACTTTGAGGACGCGTACGACTTCTACAAGCCCTTCCTTGACAGCGAGTACCCCGCCGTGGACGGCCACCTCTCCAACTCGTGCTACCTGCGCGCCGTGGACCGCTGCTACAACCTGTACACCAAGAAGTTCAAGGAGGCCTACGGCGAGGACTTTGACGTCTTTGGCGATAGCCCCGGCAAGGCCCAGCATGCCCTCTTCCACCAGCCGTACACCAAGCTCGTGCAGAAGAGCTACGCCCGCCTCATGTACAATGACTCCAAGCGCGGGGAGGTCGTCGGCGACAGCGAGATCCTCAAGGAGATCGCCGCCGAGTTTGGCGAGGTCGACGACGTCGCCTCGTACACGGACCGCGCTCTCGACAAGAAGTGCGTCACCGCCTCGAGCGAGGCCTACAACCAGCGCGTCTTTCCGTACACGCTCGCTGGCCGCAACCTCGGCAACTCGTACACTGGCTCGCTCTACTTTGGCCTCCTGAGCCTGATCGCCCAGAGCGACAAGCTCGTCAAGCAGGATGACCGCGTCCTCATGTTCAGCTACGGCTCCGGTCTCGCGGCCACCATGTTTTCGGCCAAGGTCGAGGGCTCGCTCGAGGAGCAGCGCACCACCTGTAACCTCCTCGCCCGCCTTGACGACCGCGTCAAGGCCACCCCGGAGCAGTTCACCGAGGCCCTCGAGATGCGCGAGCAGTTCTACACCGCCACCGACTTTGAGTTCCCCTCGGTCAACAACACCAAGCTCGCCCCGTACCCGGGCTCGTTCAGCCTTGCCGGCGTTGACGCCATGGGCCGCCGCGCCTACACCCGCTCACAGCCTGCCATGGCCGAGGCCGCGTCTTCGCGCGCCTTCTCCACCAACGTGCGCGCCATGCGTCTCGCTCGCCGCGCCCTCCTCCGCCGGTAAAGTATCTAGTACAACGACAACCCTTCCACACCCTGACGATGTTCTCTTCTCTTTGCCTGCTCCTCGTACGTGCTCTGCGCGTGCTACGTCTACGTCGTACACGGGGTCTACGCGGGTACGCAGTACCCAAACGATGCTAGCCGGGATCTGATCCGGCGGTGACACGATTTGGCCCCGGCGCCACTGGCACTCTTATGACGAAATCCCGGACCGCTCGCTCATCGTGTCCACAAGACTTGTCCCCGCAAGAAGAGCGTGCACGTGTAGGTACGAAGTACGTAGTACATAGTACGTAGGAAGGTGGTGGTAGAAACAAAACAAAATAGCTCGCTTGTTTGGGAGCACATGCCGACCGACACAGCACCTTGACGAGGTAGACGTAGACGACCGACCCAGCTACCGAGTAGAGATTCAACAGATGCAAATGGCATGGGCCCCGCGAGGGCGGCCGCCTTTTTGCTTGAGGTTGGCGCGGTGGTCGACCGACAATCTTCATGGGAAAAGTTTGCGAAGCTGGCCGGCTGGCCGGCTACCTGACCCTCTGGTTGCGAAAGGACTCGGGAAGGTTTGGATCCTCGCCGACGAGTTTCATGACGCGCTCGTGCTTGCGAATAGCTTCGTTGATGGTAGTGGCGACGCCGCGCACGATCTCGACCGACTCTTCGAGCATGCCGTAGCAGACGTCGTCCCTGGGCGTGGCCTTGAGCAGCTCCTCGAGAAGAAGCTTGTAGCGAGGCACTCGCTGGATGGGCATAATGAGAATGGACTCGAGCGTGTGGCCGCGGAGGGCGTCGGACTGCGACGAGACCTCTTGCCAGATCTCGAGGAAGTTCTTATTGCGGTCGCTCCCCTGAAGGAAGCTGCCCATGCGGCGCAGCGGGCGATTGTTGGTCGGGGCCTCGGTGACACTGAGCCGCGCCTCGCGCAGCAGCTTCATGGCCGTGGAGTGATTGACAGCGTACGGGGAGAACACATGAAGCTGCTGCGCGATTTCCACAAAGACGCGGCTCACGAGCTCGATGCGCGAGCGGCCAGACTTGGGCTGCACGCGGACGAGCGTGACAACCTCGAGGTCCGAGAGCAGATTACTCGAGACGTCGGCGACGCGCTCGAGGCGCGGACCGAAAACGTGCTCGATATGGTCGGCCGTAAGTCCGAGCGTTTTCTGCGCAGCCGGATTGCCCGAGTCCTCGTCGGCAATGACCTTGATGCGGTTCACATAGAGCACGAGGAGATCGTTGAGCGCCTTGTTGAAGGACACCTCGGTGTCGGCAATTTCATTCACGACGCGGTCCACCTTGGTCTCGGGCTGGTCTTCGCCGTTCTCGCCCGGCGCGGAGAGCGTCATGTGCGTATCGTGCAATACAGGCGCCGGCAAGATGCCCTCCTTGAGGCGCGCGAACCACGCCAGGCGCGTGTTGCCGGTGATGAGCATGTACTCGAGCTGATCGTTCCACTTGGGCGGCAGCATGAAATACTTGCGCTGGATGGCCAGAGCAATCTCCTCGAATGGGTAGTTGTCGAAGAGCAGTTCAACGCGGTTCACGCGCCGCGGATCGCGCCACTGGTAAAACACCCGCAGCTGCTTCATACGCTTCTCGGTGAGCGGGCTAACGCCCCCACCCCCGCGCGCCGACCCGCGCGCCTTGCGCGGGGGTCGCGGCGGTGTGACCGGCATGGTGGCGAGCGGGGCCGGGGGTTCGAGCCCCGGCGGAGGCCGCGGGACGGGGCTCCCGCGCAGCGAGAGGCGGTTGAGACCCTGGCGCAGCGACTTGCGCAGTCGCTCGCCTTTGCCCTGCCTGGGCCGGACGCCGAGCGGGCAGCCGTCGGGCCCCGGGGCCGCGACGCGGCCGAAGATGATCTCGGTCTCCTGAACGAGCATGTCCATGATGGCCGCGGACGCCGCCGTCTGACTCGCGATGAGCGAAGTCCCGTCGGTGGTCGCCACGCGCGACGGTAGCAGCAAGAAGGGGCCCACGAGGCAGGCCAGGTCGTAGGTGCTGTGTGAGGTGTCGCGAATGAAGGCGCAGAACTCGGCGAGGACCCGGTAGCGCATGCGCGGGATGCGGTCGAGCTTGGGGCCCAGCAAGTGCGCCACGGCAACGGGTTCTTGAGCGTCCGAGATCTCCGTGAGCGAGCTGAGCAGGTCGGTGGCCACGCGGTCGGGCACGACGCGCGGCCAGCAGTCCGTGAGCACGACCCGCACGAGCGATAGCCAGACCTCGACCTTGTAGCTGGAGAAGCTCTGGCGCAGCTCGCGGTACGTCAGGTCCCCGTTGAAGTTAAGGTTGTTGAGCAGCTCGGACATGAGCGCATTCACCACGACGCGCTCCGCCTCCTCCCCCTCCAGGAAGAGGTCCGCGGCCCGCGGGTCGAGCTCCTTGAGCAGCGAGAAGACCGCCGGCAGCAGCGACAGCAGCCTCCCCAGCTGCACCGACGTCAGGTAGTCGCGCTCATTTTCCTGCCGGTTCATCCTCGCGGCGGCCGCCCCGTCTCCGCCGCGCGCAAGCGCAAGCGCGAGGGCCGTCCGTCCGTCGCGCAAGGAGGGGTCGTCGCCGTCGCCGTCGCCGTCGCCGTCGCTGTCG
>KQ758900.1:1367741-1379087 GCA_001462505.1 Aurantiochytrium sp. T66 | reverse complement strand
CAGCAGCAGCAGCAGCAGCAGCAGCAGCAGCAGCAACAGCCTGCGGCGGCGGCGGCGGCGGCACCAGCAGACCAGCACGGCGCGCCTCGGCCCTCGACTCCGGCGAGCGTGAGTGGCGCCAGCGCCTTTGAGACGGCCAGTGTAAGCGGATCCGTCTCCGGCGGCTCGTGGGCCATGTCCGCGAACAAGCGCGCCCAGTACGAGGACCTCTTTAAGAAGCAAAAGCTGAACGAGGGCAAGCTCGAGTCCAAGGAGGCCATGGAGTTCTTCATGAAGTCTCACATGCCGTGGGAGCAGCTGAGCGAGATCCTCCGGCTCGCGGATCTCGACCAGGACCTCAAGCTCACGGTCGACGAGTTCTGTATCGCCATGCACATGGTTCTCTGCGTGTCTCGCAAGGGGTACACGCTGCCGTCCGAGGTGCCGCGCGAGCTGCTCCCGAACCAGCCGCGGTCCGCGCCCCCTACGGCGGCCGACGCGGTGGCCGCCTCGCGACAGATGCAGCAACCGCAACAACCCCCACCACCGCAACACGGCCAGCCGCCGTTCTCGCACCAGCGCCAAGGGTCAATGTCGCAAATGTCCGAGACCGGTAGCTTGCCGGACGCAGCGCCCATGGGTCCCGGCAGCTTCAGCAGCAGCCACAACAATAACAACAGCTTCCGGGACAACATGCCCGGGCCCAGCGGCCCGGTTCCTGCGCGCGAGGCCCCGGCCGGGCCCACTGAGATGGACGTGCAGCGCGCCACGGAAACCAACGATGCGCTTTCCGGGGCGACGGCGACCATGGCCGCGGCCTCGAACCAGCTCGATGCGGAGAAGCAGCGTCTCGCAGAGGAAATGGTCCGGCTCGGCGCCGAGCGGGACCGGCTCGTCGACGAGCTCAAAACGGCTTCGGAAGAAGTGGCCAGCCGGCAGGGCGAAATGGCCTCGCTGAGGACAGACCTGGAGCTCTTGCGCGAAACCGTGACGCAGCTCCGGGTCTCGGTAGAGCAGCAAAAGGCCCAGGTCCAAGCCGTGAGCTTGAGCGCGCTAGAGAAACTCGCCGAAAAGGGCGCCCTCGAGCGGGAGGCTGCCTCGCTCAAGACGCAGATCGCCGAGCTCCAGGAGCAGGCCAACTCGTTCCAGGCAGCGATCTCCTCGTCGACGAGCGAGGCCGCGGCCCCGGCCCCCGCGCCCGCCCAGGCGGCGGCTGCGGCGGCGGCATCTCCGCCGTCGCGCGCGCCCCCTTCGCGCGCTCCGCCGGCGCCCGCGGGAGCCGCAGCGAATGCCTCCGAGCCGCCGGTTCCGGACTCTGTGGGGGAGTCTGTGCCGGCCGCGCTCGCTCCTGACGCGGCCTCAGCCGAGGAAGGCGCCCCGGAGGACGGCGCCACAGCGAGTACGGACGCAGCGCCAGAAGCACAGCCTCCAGCCGCAGCCGCCGCCCCGCCGCAGCGGCGCGCGCCGACCCGAGAGGCCCCCGTGCTGTCGCCCCCCGCAAACGGTAGCACCGCGGCCACGGCCGGGTCGGAAGCGGCGCAGGCTCCGGACTCCGTTCCAGCGCCCGCGACCGAAGGCTCGACCGCGTCGGGGTGGAACAGCGTGCCAATGTCCAAGCCCAGCGAGACGGTCGATTCCTCGGCCTTTGACGAAGCTTTCGGCGGGGACATGGATCCCTTCGAAGAGGCCTCCTCAACGCACGCGGGCAGCGAGGCTGCGCCCGCGTCCGATGCCGCGACGGCTGGGGCTGGGCCCTCTGCGGCGACGTCCAACGCTGAGCCCTCGACCGACCTAAACGCAGTCTTTTCGGACGCGGGCTTCGAAGATACCTTCGACTTTGACAAGAAATAGGGAAGGCCCCTCTTGCCGCCGAGCGTGGACCCCTACAAGTTAGTTAGAATCGCTTGAGTTCATGGTCGTCGAGTTTTACGAGTTTACATTTGGAAGACGAGCACGAAGCGCAGGCGGTGCTGCGACTCATCGTAGATAAGGACCTCGTCCTGGTGGAAAGAGGACTGGACACTGGTGTCCTTGACAGGCCCAGCGGGGAGAATGACGTCGCGGCCGTCGATCTTGATGATGTCGTCGCTGGATCCCATGGGGCTCCTGCGGCCCTTGGCGAGAACCGAGTGGTAGCCCGCCGGGGCCTTGCGCAGGCGCGGGTCGTCACGGTTGATCACCTTGGACTTGCCAACCACGGCCTCGACGAGAAACATGACGCCAAGCCTCTTACCCTGCCAGCTCGCGCAGCTCGTGTATCCGCTGGACTTGCTGTGCTCGGTGGCCAGGTAGATGCCTGCGCCGACGCGGCCGCCGGAGTGCGGCATGATGCGCAGGCCGGACTTGAGAATGGCCGCCACCACAGCGACGTTGGTCCCGTGCCAGAGCAACATGCGGTCGAGGCCGTCGTGCTTCCGAAAGCGGGCGTCCTCGCCGTCGCGGCCGATCTGGAAGAGCTTGAGAAGCTTCATGTTCCGGCCCCGGCTGCGGGACGCGTAGGCGTCGATGCGCTTGAAGAGCGGCGTCGAGGGCGCCACGACGTCCCAGTCCTTCATCTTGAGCGAGCCAAAGTGGGCGTCGAGCGGGTTGATGGCCTTGACCGATCGCTTGGCGTCCGAGGTCTTGATGATGCCTTGCGCCTTTTCGATGTCGCCAATGATGTTGACCAGGTCGAACTCCTTCTGCAGCATGGCCGCGTTATCGATGACGGGAGGCCGTTGACGGCCGAAGGCGTGTGGGACGATGGTGTAGTACCGCGAGCTGAGGTCGGTCAGCACGTTGCGCCGCGCGGCGCCGTCGAGCTCCTGCTCGATCTTGGCCAGCGCGCTGTACGCGCTCTGCACCTGGTCGTTGCTGAGCGCGCCGAGCGGCATCTTGTCCACGTCAATCTGAAGGCTGGCCATCTGCTGCTTGAACATGTCCTTGTCGAAGATAAACTTGATGAAGTCGGCCGTGTCGCCGTCCAGGGTGCACTTGGCCGTGGGCCCCCCGCTGGACATTGCGCCAGAGGCGGGGGCGGACGAGGCGCCGCCGACCTTGGTGCGGATGAGGTCGTACTTTCCGGGGCGCTTGACGAAGTTGTTGCGATCGGCCCAGTGGTTGGACGTCTTTTGGTAGAAGCTTTGGTCGAAGCGGGCCTCCGCCTTCGACCGATCGGGGATATCGTACAGGATGCCCTTGCCCGCCTCGCCGACGCGGCCGTACTGAATGAAGAGCACCAAGTCGCCGGCCGGGCGCTCGACGCACTGGATGTAGTAGAACTTGTTGTTGTTGTTCTTGATGTCGGTCTGGTTGAGCGTCGCGTCCAGCCCCTGGTACACTTTGGATCCTGGAGGCACCATTCTCGCGCAGAGCGGCTGCAGCGGAATGTCGCCCGCTGGCGCCGAGGCTGCGGCGGCGGCGGCCGCCGTCTTGCTCACAGTCTTGGTCTTGCTCACAGTCTTGGTCTGCGACTTCGGACCGGTCTTCTTGGGGGACTGGACGCCGCCGCTTTTGCGACGAATGCGGCGCTCCTTGCCGGTTCTCGTGTTCGTCTGGCGGTAGTCGCCCGCGTTGGAGCTCAGGTCGACGCGATAGGTGAATGTGCCGGACTCGACAAAGCGCGTGGCCATGTTGGAGTTCTTGGCGACGTGGTGGTCGCGGAAGAGCTCCTCCACGTACTGGCTACCCTCCGCCGTGTAGGGGTACCACCCGGTGGCCTTGCCGTCGACGCCGTCGTCGACGTAGTACTCCCACTCGCCGTCGAGGGTCTTGGCCTGGTCTGCGCTCACCACCGAGAGCCACTCGTACTTGCCAGGAAGCGGGGAGGCCGTGCCGCTGCAGGCATCGTCGTAGTCGACGCCCGTCTTGGCCTTGAACTTGTCCTTGAACTCGGCCTCCATCTTGGTCTTGGTGCCCTGACGCAGCTGGCCCTGGCCCGAGGTGCCGGTACGGCCCCAACGCTGCCAGCAGTACCAAGTGGCGCCGAGCTTGATGAGCTGAATGATGTAGTACTTATCCGAGTTGATCGCCGGCTCGACGCAGACGAGGCGCGCATCGAGCTCGAGCGAGGCCGCCTTCTTGAGGACGACCGGGTTCCTGGCCAGGAATCCCGAGTCCAGGGTGCCGACGACCTTGAGGTTCGGGCCCGGTACGCCCTTGAGGCCTTTGCCGGCGGCGGCATTCTTCTTTCCAGTGGCCGCGGCGCGCTTGCTCTTGACGCTCGCCACCGCGACGTTGGCGCTCGTCGTCGTCCGCGACCGCGTGCGCTTGTTCGCCTCCTGCTTGATTTTCTTCGCCGAAGGCGACGCCGGCTCCGCCTTGGCCTTGCGCTTGCCGCGCGTCGCCGCCGTGCGCGTGGTCGGCGTCGTCGCGGGCGCGTCCTCCTCCTTCACCTCCTGCTTCACCTGCTCCGCCTTGGCGAGCCGCGCCGAGCTCCGGGTCGCGCGCGTCGCGGGCATCTTTTCTCTTCTCTTCTTCGCCTAGGTCGCGTCTCGCGTCTCGCCTCGTCTCGCCTCGTCTCGTCTCGTCTCGGGTGGCCGCTCGCTCGTTGCGGGTCTGCGGCGGCGCGCGCGCGGGGCGCCAGAGCCTGCGGTCCCCATTTCGCGCTTCGGCCCCGCTGCGGTGCGTCGCGGCCATCTCATCAACGCATGGATGGCGTGCAGAACCCACGCTCCCACGCTGCGCTCGCCTCAGCTCAGCTGCGCGGCGCCGGCTTCAAGTTCGGGGCGAGGCGGCGGGCCTGCCTCAGGCTGCAGGAGCGACACGAAGCGAAGCGCCAGGCTGAGCGCGGCGGAGGTCGAGAGAGAGGAGAGGGGAGGAGAGGAGAGCCGCGACGCCCCGCCGGGGCTCAGCTCTCGAGAGCTTGCGAAGAGAAGAGTCTCGCAAGGACCCGATCTTAGTGCAGTGCAGTGCCAGTGCAGTCAGTGCCAGCGAGTGGGCGAGCGGGCCGTCGCAGTCGGTCCTTCCCGACCCGGACGGACGGGATCAGTGAGGGCCGCGCCGCGGTCGTACGACGATCGCGGCCACGGCCACGGCGGCGGTGCCAGGGGGTTCTTCATTTTCAAAAGCGGGTTCTGGAACCTGTTGGCTGGCTTCCAGGCTCGGGTTCCGCAAACTTTGGGGTTGCAAACTCGAACGACTTGAACTTGGAGCGACTTGGAGCCAGGCAGAGACGGTCAATGCGACTCGTCTAGTACGTACGTAGACTACTATGCTGCTGAGGACGGTGGGTCAGGAACGAATGTAATCTGTTGTATGTTCATAATCGAGGGGGATTGTCCGCCTCGGTGGTCTACTAGTACTACCGTACGTATAATTCTAGGCTAATCAGTCCTTCTTCTTCCTCCTGTCCTTCATCCTCTTTTGCTTCTTGGAGCCCTTCGACTCGGGCGCCTCGGCTTGCTTGGCGCTTTTCGCCTGGCGAGAGGCCGGAGTCTCGTCGTCGCTCGAAATGGAGGACCCGCCATCGTCCTCGTCGCTCTCGTCGTCGTCGTCCTCATCGTCCTCCGCTTCGCTCGCGCCGCGAAAGAAGACATGAAACCAAATCCATGCCGTCATCACAGCCGCGGTCGCATACGAAAGACCCGAGTCGAAACCGCCCAGCGCGAAGACGATGGGGATGAGGACGACAAACATGGCAAAGGCAGTCATTAGCTTGCGCCCGACGCCAGTGCCGCGCCGGGTCGCATCGTCGTCGTCCTCGTCATCCTCGTCGTCCTCGTCAACGTCGACGTCTCCGTCCAAGGGCTCTCGAGGCTCCCTGACGGTCGCCTTGTCGTCTGCCTTGCTCCCGCGCTCAGACGCAGGTTTGCGGGGCAGGAGTTTGTCTGACTTTGTGACTTCCAGACCCTCAATAACTTTGAGAGCCTTCTCGCGCGTCGCGAAGACGGTGATGCCCAGCCGGCGAAGATCCGCGTGCGTGGTATCCTTGAGAGTCTCGGCAGAGGTAAAGCCCGCCTCGGCCAGCGCCTTGCGGATCTCATCGATTCCCTCTTTGCGGAAAGCTCGCTTGATCGCGCCGTCCTCGTCGGCCTCGCCGGCTGCCTTCTTGTCCGCACCTTCTTCAGACTCCTCGGTCTTCGCGCCCCCCTTTGATTTCTTCTTCTTCCTCCTCTTGTCTGCGATCCCGGCGTCCTCGGCCAGGTCGTCTTTATCATCGTTTCCTCCCTGGTTCTGCGTGCGGCCGCTCTTTTTGCCGCGCGTCTTGCGACCATCCTCGTGCATCTCATCTTCGAGAACCGGTTCGCTGTCGGCCGGTTCGCGACCGGTGTTCGCACCGTTGCCGCGCTCGACCTCATTGCCAGAGGCTGGCCGTCCGCGGGTCTCGCCATCTATGGTGGCGGGCTTTGGCCGCCCGCGGGGCTCGCCGTTGGCGACAGACTTTGCCCCCTTGTCCTTCTTGGCCTTGTCCTTCTTCGTCTTCTTCTTCTTCTTGTCCTTTCGGTCGGCGTCATGACCATTGGCCAGGCCCGCGTCCTCGAATTCCAAGTCGGTCTCGTCCTCGATGTCGTCGTCGTTGGCCCCAAAGCCAAGGTCTTCGCCCGCGTGGGGCGGGGGCGGCGAACCGAGCTTGCGATCGTGGCCCTTGCGAGCGGATTCGGGGAGAATGCCAGCCTGATTGGGAATGATCACCGTCGGTGCCGTGTACGGCTTGTCGTCATGGCGCGACTCGATCTGGCGAACTTCAACATTGGCCAGATCAAAGGTGACGCGCGTGGCGACCGGCGAGCAGACGAGACCGAGAGCCTTGGCCTTTTTCTGTTGCTTGGAGCGCTCCTGGCGCGCCTGCCGACGGCGGTGGCGGCGCAGGTTGTTGAGGTACTGTAGCACGGCAATCTGAATGGTCTGCGCCGCGTACTCGCGGCGCTCGCCAATCGTGCGCCGCAGCTCGCGGGCCGCACGCTGGCGGTACATGCACTGGATGATTGTCGCGGCCTCCCGCTTCAGCTGGTACTCGACATGGACTCGAAAGGCGCGCTGGATCATGCGCGCTGCGCGACCGCGGGCCGCGTCCTTGGCCAGCTCCAGCAGCGTAAAGCTGTGCTGCCGCAAAAAGACCTTGGTCTTACCCGTCTGGAAGTCGTCGCCGTAGACGAGGCCAAAGCAGCGAAGAATGTCCTTGCAGTACCGCTGAAGGGTTGTCCGCGTGCCGCGCTTGCAAAGGCTGAGTGCGCGAATCGGGGTTCCGAAGTAGCCCCCCGTCGGCAGATCCGCCACCACGAGCGGAATCAGCGTCGCGAAGCGCACGAGAAAGTCCTCGTAAGTCATGCGCGTAAGATACCCGCCCCGCGCCACCTGCACCATTTGCAGGACGCCCGAGTAGCGGAGCTGCTCAACCATGCGCGTGCGGTCCATATAGTGGGGCTCGTCGACGTCGTTCGGCTTGAGGCAACGCACAAAGTGCGTCTCGCTGGCCCGGATCGACTGCAGTGCCGCGTCGAGCTGGGCCTTAAAGTGGCCAAGGACCGTCTTCTGCTGGACCACTCCCTGCTGCGAGGGCCGCGACCTGAGCGCCTTGCCGCCGAGGCCGTTCCGCAGGATGCCATTCTTGCCGCCGGCGCCGCTTCCGGCAGGGCCGTGGCCGTTGGCCCCTAGTTCGTGGTCAAAGTAAGATGCGAGGTCGGCGCCACCGGCGGCGTCCGCGGCCTGCTCGGGGCAGAGAATGCGTACGATGGCGTGCCGCGAGGAGCGCACGAGGTCGACGGCCTCTTGGCGCAGCTCATTCTTGTTCTTGCGCGTAAAGCCGGCCGCCGAGTAGAGCACCTTGCCGGCAAAGTGCCGGATCGTGAAGCGCATATTGCCGCGGTCGTACTGCGAGGGTGGCAGGTACGTCTCGTACTGCTTTGGAAGATGCGCGTAGATTTTGTTGATGAGCGAGTCGTCGTTGCCGTGCGGGACCAGGCAGTTCTCGTCGATGAGCGCCAAAAGGCCAATAGGCCGTGACTCGATCATTTCCAGGCAGGAATTGTTGGCCGGAAAGTTGACGTACTCCCAATTGATGCCCTCTGCGTTGTACTCTTCCTGGTCGCGCAAAAAGACGTACTCGTTGAAGAGGCTCTGGAGCCGCTCGTTGCAGTAATTGATGCAGAGCTGCTCAAAGCCATTCTCCGGGAAGACCTCGAAGCCAAAAACGTCGAGGATGCCGATCTCGTGGCCATGGCGAAGTATGGGCGCGTCGGGATCTGCGCTGCCGCCATCCGCGGCGGCGTTTCGCGACGGCCGCGCGGAAGGCCCAAGTCCGCGGCGCGGGTTCTGGCGGCTCCCGCTGCCGAAGCCGCTGCTCGCAACGGAGATGGGGCTCACGAGCGAGGTGCTCGCCGTGCTGGCGTTGGACGCGATGGACCCGTTGGGGCTCGTGCCGTTCGGGGTAGCGGCATGGCCGTCGCGTAGGGCCTGGTTAATGCGCCAAACGAGCCAGGCGAAGAGCCGCTCGTAGAGTGTCATGGCGAGGGCGTCTCTTGCGCGCGCGGCCTCCTCGACAGAGTTGGCCTTCTCAAAGGCCTCGTCCTGGCGCTGCGCAAATGATGGCAGCGCACCGCCCGGGCGGGACCCATTGACGCGGATGACGCGCTTGCACAGTGCGCGCTCCAGGGCGTCCGCGTCGATGTGCAAAAGGTCGCAGCAGGCTGCGCAGGAGAGCATGGAGGGCCCCTTGGGCGCCACTCGCGAGGCCTCGCCGCGATTGTTGGCGGCGAACTCGATGTTGCCCAGGTGCAGGACGCCGGCGACGACCTCAAAGACGGCCTTGATGTCGCTCGGGGTGAAGCCGAGGACCTTCATAGCGTTCTTAATAGCGTCGAGGCGCTTGCGGTCCGCCTCGATGTCGTCGTAGACGGCGTCCTTGTCGGAGATGTAGGAAAAGGCAGCGACACCGCGGTCGGACTCGGTGAGGCGCCAGCTGGCGAGGTCGGTAGGCGAGCCGCCGGCGGACATGGCGTAGAAAATGTGAAAGTTGCGCTCCCCCGGGCTCTGGTGCGCAAGACGCGCCTTTTCAAGCAGATAGGTGGTGATGTAGCCGCCGTCGAGCGTGCCCTGCACGGGGCGCAGCGCGATCTGGATGAGCTTGCCAAAGCGCGACGAGTTTTCGTTGCGGAGCGTCGACGCGTTTCCGAAGGCCTCCAGGATCGGGTTTGCCTGCAGCACGCGGTCCGAGAGGGCCGGCGCCCCGGCGCGGCCCCGCGTCTGCTTCGGGGACCCGAGGCGCAGCTCGGTCATTTCCGTGATGGCGCGCAGCAAGATTTTGGTGCTTTCGGTCTTGCCCGAGCCCGACTCGCCGCTGACCAAGACGGTCTGGTTGACGCCGCCCTCGTCAAGAACCTTGACGTAGGCCGCAGACGCGACGCCATAGAGATGCGGGGGCAGGCCCTCTGTGGCGGCCCCGACGCTAAAGTACTGGTTGATGACGCTGCGGCCGTAGAGGCCCTTGATGTGTTTGTACGGGTTGACCGCAAGCAGCACGCGACCAGACTTGGTGTAGATCTGGTCCTGCTCAAAGCGCGAGTGCAGCGTGGCCAGCAGCGACGGCTCGTGGAGCGCCGGGACCTGGGTGAGGTCCTCGACGGCGGCAAGCTCGCTGGCCGTCGCGACGAGCCTGACCTCGCAGTCGGTTCTTGCGCTCACTGTTTTCGTAGGGAGCTTTTGTTTGTTGGACCGCGGGCTCTTCCTGCTCCCTAGGTCGTCTTCCGTGCCGAGCTGCACGAGCAGCTTGTCCGGGTCATTCTCGTGCTTGTCGCGCCCGAGGAGCACGGCCTCGCGCCAGACGAGGTCGCGGTCCCGCACCCACAAGCGGTCGCCCTTGCGCAGCTTGACGGGCCGCATGTGTCAGGCCGTCGCCGCCCGTCCCTCCGGCGCCAGGCCTTTGGGCCAGGAGCCCGTGCCCGTGCCCGTGCGCGTGCTTCTCGTGCCCGTGCTCGTGCTCGTACGGCCCCGCGGGAATGGATTCCGCTGCACGCGCAGGACACTGCCTGCTCGCGCCAGGGCCTGCGCTGCGCTGCGCGGCGGGCGGGCGGGCGGCAGGAGCGCGGCGCGCTGCGCGCTCTGCGCCGTGGCTTCGAGGCGCGGCGGCGGCGGCGGAGGCGGTACTGCTAATGCTGCTGCTTGTTGTTCTTCCCGAGCACGACGCGCTCGACGACGACGACGACGACGAGGAGGACTTTGCCGAGCCGGACCTGCACGGCGTGGAGCGCGCGGGGAAACTCGAGGCGAGGCTCGAGGCTAGGCTAGGCTCGCGGTGCTGAGCGCGCCGCGGTCCGCTCCGACGGGGCTTGCACACGCGAGTCCGCGAGCCTGTCGTGGTTCGAGGCCTCAGACCAGACCAGATCAGATCAGATCAGAGGCCACGATTGCGAGGCCTTCGAGGATAGATAGCAGCACAGCACGCTTGTGGCCAGGCGTCGCCAGGCCGCTGCCAGAACAGAGCTTCGGCACGCGCCACGGCGTGGCTTGCTTGCTTGCTTGCAGGGCTCGCCAGAGCTGCAGCAGCAGCACGGCCAGGCCAGACCGTCTGTCACGAAGTCCCCGTTGTACTTCCTCCCCGTCGAGGAGATGATCTGGCGGAGGTCCTAGTAGCTGATCTGCGCGGCAGCAGGTGCATGCATGCCCGCGTGGGCGAGGGCAAGCGGAGCGGAGCGGGCCCCACGAGCCGTGCACACGGCTCGAGGGACGACACGGCACGGGGGATTGTGTGAGTGCTCCAAAATGGATCCCACTTGGGGGCGCTCCGCTGCGCGCTGATCGCCCGGTCGCGGTCGAGCGAGCGCTCAAGACTCGCTCAGCGACGAAGTGCATTGCAATTTAAGGGCGGCTGCGTGCCGTTGTACCAGACCTGACACTAAATCGGGGGAAGTGTATGGACGCTGGCGCGGGTCAGGTGCGGGGCGAGCCGCCGTAAGCGCTCTTGCAGAGCGGTTCGCGGAGCCACACATTCTAGCTAGCTAGCTAGCTAGCCTAGTTTTCATTTCCATCGTGGTCGTGGTGCGAGCCTCGACATTGCGCCGCAAGAAGATTGAAGAGCAGAAGAGCAAAGCACAACATTCGCGGAGTCGTCCGGACTTTGCCAGTGGAGGAACATTACATCCATCTACTGCGTCGTCGCGCACCACAGCGCGCGCGGCGGCACGAGCAGGGACGCGCGAGCACTTGCCAAGAGAATGACGATGATTCGCAGAATTTCGCACAGCCAGGCTGGCCCTTGCCCTTTCAGAAGGGACCGTGACGGTGTGAGATGCATTATTCCGAGAGCGACCCCGCCGGAGTGGTAGATGGTGACGTTTGCAATGCAATGCTCTCTCTTTGCACGTTGCGAACTGTGACATCAATCAATCAAACCAGGCCGAAGGCGCCGAAGTAGATTTTGTTGCCCCTCGCGCGCGCACTGCAGATGCAGAT
>KQ758900.1:1334203-1357791 GCA_001462505.1 Aurantiochytrium sp. T66 | reverse complement strand
AGCATTGGCATTCCGCATGGCGCCCTCATTGGCGTGGGCACGGTGCAGGTGCTGCTGCTGCTGCTCGCGGGGTCGCCCGCGGAGGACGACGCGCGCCTGCGCCGCCTGCGCGAGTACGAGGCCTTCGCGGCGCCGCCCTCGCGACCCGAGAAGCTGAGGCCGCTGCCCGCGGAGGCCAGCGGGGCGCGCGCGGACAACGAGTTCCTGCCCGAGTACGCGCCCTCCCGCGTCGCCGCGAGCGTCAGCATCCACGAGACGCTCGCGGCCTGCGAGGAGGAGGCGGCCGAGAACGACGACGTGCGGCCGGAGTCCCTGGACGCCGTGCTGCGCGGCCGGGCGCTCGAGGCGCGCTGCTCCGCGAGGGTCTCCTTCGACGAGCTCATGTGCAAGCTGCAGTGCGACGCCGACGAGCCCGAGCTCGAGGAGTCCTTCCGCGCCATGGGCGCCAGCCGCTACTCGCTCGACTTCATGCGGGACATCTGCGACAGGGGCGTCGTCACCGCGCTGGTCTGGATCTACCGGGGCACGCCCAGGTTCAAGGTGTGCGGCGGCCGCGACCACGTGCCCAGCCACAAGCTCTTCGAGTCCACGCGCGCCGTGCTGGCCGCCCTCGCCTGCATCAGCAACATCCCCGACGTCCTCTTCGCGGTCGACACGCGAGACTGGGCCGTGCCCGAGCGCGCGCCCCACATCCCGGGCTGGCTGCAGCCCCTGCCCGGCGTGGCGCGCTACACGGCGAGCCCGGGCCACCCCACGGTCCTGCTCCCCACCAACGCCTACATCCGGGCCACCACGCACTGCAACGTGGACCAGACCCACGACATGGGCGCCGCCCTCGAGGTCTGCAAGCAGATCGACGGCAACCCGAACTACCGCGACCGCAGCTGGAACGACCGCGTCAGGTTCATCTTCTGGCGCGGCAGCTCCACGGGCGTCCCGCTCGAACCCGACGTTTACGCCTACCTGCCGCGCCCCGCGCTCATCAGGAAATTCTACGACGAGTCCGGCTTCGACATCGGCTTCATCAACTCCAAGCCGCCAAACTCGGTTCCGGGCTACGACGACTTCTTCGCGTCCCACGTAAGGCCCTCCATCCGGAGCCACCAGTACGCGCTCTACAAGTTCGTCCTGCACTGCGACGGCCACACCGCGAGCTGGGGGCTTGCGCAAAAGCTCACCACCAGGTCCGTCATCATCTGGATCGAGTCCCTCTTCAAGTACCGCGAGTTCTACTACGCGCACCTCAATCCCTGGGAGCACTATATCCCCGCCGACGCAGACCTCAGCAACCTCGGGGCCATCCGCGACTGGATCTTTTCTCCCGCGGGAGACGAGTTCGCCGAACAGGTCAGCGAGCGCGCGACGAGGCTCTTCCAGACCAGACTGCGGCCCGAGGCCACTTACTGCTACCTGGCGCGCCTCCTCGCGTCCATGTCGCTCAGCCAGGCCCAGCGGCCCACGCCCAAGGCCTTGCGCGCCGCGAATCTTGACCCTAGCACCTTTGAGGACTTCCCAGAGTTCGCGGGAAGGCTCGCGGACGCCGTTCCGCCTGTAGTCTAGGCCTGGGGGCCTAGGCCTGGGTTCGAGGCGCCCACCCACGCCCACGACGTGGCCGCGCCCCAGGAGCTGTGTTCTGTACTGTACGTACGTAATTTACTGACTCTCCGCAGTCCCTCGAGGTCTCCTTCTCCTTCTTCTTCTTCTTCTTCTTCTTCTTCTTCTCCACCGCGGGGAGATCCCCCATGACTGCCGCCGCCATGACGACGATTCTCTCGCGACACGCCGGCCACTGCAGACCACAAATAGGTACAATTTTTGCTTTGCTTGCTTGTTTACGTCGTATAGCTTACGTTCCTCTGTGTCTACATCCTCCTCCTCCTCCTCCTCCTCCTCCTCCTCCTCCACCCTTCCATCATCCCCTGGCCCGCCGCTCGCTTCTTTCGAGGGAGCCTTGGCTCTTCTCAGCTCAGCGCCGCAGGTTCGAGCTGCTGTCCACGCGCTGGATGTCCCCCTCCGGGTCGATGTACTCGCCAAAGGGATCGTCGTCCATGTCGGTGGTCCCGGCGATAAGCTGGGTGAGGGAGAAGGGTCGCGCAGGGTGCTCGGCAGACGCCCGGGCCAAGCTCTCGCGCCGTTGCTGCAGATGCTGGACGGTGAGCCCCGCTGCGTGGTCGAGCCTTCCGTCGGCGCCGAGACCGGCGCGCATCCCCGCCAGGTTGTGAAACCGCCTTCCGGCGCCGGAAATGTTCTCCGCAATTGTGTCGAGCGGCAGCGGCCGGAACTGGGCGGCCCCGGAGCCCGCTGGCTCTGTAGACTCTGCGGCCATGCCATCCGCCTGCGCATCGCCTAGCCCCGGGGGAGGGGGAGGCGGCGGGGACGGCGGGAGCGGACCCGCACCGCTCCCAGCGGCGGCGTCCTCCACATCGTCGTAGACGTCGTGCCCGAAGCTGTCCTCCGCCGCGTCGTCGTCATCATCGTCGTCGTCAATCTCGAAGCCGAGCCGCATGCTCATGCGCCCCGTCGTGGTCTGGTCGCCGTCGATCTCCGTGCACTGCACAGCATACAGCAACTTGCGCCGCATCACCTCCTTGCTCGAGTACGCCGGCAGATCGAGGCTAAAGTAGCACGTGTGCGCGTAGGGCAGCATGTCGTCCGCGGTCGTCTCAGGCCGCCCGTACGCGGCGCGCGGCGGGTGAAACGAGGAGATTTTGTGCGGCTGGTCCCAGGACTCCCGGTCCAGCGGCAGACGCGCCCGCCCCCACACAAACTTGAGGTAGTCCGAGCGCTGCTCGTCCGAAAACTCCTCCAGGACCTCCCAGAACGCCTGGATGTGCGCATCCGACTCTGAGCAATCAGAGTACACCGTCATGCGCTTGAGCAGGTCAATGTCGATGCGCGGTCTCCCGCACACCATGAGCTCGAGCTCCTCCCATCGGAACAGCATCAGGAGCCGCTGCGGCACAATCGTCGCCAAGCCCCGCCGGATCGCCTCGACTTGCACATCAAACTCGTGCACCTTGTACTCGAGCGACCGCTGCGCCCAGTCCGCATAGTTCTGCGGCGTCACCTGCAGCAGACGCCCGTTCGGCACGAGCTCAACCTCGCGCCCGTCCAGTGTAATCACCGTGTAGAACATGGGCTGCTGCTCCAGCAACGCCGCCGGATCAGGATACGCGGGGTCCGTGTTGGACACGGTCAGCACGTCCACCGCGCGAAGGTCGTCGACCGTGGGCGCCTGATTCACCAGCGGCTTCCACACCAAGCTCGGCAGACGCAGATCCAGGAGCTCACGGTTGCGAATCGCAATCCCCATGAGTTTGCCCAGGAACTCGAACATGGAGATCTGCACCGGCGACGTCGCCGCGGGGTTGGGGAGCCAGCGATCCCGGTTCACTCGAATCTCGTTCGCGCGATTCGAGCACGGCAAAAGCAGGCCCACGCCTGGCAAGGTCTGTAGCTCCTTGCAGTACTCCGAGAAGCTCTGCCGGTAGGGCCCGCCATCGTCGTGACTCGCCATCCCGCGCATCACGCACTTGTATAGCTTGCCGTGCGCGCGCAGGGTCTTGGCCGGCATCGGGTGCATCACGCGGAACGCCTGCGCGTAGACCGTATGCCGTCCGTGCACATCCGCGAGATGGCGCTTCGACATCGCCTTGCCAAAGTCCAGGATCACATCGAACTTGTGAATGTCCTCCGCCTTCGTGGACGAGACCGCATCAACCCACAACGGGACCTTGAACTTGTCAAACAGCAGCCCGCAGCACTCTGAAAGGTGAGCCGCGGTGCTCGTCGCGTCCCGCCACGCGCTGAGGTCGAGCAGCCCGAGCGCCTCGTGCACGGCCTTGTTCAAGGACCGCACGAGATCGAAGCGCTGCGCGATGTCCAGCAAAGTGTCGCGCAGCAGGCTTCGCTCCAACCGCAGGCCATCCCCGACGTGCACCAGGTCGCCTCGCGGCGCCCCGTCGTCTTCGCTAGCCTCCGCGGTCCGCGCGCGCAGGTCGCCGAGCACCGACGCGCGCTCGCGTACGAGACTCAAGAGGTCCGTAGAGACCGGCGACTTGTCCCGGCCAGTCGACTTCTTCTTGCGATGGTGCTTTTGTGCGACCCCAGCCGTCGCCAGAGCGCTCGACAGCGCCTGCTGCCGCAGCGCGCTCCGGTCCAGCGTTGCCCTCGTGTCCGTCAGAGAGAGCCGGGCGCCGCGTCGCACCAAGGGCGCAACGGGCGTCGCAGGGGCCGGCCAAGCTTCGTCATCGAGCGGGGACACGCCTTCTGCCGCGTCGACACTTGCCGTCTCGGCCACAGACGGCAGATCGTCGCCGTCGCCTTCGGGTCCACCAGCTCCGGGGCCGATCTCGCGCACATTGAGCGGTGCGATCGCGTACAGTTCCTCCCACGCAATGTCCAGGAGCTGTGCAAGGTCCATGCGGGAGTTGGCCACGGCAGCGTTGGCAAAGGCCACCAAGGCCTCGTCCTGGCGCCGTGTCCACTTTTGCTGGCGCGCGATGTACTCGCGATATTGCCTGTCCATTGCGCCCGCCCCAGCGCCTTCATAGCCCGCGTCCGCGTCGTCCCCGTTGCCGATCTGGATGCTGCTCGGGTCAAACGTGGGCGTCACCTTGAGCTTGTAGCCCCAGCCTTCAATCGGGGTCAATTGGACGTCTTCGCCGACCTCCACCCGCTCGATGGAGACGCGTTGAGCGCTAGATCCCAGAGAGACCGCCGCCACCACGCGCGAAGGAAGTCCGCAGATAGTGTCGAGCACCTCCTCGTTCCGTATAAAGGTGACCATGCAGTTGACCGGATCGAGGCTGACCGTGATCAGATCTCCGGCGTGCAGCGTCTTCGACATCGCCTTGCCGCGCACGCACACGCCATTGGCAAATAGTTCGCCCCTCCGCGTGAGGCCCCACGCACCGGCCTCGACCATCGGTGTAGCGCCTTCCAGCTCGTTGTGCTCGCCACCAAATCCCTCCAAGGCGATCACGCCAAAGATGAGTTTGGCTCGGGACACGTCGTCGATGCGGAAGCAGACGTTCATACATCCGCTCGACGCGTCGGTCGTCGTGTTCAGGCGCTTCGTGACCCACCCCGAGCTACGCATCGCCTTAGTGATGGATCTATTGTTGTTGTAGAGCTCCACACCCGGGGTTGCCTGCGCCGCAAAGGTGACGCTTGTGTCGTCGCCGGGCGCGTCGGGGACGCCTGCGCCACCGCGAGACCGGTTACTCCGCTTGCTTGAAGACCGACCGCTACCGCTCCCGCTTGCGCGCAATCCCACCTCACTCTGAGCTGCGCCTGGCCCTGCTCCGCCGCGTCCAGAAATCGCGCCGCGTCGGCGCGAAGGCGGCCGCAGGTTCAGGCTCAAGCAGTCCCAGGGAAGCCAGTACTGCGTGCCGAGTGTCTCCCACATGACCTGGCACGGCAGGTCGTCGCCCTCGTCAATGCGAATCACTTCGCCCACATCACCCTCGCCCACGCTCTCATAGCGCTTCGAGCACCGCACCTTGTCGTGCACGTTGCAGTTCCGCGCCATGTATTGAGCGTACTCGTTTGAGGATAAAAAGTCGCTTGCCTCCAAAAAGGTCGTATGGCCGCTGCGGCGCCCGCTGCCTCTCGCGCTCGCCTCGCCTTCGCCGCTGGCGAGCAGTTCGTCGATGTCGTCGTCAATGTCGTCGAGGTCGTCGTCGTCCATGGTGTCGCTCCTCGAGATTCGCCCTTGCCTCGGAGCAAAGGAATGGGCGGACAAGAGCTCCGGCGACAGCAGGCTCCGATTACGCCGCGCGACACCGCCCGCGTGGGCCATCTCCATCGAAGTGGCGCCGGCCCTCCCAAGAGCGCGCAGATCCTGGCCCCCGACTTCCAGCACCGACACCAGCTCGAGCTCTTCCAGGGGGAGCTCCAGTGTCTGCTTGTACGACGAGAGCGAACGGCCCTGAGCAATCACCAAAGCGCGGCCCGTCTCCCGCACCGCCTGGACCTCCACAAGGCTGCCAGGGCGCACGCTCGAGGGAAGACGAGGCGCCGTCTGCGCGATGCGCATCGGCATGCCGGGCACAATGATGCAGCTCAGAAACTCCGCATACGCTTCGTCTGACGCGAAGCTTGCCCGCTCGCGCCACGGAATATCGGTAAGCCGATGCGTGCGTGCCATGGCCGCCAGAAAGCGCCGGCAGTCGACGCACGGAACGGGCGGCTTCAAGCAGCGATCGCAGTACAGGATGTCCTTGAACCTCCGGCGGTCCTGGAGCTCGCGCGAGGTCCCCGACACCATAGGGAGACCCTCCATGTTCCGCGCCATGAAAATTGCGCAGTCGGGACACTGGGACCCGCCGTGCGGTCCGCACGACCCGCGCGTGGAAGACCAGCCGACGATTTCGGAGGAGGGTCTTCCACAGTAGAATTTGGCGCGGAAATGTTGCTGCGTCCCGAGCCATACATAAGCTCCTGCACGGTTTCGCAGCGCGGCCACCGAGGCATCCTTGCGCAAAGCACTTGCCATCGAGGCGGCCGACGTCAGCGACGATGTGCTGTTGTTATGCCGCTTGGCGCTTTGCGAGACTAGAGACCCGCTTTGCGCGTCCACGGTGACCGCGAGCGCGGAGCCGGACACCATTGACAGGTTGGGGGGCAAGCCGTTTGCGCCACGGAACTCGCGCCCGTTCACGTGCACGACAATTGATGCACTGCCCTTGCCGAGATGCAGGCACGTGCGCGGGTCCCATTCCAGCATAAGCGCCGTTGCGCCCGGGACCGCCAGCCGTGACCCGGGCATTGTGCCTGCTAGAGTCTCGTCAGCCCGGCCTAACGCCGCGGACGCAGCGGCCAGGTTGGACAGGGAGGATGTCGAAGACGCCATGCCCGATCTGGGCAGAGCCCCAACGTCGCCGCGCAGCGAGACAGATCGCGTCTCGCTGCCGTCCATGGAGGCGAGGTCGTCCTCGCTCACGCGCGAGTGTGTTCGCTGGCGGAAGAGCCTCCTGCCTTGATCGGCCGCACCGCGCGCGTGCAGGTCGTGGTCAAGGCGTCCGTCCATGACTAGCGGTGGCGAGTGGAAAAAGCCCTTCGCCTCGCGGAAGACGGGGTGCAGGCTCTCGAGCGAGCCCCCCTTGACGTGCTGACACCACCGCACGAACTGGTCTTTGAGGAAGCGGCTTGGAGGAAGCGTCTGGCACGCAAAGGCCTTGAGCAGCTCCGTGGCTGTCACGAGCGAGTCGAGCCAGTCCGCGCTGTCCAGCGACACCTTGGTGCCAGCCGCCGCAGCCGCCGCAGCTTCAGAGGTCTCGCTGGCAATGGCCTCAATGCTCTCACGAACGCCGTGGTACGAGATGCCTTTGCCGAGCTGCCTCTTCTGGCTCAAGGTGAACTCGCCGCGCCTCCGCCTGAATGTGAGGCGGATCTCGTCCATGGAACTAATGGTTGCGACCAGACCATCCGCGCTTCCTCGCTTCTCGCTTTGCGCACTCGCCCCCGAGGGCGAAAGCAGGGCCTCTGCGCGAGGTTGGAGCGGCGGAAAGCGTACGCCATTGTACGTGTACGGCTCAGAAAAGTCGGGAATGCTAGCTTCGGCCCAGTTGACCGACGGTGGCGACGTGCTCGCCGCCGCCGCGGCGACTCCACTCGTAGAGGAGGACTGCGCCGCTGCACAGACAGGGCCCGCCATGCCAATGGCCGTCAGTTCGGCGCGCGTCTTGGGGTCCAGAGACTCCAGAAAGTGCCCTTCCACGGCGATCAGCTCGTCGCCCACAGCCACCTCTTTGCCCAGCGTCTGAAGGTTCTCATGGACGCCCGCCTCGCTGCCGCCGCTCCCAGGCGCGGAAGCGGCGCCCACCTCCCGGACAGAGCTCACGCAGAGACGGCCATCAAAGTGCTCAAAGGAGAGCACTGGCGCTGTCAAGAGGGGTTGCGCCTTGACGCGCACAGTGTAATCCTCCCAGGAGGCGTCCTCTTTGAGGGCGCGGCGCGGAGAGTCGATGACCAGGGATTCGCCGTCGAGGCCATCCTTCCGGGCCAAGTCATCCACGGAGACGAGGCACTTGAGCAGGCGCTGAAACCTTATGCCAGCAACCGTGCCCTTTTCATCCTGCTCGAGGCGGAGCAGGCCATCGGCGACCTTGACGCCAGTTTTGTCCGCCGACTCGTCGGCGTTATTGGCGCCAATGTTGTCAGCGGCCGTGCCTGCGTCCAAAGGTGGGGGCGACGGGGCGAAAGCGCTGGCCTCAGGGGACGCTGGCGCGAACGCCTCGGCCATACGCGCGCGGCTCGTCGCGCTGGCGCGATAATTCGCGCTGCTAACTAGCAAAGAGGTCCGCGCAGCGGTCGGTGTCGAGTATGCGGGCCCACCCCCGTCCGCCGTCTCAGGACCTCCACGCATGTAGCTCCTAGGACCGTCGCTCCCCCGGGGCCTCGGCCTCCACGACAACGAGTGAGAGTCCGCCCCGGCTTCACCGTTATCTCCTTGCCCACCCACATTCGCGGAAATGGCCTCGGCATGGACGCGCGTGGGCGTTGCCGTCGGAGGGCCGGCTTGTGCCATGGCAGGAGAGCTCGCAGAGGCACCTGCGCTGGCGTCCGCGGCGTTCGACGACGTCAAAAGAGCTTTCGTCTTGACTAGATCGCGTAAACGCCTCTGGCGATGCTCGTTCATCTCGTTCACCTTCGTTTCCAGGACAGCTTGCAGCAGCACGAGGGCCTCGGCCTTGGGTCGTGGCAAGGCTCGCCCTGAGAAGCCAGCCCCAGTCACATCGACGGCGCACGCGCACAGAAGCGAGATCATGTCAACAACGGGGAGCCAGGCCCCGTAGATGGGAGAGCTGATCTCGTCCAGTTTACCCGAGTCCCCGTCAATGCAAAAGATGCCGTGGTCGCACACGCGGCGTACCGCATGAAGGAAGAATGGGCTCTCCAGGACCTGCATTGCCGGAATCACCTTCTCGCGTAGGAGAACCGTCAGCAGCCAGCACGCTTGCCGCACGCTTTCCTGGACGCGCATGCCCGACTCCGTCTTCATGGAGAAGACGTCTTCGGCGCTCTCGCGCAAATACCTCGACTTGCCCTCGTGCGTGGAGGCGTTAGCTACTTGCATCGTGGCGCACCAGCCGGCTCGACCGTGCCACAGCCGCGTCCGATGCGGCCCGCCTTCGAAGGGGTCCGGCACACTCTTGGGCATGAGATAAAAGACTTCGACCGGCTTGAGAGCCCAGCTCTCTTCAATTTTCTTCTTGCCCGGCGTGTAAGCGACATTGAGGCGACCACGCCGGTTGATGACACCGAGGTACTGGCCCTGCGAGATGAAGACAGTGCCTTCCACCGGCACGGTCTGGATTTCGGTCGTGTGCGGGTCAAAACGAATCGTTCCGCACGTGGGCTGCGCCGTGGTTCCCGCCACAACAAAGAAGGTGCTGGTGTCACCAGCGCGCTCAAAGACGAGAACATCCCATGAGTCCATGCCTCCCGCGGGAGGCTCGGCTAGCCGCAGCTTGATCGTGCGAATGTATCCGTCCGTGGTGGCTGGACTGTTCACGATGCTGACCTGAGCGGAGTCCGGCTTCCCACTTTGCGGGATGTCCCCGCGGTACCTGTCGGCGATGAGGACATACTGACCGGGGTGTTCGTCAAGAGACGCGTCCGCAGGCGGCGTTGGCGGGGCAGACGGCACCGTGGGCTCTTCCTGTTGTTGGTTTGCCGCGGACTGCTCATCCGAGGCGGCCGGCCCGCCGGCCCATGCACCCGTCCGCTGATCTTCCGAGGTGTTTAGGCCGCGCACGTAGGATCCCTCAAGCCTACGGTCAAAGTCGCCATCGTCGTACAGCACATCGTATTGCCCTCCTTCGTAAACGCGGGCGATGCGGCCCTGGTACCACCGCACGCCGCGCCGGAATCGGCCCTGCACCCGGTCGCCGAGCTCAAAGGGTGCTCCAGGGGCCCGGCCAAGGCGTCCACTCTCTTCAGCCGTGGCCAGTGGGACGATGCGGCTGCGCGGCACATGTGTCTCCTTGTCCCCATCATCGTAGTCGATATTGTACGTGCCATCCGTAAAGGCGGCCATGATCACCCCGGAGTAGTAGTTCCGGCCGCCCTTGTAGCGCGCACGAACGAGATCACCGACACGGAGGGCCGAGCCTCGTACCGAGGGCGGCCCTGCGCGCGACGAGCTCCCCACGCCACTGCTCGAGGACGTCGCCGTGCTACCGCGACGATCAGACCCACCTGTAGTCTGCTGGGAACCGGCGCCATTTGACGCAGTAGGCCCTCGCGTATTGCTGGCCAATGCGCGTTGGGCCTCGCGCGCCTCGCGCACCTGGGCCAGCGCTGTGACAGCGTCGCGCTCCTCGGCCTCCCGGGCCTGCTTCTCCTCCTTCATGCGCTCCCTGTGGGCTTGCACCCCGAGCGACAACTGCCGCCCAACGGCGATGAAAACCTTGGTGCACGCGTCGAGGAGCGACTGCTTGACGCGCGTCTCGTCGGAACCGGTGGCCCACGAAGTGATGGCATCCACTGCACGTGCGTCGTTGCCGTCGCTGGCGTTTCCGCCTAGATTTCCGCCGCCTGGTTTCGCGCCGCTGCTGCCATAGACACCGCCACCGCCGCCAACGCTGCTGCGGTACACGAGATTGATGGTCCGTTGCAGCGACGCTCCCTGCAAGAGATACTGGGGAAGCGGCCTGCTGGTGCAGAGCGACCAGTCGACCACGAGTTTTTCGAGCGCACGCCTACAGTACCGGTCGTAAAGGCACTCAAAGATGTCCTTGCCCACAGCCCCAAGCCAGGTCCCGCTCGAGATAAATCGCGGGTCCGAGAGAATGGCCATGGCAAGAGTCTGCACCTCCTGATCCCGGCGCGCAGAATCGAGCGAGAGTGGCGATGGCTGGCTAACGTCCTCTTCCGCAGACGAGTCGACGACCTCGTACAAGACGTTGATTTTCTGAATCATCTGCTGGCTCGCGCTCAGCCCGGAAGACACGAGCCCCCCGGAGCCGTTCAGCGCGTCGCGCGTCGAAGCCGAGCGCTCCCGTCTCGACGAGTCGTCCTCGTCTTCGGTCTTGTCCATATCTTCAAGGTCGCGCGACCCATCAGCGCAAATATCCGTCACATCCAGGACGGCCTCTTGCTCGCACGCCTCGTCATCATGCATAAAGCCTGCCGCAGCCACCGGCGATCGCGCGGGAGTGACACCGTCGACCGCGTGCGCATCCGCCACACCCTCGAAGAAGAGCTCTGCAACCCGGGCGGCCCGCACTTCGAGGTGGGCATCGGCCCCATGGCGAAAAATGTGCCGTTGCGGCACGGCAGACTGCCCGCTCCCGGATCCGGGAGACGTTGTTCTCAGACTGAGCAAGGTCATTTGCACGTCGGAGCGGTTGCCATACGCTGCCACGCACGGGTACACGCCCCAGGTGGCCCGCTTATCGATGCCGTAAAAGACACGTGTCAGTGGCTTGTCATTGACGGCAACGCTGAGCGTCCCCATGTCCATGTCAAGGAGGAACCTCACAACATCCCCAGGGTGAACGCGAACATCACCGGCGCCCTCCCACTGCGTGCTCACGCCCTCGTGGATCCGGTTCCCGTTGTACGCTTGCACGAGCCAGAAGTCGCCTGAGGGCTTGAGCAGGTTCTCCACCGCCGACCCGGTGCCGCGCTGGCCGAACTCGGAACCCAGATGGGCCAGAGCTGTCACGCCGAACATGGCTGTCTCGTCGTCCTTCACGTCCTGGTCCAGCCTCACCTCCCACGCATGCTTGCCGGACACCATCGGACTCATGTCTAGCGCAACAGCACGATGTTGCTTGCCAGCGGCCGCAAAGGTAATGCTCGCGGAGCCCTCGCGAACGTCCGGCTCCTCGGGGTAGAGACGGAGACGCTGCGCGACGAGATCGCTCAATGCCCAGCGCACAGGCTCGCGAGCCATCACGCTCACTCTGTTCCGCGAGCGCGCCTCTTGGAGCAGCTGCGGCATTAGGGCCTCCCCGAGCTGCTCCACTAGAGCCTGGTTTTCGAGAAGGATCGAGACCGCCTTGGCCGTGCGTGCGCGCACGTCCGCGTGCACCAGTCCAAGCGGAGCGCCGCTAAGCATACGCTGCAATGCGTGCACGAGGTCACCGCGAAAGGCCCCCAGCAGTGTCGCTGGCGGGCTCAGCGGGATGGGCTCTAGGTTACCCAGCGTCTCGACGTAGATCGAGTGCGCGTCACTCGCCGTCGCTCCGATGCTCGAAGCACCGAAGCGCGCACCGCCGCCTCCGGCAGTGCTCGCTGTGCCTCCACCCGCAGCCGTGGCGGAAGCCCGATCATTACTGGTGTCCTCTTGCTTGATCTCGGCCCCGAGCTCGTCGGCAGCACCCGGGACCTCGTTGCCGTAGATGGGCCGCACGTGAAACTGCTGGTCGAGCGACTCTAGCGTCGAGTCGTTTTCATCGACATGGTGGCGGGCGAGCACGCGCACTTGCTGAATGCGAGAGTCGCAGCCGCCGGCGTGATTCGAGGTGATCTCGAGCCGGAAGACGCGATCCGACTTGCGGACATCCGCCTCCTGGACGAGGTCTACCCAGCGCGTGACGAGCTGGAGCTTGACGATGCGCACCGTGCGCAGAGACTCCGGCGTCGGGCCGAGCCGGATCTCAATCTTCTCGGGTGAATAGTTCTCGAAGACCTCGTTGGTGAAGATGCTGATGGTGTAGAAGGTAAACCCACTCGGGCATACCATCTGTATCCAGTGCGGAGTGTACCCGTTGCTCTCCCAGTAGTTGGGCGAACCGTCAAGCAGGTACTGTGCGTTGCCCACCGACCCTGCCGGGTGCCCCGTCGACACTTGAACCTTCATGCGAGAAGTAATGTCGACGGGGCGCTTGGAGCGCCGACGCGGCTGCGTTCTGGGCAGCGCCGGGACCGCCGCGCCGGCCGTCTGTGGTACTTTGCCGAGGACGACGACCTCGTTGCGGGAGAGCAGTCCGCTCTTTGACGCCGCCACCGCCCGGCCACCGGTCCGCGGGCTCTCGAACACGCCGCCAAGCGCGGCAAGGGCTCCCATCACCTCCACGAGCTCCACCCCGTGCACTTCGGCTTGATGGTCTGCGTATCGGTCCAGGGCGCCCGTGATCCACGCGGCCACAGTCTGCGCCCAGGCGTCGGCCGCACACAGCTCGTGCACGAGCTCGACCAGCTGCATCGCCATGGCACGCGCCTCGAAACCGTTGCGCTGGAGCCCGCCGCGCCCGCCCGCGAGGTGCAGCGCGCCGCCGATACAGCGCATCAGGAGCGCCACGAGCACGTTGCCCTCGGGGCCATCTTGCTTCTTGAGCACCACGCCAAATTCCTTGGCGAGCGGCGCGGCGTAATTGCTCGCTGTCGTCGGTGGCACCTCAATAAGGAGCGCCGCCAGAACCCGCCCAGAGGCGATGCGGAGCGAAAGCGTCGACGCGCCCGTGATACAGGTCCGCAGCAGCAGCGTGAGCGCGTACGGAGCCGTAAGCCGAGCGCGGCCCACAGGGGAAGCGCATGCGGCGTAGGCAAGGGAGAGCACCTCGAGCGCTCGTACAGTGACCTGCTCATTGAGCGCGGCGTCGGCAATGGGTTCGTCACGCCCTTCCACGAAACGCAGCCCCGCGATAATCTTGTTGAAAGCGCCGCCTCCGCCGGCGTTCGAGTCCTCGGTAGCGTCTCCCTCATCGCCATCGGCCTCCGTAGCGTCCTCGTCGTCCCAATCAAGGAGCAGAGCGAGGGGGAACGAAAGCACGACGCCGCCAGTTGACTCTGAAGGAAGGCTCGGGCTCGCCACGGGGACATTCGTCGTCGACGTCGGGGCGACGCCCTGCGCTTTGTCGGGTATGGCGAGCCCAGAACTATCAAAGCTCAGACCATGGACAATCACACCCTGCGCGGTTTTACGCTGTGGGCCCATGCCCCAGTCGGGGCAACCACCGATGTACAGCGGAGCCTTGAGGGCAATGCGGCTGGAAGAGTCTGTGCGAACCCGCGCCGCTGACCCGGCGCCGTGGTCGAGGATCGTCAGCCCCTCCTCGACCTCCTCCTCGCTCAGACCCAAGCCGGGGAGAATGCGCGCAGCCAGCTTGTCCGCTTCGAGTGCCGACTTATCGCCACCGCTGGCCAAGATGGCCTGCTGCGCACTGGCTGTGGGGCCCCGGTGCAGGCTCCGTGCCTCGCACGGGACCTGGACCAGGGTGGAAACGGCCAATGCTATCGGGAACAGCTGAATGTCGGAGTCGTCTGCGTCCTCGTGGTGGAGGCGCCGAAAGTCGATGCAAACGCACGCCATCTGGTGCTTCACGCCCAGGACAAAGCCAACAAAGCCCGCAAATGAACCGCGCAGGACGCGCACATAGTCGCCAGCGCGCAGATCCGGCACCAGGAGCCTCTCTTGTCGCAAATCGATCGGCAGCTTGCCGACTTCGCTCAGCGCTTCTTCAAAGACCTCCACCGTGTAGATGCACGAGTCGCCCTGCGAGCTGACATGGCTTTGAGCAGGACCAAGAGACCCTGCTTGGAAAGGCTCTGTGCTCACGAGGTGAAGCTCTACGAGGTTATGCTCGCGGAGAATGACGCCCACCTCGCACTCCACGTCCTCCGGGATTGCGAACTCGGATAGCAGGCTCACGTCGATCCCAGCGAGATCCCCTACAGAGACGACCAAGCGCCGCTGCGGGTCCACGCCGACCTCGAGGTAGCTGAAGCGCGCCGCGCCAAGATCGTTCGCCTCGTCAGCGCTTCCTGGCGGACCGGCAATGTAGTGCGAAGTCGACACGCCGATGGCGTCCACCTCAACTTGCGGGTTTCCGATCGAGAAGAGACGCCCCGCGCGGAATTCGCCTGCTCGAGCCCTCGCGACGCACAACCGGAATTTAATAGTACTCGCGCGAGTCTCCAGAACTACGGGGCCCGCAACAAAGCTCGCCTCTTCGGGTCCCAGAACGTAGGTGACTTCGCCCGCTGCATCCCCGGCCGTAACAGTATTGCCAAGGACCTCATTGGCGCCTGGGCCGGCTTCGTCGGCTGCCTGCGGGAGATCCTTGACCTGGGGTAGAACCGCTTTTCGGGAGGTCTTGGCCATAGAAGACTCCAACAGCGCGACCAAGACGTCGAGCAGGGATTGTTGCAGGCTATTCCCCGAGGTGAAGCGGAGAGTCTCCTCGGAGCCTTGGCCCGTCTCGCATACGCAGCGCCGGAGGAGCAGCTCAAAGCACTTGCCCGCGATGGAGCGCACGAGCTCCACGTCGTAGGTGCTCTTGAAGTCATGAAAAAGCACGGCGCGCAGACCTGAGACAACGTCACTCTCCGCCAAGAGATCAAAGTCGCTCTCCACAAAATCGAGCGAGATCACGTGCAGGTACTGCTGGAGCTGACCCATGATCTGCGTCAAGAGGATCTGAAGATTGCGCCGGTGCCATGGCGTAAGTCCCGCCTCGTCCTCAATCTTTTGCTCCCCGCGCAGCACCTGTGCCACCGACGACTGCTGCCGCAGCGCGAGCTGCATCAAGGCGTTGATGGAGCGCAGGAATGACAAAAAGCTGCGAGAGACGCCCTCACGAAGGCTAAGGCTGCATCCCGCCAGGTCCGTCATGAAGTGCGATTCGGCAGGGCCCGCCGTCGCGGCAGCAAGGGGCGAGAGCTCTGCCGTAGGCTCGACTTCTGGATCTTGGCTTGCGCTGGCAACCGACCCTGGCGAAATCGCGCTGGCGGACTCTGCTGCATCGCCTTCCGCCTCACTTGCAGGACTGGGACCGCCCGCGCCCGCGACGCCAGGATATGCGGAGGCGGCGAGCAGGGCGGCCTCGGTGGCAATGACCGCCACGTCGTCCTTCGCATCCGATCGCGAAGCGGCGAGAATCCGTCGCCCAGACTTGACGTCGAGATGATGCGTGTTGCCAATGCCGCGGAGCGCCCGCGCTGTGGACGCCAGCACGGTGTCAAAGAGCCGCCGGCCCTCTTTATGCCGAAGTTCGGTACGAGCGAGGGCCGTCACGTTGTTGATGAAATCAAAACCCGCGGTTCGCATGAGCGCGCGCTCGTTCCGGCTAGAGAGCACGGTCCGCAGCGTCTCGCCGTCAATGGGGACCGCGGCTTGCAAAAAGGTGTGGACGGACTCGGACAGCGACTGGTCGTGTTCCTGCACCAGCATATCCACGTCGCCATCTGCTTCGGCGATGGAGCCCCGGCGAATGCCACCGCTCAAACGTTCGCGCCGCCGCACAGGGGCTTGAAAGTTGAAGTGACTCGACTTTGCCGACGTGTTCGAGGTCGTGCTCGAGGCGGACCGCGCAGAAAGAAGGTGCGGCGGCGTGTTCATTGGGCTGTCGACACTGGCATAGTGCGTCGTAGAACCGGCACGGTTGAGACGAAGGTGTGGCACGCGTCCAGGCCCCAGGCCATCTTCCGACATGGAGGGGTCGACGGCATCGCGGCTGAAACTCCGCTCGCGGCTCCCCGCGCGCTCGCGGCCGAGATCGGACTCGTGCGAGCTGGGTCGCGTAAGTGTCGAGCTGCGCGTCCGCGTCAGAGGAATCGCCATCTTTTGCGCTGCAGACCGGTGCCGATCCACGAGCGAGCGCAATGAGGAGAGCGCGCGCAGAGCGCCAATAAGCACGTGCCAGCGCTTCTTCTCCTGCAGCATGCGCTGCGTCTTGGGACAAAAGTGGCGTCGCAGTCGGTGCCACCGTGCGCGCGCGGCGTCCTTGCGAGCGGAGCGCAGGGAGAACACGCGCGAGGTGGGCGGCGCCACGTCGAGGATGAGAAATTGCGCGCGCTCAGACACGATCTCGCACAGTGCCTCGTACAGCGGCTCCTCGGCGTCCTCGCATTCGGAGGCGGTCGCGATCTTGTCGAGTAGCTTCTTCCGCAAGGGGGAACCCTCGGGAAGGCTGGCTTCCACGTGGTGGAGAACTTGGCCGTTCACCACGAGCTGATCCGCCCACCGGCGAATGTACTGCGCGACACTCCACACTTTGAGCAAGCGCGCTGAAGGAGGTTCGCCGGCGCCCTGTTGAGCGTTCAGATTCGCCTTGGCGAGGCGCAGCGCCTCTCGTTCGAGTCCGTTGACTCGAATCAGCGCAGCGCCGAGAGAGGCTGCCGCCCGGTGCGTGAAGAAACCCTGATCCAGCGGCACGCGCTGGCTCCGGAGGCACTGGAAGAGCGCGCCGCCAAGGTTCTCTGGCGGGAACTCGGGACCGATCATCTCCAAAAGCATTGTGGTGGCCCGTGTCCGGTCATCTTCGCTCATCGAGTAGAGACGAAGCCGTGAGCTCGACTGCGTGCGTCCGCGAGGCCGGAGCGAAAGCTTTGGGTTGCTGCCGCCGGCCCCAGAGAGCGTTGGCCCTTGCGCATTCGGTCGGCCGCTGGCGCCGCGCCGCTTCCACAACTCTGTGCCAGTATTGGGGGCGGCCTCGCTGCCGTTAGACGTGCCGTCGCCGCCCGCCCCGGCCTGCTTGGACTCGATCTGCTTGCTGGACAGGCTCCTGCTGATGCCCTCGGGACCTAGCTTGCGCGGCGCCACAGGAGGGAGCTCCGACTTGCGTGCCGATGGGCTCGGGTGGCTGCTGTTGCTGGCCCCGCTACTGATAAGGGCGGGCCCCGCGAGCCCGGAGTTGGCCGGAGTGAGCGCGGCGGTGTTGTTCAGCGAGGTTGCGGTCTCGGAAAGCCCTCCGCTGAGGATCGGGTTTTGGACCCAGCGCAAGTTCCGCATCTCGACGTCGCTGAGCAAGACGTTGCTCCCCACCATGCCGTTAATCACGGCGGCCACCAGATCCTGGGCCATGCCCGCAAGGTGGTCGATCCACGGACGAACCACCACACGACGCACCTCGGTGACCTCTGCAATAACACGGAACTTGTATCCCCAGTCAACGTCGCTACCGTCCGAATTAAAGGTGACCACGCAGCGGTTGGCAGGAATGACCAGGGGCGGGGTTCCATTGACGCCCGGCCAGCCTTCCAACCCGCTGTATTGTTCCTTGCCGTACCGCTGCTCAGAAGGGCATTTTTCGATGCCCGATCCTTGAAAACTGTCCTCGGGGCCGCCATCGGCAGGGATCTTGAGGAACCGCAGGTAGTCACGGCGCTCCTCGGTGGCCGTGCGTGGGTCGAAGATCACCGTGAGAGAGGCCGCCCCGGGAACCTCGATGACCCACCGATCGTTCGTGTCGTTCTCGTAATCGTGCGGAGACTCGTACTCGAGCTCGGTGGAAAAGGTTCGCGACCACGCGTACACCCAGGGTTTCTCGTTCGCGGCAGACGCATGCTCCGCGGCGATCGCCGCCGCCGTTACAATCGTGCTGCCGCGTCGACGCATGTCAGATCGCGAAAGCTTCCGGTGCGAAGTACTCGGAGGGCCGGTCGCGGGCACACCGGGCGCCCCTTCCGACGCGAGGACCGCAGAAAATTGTACAATGAGACCAACAAAGGCGGTGAGCGACCCGAGCAGCTGGTCTACGCTCAGCAGGGCCGAGGCTGTGGCGGCGCGCGTAGTTGCGGAGCGGCACAAGAACTCGAGCCACCCGCACACGATGGGAAAGACGCGGCCCACAAGACTGTGCTGCACGATTTTGCTCAGGGCGTTTAAGCCCGTGTTGGCCGAGCCGCCGTCCGCTGCTGGTAACTCTCCAGCAGCGTCTGTTTGCAGGGACGATGCCGTCTCGCATGCTGTAGAGAGAATTGCAGAGCACTTTTCCAGGACGACCGAGAATATATCTACAATCTGGACCAGGCTCGAGGGCAAGAGCGCCGTCGAGGCATCGCAGAGCCCGCTGCTGAGGATAGAGACGAGCAGGCCGCAGCCCGCGTCGCAAAGGTGGGACAACGGGTCGCTTTCGAGACCTCGCTGCGGGGAGGACGGCCTCGTCGAAGCTGCAGCAATCCGAAGCGTCTCGAGATGCTCGAAGGACACCTTTTCCGCGACGCTGAGAATTCGCGGCAGTACACTCGCAGATTCGGCGAGCTGCCTCTCGAAAGGGAGCGCAAGGAGCCCCGCGGTCAGCGACTGCACGACGACGCAAAGCACACGCGAGAGCGCCGGCTTCACTCGCAGCGTCTGCGCCGAGACAGATGCAAGCTCCTGCTGAAGGAAGGTGGCGCGTGAAGACAGCGTTGGCAGAATGGTGGATAGCGCATGCGCGAACACGTCTGCAGCGAGATCCTGCACACCGGCTTCATCTTTGCTGACGCAGGTGTCGCCCTTGACGAGGAGGAGGCTCGCATCGAGGATTTTCTTCGCCAACTCGGGACCCACTGCTTTCGACGAGACTCCCCGGCTCGCGCAGTGCGCAGCGATCAAGCGCAGACACGCCCGCACGCCGGTCGTGTCGACTGGATCCAGTTCGCTGACAGCACCAACCCCTCGCATCATTCCCTCCATGATCTCGAGAAGCTGGGATAGCGCAGGACCGTGCGGATCCATACTGAACGTGCTCGCAGAGGCCATTTGACCACTCAAGCTATTGGAATCGTCTGCAATATCCTCCCTGGCCCGAGTTGGCTGTGAGGACTTGCGCAAGTCTTCCAGAGTGGCCTCGAAGATGCCTCGCCGCAACGCCTGGCCCGCGAAGGAAGCGCCAAGGCGCGCGATGGCGGAGAGCGCCTGCACGCAAATTTCCCGGCGCGAGGGTTGATCCGATACCTCGAGGGCTCGCCAGGACGACCGGTCAAACGAGGCGAGCCCATCGATATCGTAGGCCCGGCATGTGTTGTGCGTCCCGTCCCATGTCCAGACGAGGCCGTGAGCCTGGGAGAAACTATAGGCGTCCCGCTGCCCGTGCTTGATAAATTGTTGCTCGAGCGCCCGGGGCCGCGCGTGCTCGAGCCCAGGCCAGCCGTCGCGAAGCCACGATTCGGCGACGGCGGCGACCTCGGCATGGTGCGGCCCGACAGACGGCATGAGCGCGAGTGGCAGGAGGCCGCAGCGCTGCGCGCGGTCGGCAGCCTTTCCGGACTCGGTCGACGCCGGGATCTGGAACGAGTCCATGACCACGAGGTCGTCGCCGTTGGTGAAGACCTGCCAGCTCGCGAGACGGTCGACCTTGGGGAAGTTTACAATTTCTGAGAGGGCGCCAAGACGCCAGATCTTGATCACGGCCATGCCCTGCGCCGGGTCGAGAGCGCGGACCACGAGCGCGTCTTGAGGCTGCTCCAGCGCGCTGCGCCCATGAGGCTTGGGCAAAAGTGGAGGCGCCCGCTCCACGCAATAGATGAGTCTTCCGTCGGTGGTCAGCGGCGGAAGGACTCCGGCATGCTCCGGCCAGGACAGCGAGGAGGAGAAAGCGCCTGCCCCTCCGAGGCCGCTCGGAATTCCAGGATGAGCCGAGGAGACGGAGCGGGACGCAGCGGGCCCGGCCCGCCTCAAAGTGGGCGAAGGCTCAGTGTCAGTGTCTTGTTTTTCCTCGGCTGTCCGCCGCGAGCGACCCCGCTCCGGACTTGACGCCCCCGAGCGCGACTCGCTGGGTCCCGTGGTGTCGGCATCCTCTTCCTCGTATACATCGAGATCATCCTCGTCGTCCTCGTCGTCTAGCATGCCATTGGGGTCCTCGTCGCCTAGGCGGTCATCGGAAAGACTCGCCCCGGCGCTCCATGCGACGGGATGCCACGCGTCTTTGCCGGCCGGGCGGTAGCGTAGGCGCCCGCGGCCAAGGGGCGCTTCGCTTACTGACTCCTTGAGCGACCCGACGCAGAGGTCGACGCAAGGGCCGCGTGAGGCGTCGTGCGCGTCCGGGTTCGGGTTTGCGGCGCGTTCCAGCACGATGAGCGGGCGCGCGTAAAGTACAGGGCCGTCTACGACAAAAGCGGTTCCCATGGGAAAGAGCGACGAGCCGTTCTTGGAGAACATGATGCGCACCTTGCCGTCTGATGCCGAGTCTGAGGAGTCCAGTGTGCAGCCAATAACATCGCCCTCGCGGCAGATCTGCCCCCAGCTGCGCGTGACACCGTGTTCGTCGGTCACGGTGGCATTGCCGACCTGCATGGTCCATGCGGCGCTCACGTTGTCCTCGGCCCTGTCGTTGAAGAAGGCAGGGGTGGCCCAGCCCACGGCGATCGAGCCGGCGCGCCGCACGGTGACTTCAAAGTACCAGCAGCCCCTACCTGCGACCCACGATGATCCGCTGCCGACCCAGGCGGCTGCGGCGCTTGCGGCGCTTTGGATGCCCTCAAGCTCGATTCGCACAACGTCCGAAGCGTCCTTGGCTGTGTAGGCGCGCGTGACGAGGTGTTCAGATTGGCGCACGCCCACGACTTGCTCGCGGAGCACTTCTTTGACATCGGTGAGGCGGAAACGAAGCGCGCTGTACGGATTGGGCAGCACAGGCGTCAGGGTTTCCGCGCGCAGACATTGGGCCTCCACCCATGCACTACCCCTACGGCGGAGGAGTACCAGTAGGTTACCGTCGGCAAGCTCTGTGATCCAGCCGAGCTGCGAAGCAGCCTGCTGATTTCGCTTCCCCATGCGCGCCCAGTCCATCGGGTAGTGAGCGTAGACGTGGCCCGCCACTGTCGCGGTGGACCCGAGGCCTGCGCATCCCGAGCCGACGCGAGCAATGCCCTTGACGGACTCGCCGCAAATATAGAAGAATCGACCGTCGCGGGACACGCTAAGACCGTCTGCGCTCGACCTGTTTCCAAAAAAGGCCCGTCGCGGGTGTCGCGCGCCACGGAGAGCGTCGTCCTCCTCGGCGATGCTTGGGGGATGAATCGTTTGGCGGGGGTTCTCGTGCGCCCCCCAGGCTGAAGCGTCCGCGTCACTGGCGCCCAGGTCCGCGACCCTGACGAGGTTTTCCGCAGCGAACCATATTCCAATGTCCCCGCGCGGGCCGCACACGCGAAAGGGCGTCGATGACCCATCGTCGACGCAGATGCGGCCCACCTCACCCCGACGCAGCGCCTTGTTCGGCTCTGCGCGTGGGGACAGGCGGACGAGGTCACCGATTGAGGGCCTGCCTGAGGCGTCGCCGCCCCAGGGGTCGCCTGCTTTTGTCTCGCGGTCCAAGTCATCAAAGAGATCGTCGTCCGCCACGCCTGTGGGCCCAGACGTATCGAAGGGGGCCGGACAGCCCGCGTCGAAGGAGGGCCAGCGAACATGGATAGCGTAGCGTGCGTTTTCCGAGTCTAGCTGGAGCCATCGGGGCAGGACTCCCCGTGGAGCTCCGGGATTGCTGATAGGGCAGTAAAGTCGAGCTTCCCCGAGTCGCTTGAGGAGATAGTTGAGGTCAGCATCGAAGGGCTCGACCGAACGCTCGTCGCGCGACATGATGCGCTGTAGCGTTGCAATGACCCCGTCCAAGAAGCTGCGCTGAATCGAGAGCGCAAGCAGAAAGAGATCTACAATGTCGCGGCTTGACGAGTTCCCCACGTTGTGGTCGGTGGCCTTGTCAGCACGCGCCCCGAGATCAATGAATTTCTGGGCCAGGGCGTCGAACATCTGGTGCTCCCAGGGCGCCATCGCAGCGAGCGCGCCGAGAGGCATCTTGGTGAAGAGCTTCATGAGATGGTCGCACGTCGTCTCGATCAGTACACGCTTGTCGCCTGGAGATGCGGATGCGAAGGAGTATTCCAGCGTGCACATTTGCATCTCCATCATGGCCATATAAGAGAATGCGCTGGATGGCATGGGGCCGGCGTCGCGGACGGCGATCTGTGCGGTGGGTTTGGAAAGTTTGCTGTGCCCGTCGTCGTGCAGGCTGTTTACGAGTTCTTCTAAGCGGTGCTCGCTCTCTGCCGCGTCCACAATAGCCTCGGCAAAGCTAGCGTCTTGCGCGCATTCTGTAGCGTACACTGCGCTTACAAGTGCGATGGCTTTTGCGCGCAGGGTCTTTTCAGCCTCGCCCGTGCCTTGACCCTTGCGGTCCGGTGAGAGGGTGGGGGCCGCGGGCGCTGCATACGCCGTTTTAAGATGTACTAGAGAGGCCTGCATCGCGTTCGTGAGGATAAGCCTGGCCACGTTGGCCGCGCTGGGCCGCGACCGGGCCGAGAGCCGGAGCTCGGGGATTTCGTTGACAATAGTGCTATTTGCGCCGAGGCCTGCTTCCTCCGCCAGGAGGATGTCGGCGAGGGCCGCCTTTCGCGCCACGTCAAAGGTGTCGGCCTCGGGTTGCGTAGTCTGCTCCGCGACGACTTTCGTCCTCGCTGCGCGGTTGGCCCCGCGATTCCTGGCCGCGAGGTGGTTCTCCTTGTCCTCCATGAGCTCTGCAGCGCTGCCGACGCCGCCACCGCCGCCGCCGCCTTCGACAGGCGTGAATCCCGCGCCCACGAAACCGTTGGCACGCACTCCCGCATTCTTCCCGGCGCAGGCGGCGTAGTCGTCGTGGACGGCCCAGTCCTCGGGATCCATCTTCCCGAGCACGGCGTCATCCAGGTACGGCGGCAGCGACCCCTCCACGAGGGCGCGCACAATATCTAGCGCGGCGTCGGCGCTGTCATCTCCGCCTTTGGCCTCGGTCTTGGCGTCCATCCTCCTCTCGTCGCCGTTGTCGTCGTCGGCGTCGTCGTCGTCGTCGTCGTCTTCGTCGGAGACGTTACCGCCGCCGTTGTCCTCCCTCGCGGGCTCTGAACTTCCGGCGCGCCTCGGCGGGCTCGCCGCCGGGCCCTCCCCGCGTCGCTGC
>KQ758900.1:1191426-1206198 GCA_001462505.1 Aurantiochytrium sp. T66 | reverse complement strand
GCGAGCCGAGCGAGCAGGCATCCACCGACCGATCGGCCGGGCGAGGGAGGCGCCGCGAGCCGGCGCGGCACGCGACGCGGCGCGACGCGACGCGCGGAGGAGGAGGAGGGGGAGGACGCGCGCGGAGACGCGCGGTGGCTGAGCGGCCGCGAGCGTCCGCGCGAGCGCGGGCGAAGGAAAGGCCCGGCGTCGAAGGTCGACGCGAGGATCTTTTCCCCGTCTCGCGCCAGATCTCCGGAACCAGGACGGTTCTTCGTAGAGCCGCGACGCCTGAAGCATTTGCGCATCGGCCGCCGTCCCGACGCGACGCGTGTCCAGCCAGCCAGCGAGCGAGCAGCAGCAGCAGGAGACCCGCATACTAGCACCGCCCGGGTGGTATACTTTGAGAAAAGATGAACTTCTTCGGAAGGCGCAAGAACCAGGCCCCCGCCAGCGGCGGCGGGTCCGGCGGCGGCGGCGGCGGCGGCAAGGCCGCGATCTCGGACCCCAGCGCAGCGCTGCAGCAGGTCAAGAACCAGGTGGCGACGCTGGAGAAGCGCATTGAGCATCTTGAGAAGCGCGCCCAGGCGCAACTCAAAGAGGCCAAGCGGCTGAGCATGGCCAAGAACCGTGCTGGCGCGATGCAGGCGCTCAAGCGGAAGAAAATGCACGAGAAGGAGGCAGACAAGCTGCGCAACGCCGTGGCAAACCTGGAGCAGCAGGCCTTTGCGATCGAAAACGCGTCAACAACCGTGGACATTGTCCAGGGCATGAAGGCCGGTCGCGCTGCCGCGCAGGCCATCCAGCGGCAGGTCAATGTGGAGGACGTCGAGGACCTGAAAGACGACATTGCTGAGCAGCTGCAGACACAGAGCGAGATCGACGATATTCTCGTTATGCAACTCGGCGACGCCGCCGACGAGGACGAGCTTCTCGCCGAGCTCGAGGAGCTCGACGCCGATGAGGAGGACGAGCTCGCCGACCTCGACGACGATCTGGAGGGCCTGGGCATCGACTCTACGCCGGCCGCCAAGGCGCCGCCGCCGTCCTACTCGGCGGCGACCTCGTTGCCCGCGGCGCCTACGTCCAAGGTCACGGCCTCCTCTGCTTCCGCTGAGGAAGACGAGGACGCAAAGGCCCTTGCCGCTCTGGAAGCAGAGATGGCCATGTGATAGCTCACGGTATGCTGACGACTGACTTTTTACATACTACATACCATTTGTTCATCTCATTGAAGCCCGCGAGCGAGCGCGAGCGAGCGCGAACAGAAAGATCTGCCTGATGAGCCTCGTCTTTTATGCGCTGTCAAATGATTAGATCCGACACGGAACGTAGGAGGAAGGTTGTTGACGAAGAGCCCGAAGGGAGTCGAAGGAAAATGTTGATGCCTATAAACGCAACGAAAGCCCGCGCCACGCGCGTGAGAGACTGGCTTGGGTCTGTCTGAAGGATGCTCGGAACGCTTCAGGAGTTGCGGATCTACATGTCGATTTGCTCTTCATCGAGGCATACATTCCAGTGTGCATGTGATTCAGTATGCAGGCTTGTTAGCCTTGCTAGCGTAATAGGGATGATCTTGAGTTCGCGCGCGGCGCAGGCTTGTCCGGTATGGCGCGGCGCGGTACTGGTGCGTCCATTCTGTCGGGGCGTGGCGCGGGCACGCTAGCCCTGGCTGGAATGGGTCCCCTTTTGGGGACCAAAAGCTTTGGTCCCATATTCTGTCGCCCGACGGTCCCAAACGGCATATGATAAACCTCTAAGATACTCTTAAGCTAGGACCTCCTAGATGTTTTCGTTAGAAAAAGGGTCCCCAAAAGGGGACTCGCCCTATTTTCCGCTTAGGCCATTAGATTTCGAAATTCGAGGTGCTTCTTTCTAAATCATGCCATTCGACAGCAACTGTATCATTCTTGACGTGCCTTGGCAGGCACATAGCCCACCTACACAGGCTACTGCCCTCCAAATTTGAGCTGTGAAAGGCTCCGTGCAAGTTTACTGCACAGGTTTGAAAAAAGTTGATTTGGTCCCCTCCATTGGTCCCCTCAATCTGCGCAGTCAGGGCTAGTTGGATACCCGCACGTGCTTAAGAGGCAGGCATGAGATCTAGAACATCTGACGCCTTACGTTTTTTGTCGATTAGAAGGAGGACGATGACTCTTGTCGGCTTCACTGTCGGCCAATAACTTGAATAAGATGTATGCCGATAGCCAGCTAATCTTAAACACGCCCCGTACTTGCGAAGCTTCGCTTCGTGAACTTTGAACGTGTTTTCGCAAGCCTCGTGGGCTTCTCGACGTGGGGCTTGTCGCGGCCCGGGTGTGACCGTTGTGATACCATGGTAGAGTGCCAACCAAGACCTCCGCCAATGCCAGTGTCACCTTCAGTGTGTCTGTTCGAGTCTGTACGACCCCGGCAACGTCCCGGCGACACCCGGGTCCCGGCGATGATAACTGTGGGCGGCGTGCTGCCGTCATTAGAATTTTTCAACTCGGAATGAAAAAAGAACGGCCTGCGGCGGCGGCGGATGATCCTCATTCTGCCGAGCAGCTTGAGATCTAGGCCAGGATAGGTGCATGTTTTGGACAGGCCAACCTGCCTGAGGCCGTTCAGGGCCCAGTCCCAGTCGACCGCGGGATCTCAAATGCATCAGTCAGGCTTCTCCTCCTCATCAACGCCCGCTCCGGAAGAGGGGGGGGTCCATTGGATGGTGGGCGTCTCCAGATCCAAGGGCGCTTTTCGACCGCTTTTCTCTCAAATTCAGCCTGGCAGAGAATTTGGCTTTGGCTCAGCACAAGCAAATATTTCGCGCTGGCGTGGCGCAAGAAAGTCAACGCCCGGCGGCCACGTGGTATGGACGCCTGTGCATACTGCATGCACACATGCACAAAGTTCTTTGGATCAGTAGGCCCTAGTACCAACGCGATCACCACGCGCTGTCAACAATTATCATCAACACGTACAATCGGACCGGATGACCACGCATGCAGGGGGCCTGACAGTCGCGCCACAAACTTGCAGCGCACTGACAGTGTGAAGCTCCCACCGCAATGTACTGCAGTCGGCAAGACCTCGCGGGCGGCAACCTCGCGGCGGTCGGAAGTCATCATCAATCGAGAGTCTGTTCGCTCGCTTCGCACCGCTTCGGAAGTAGCTGCGCGGAAATCCGACGCCTGCCTCTCGACAGACTCGGGACAGCTTGCTTCCGCCAAATTGAATCAAGGCAGGCGAGTCGAGGCGACGAGGATGTCGTGAGCGTGAGTGATCTCATCAGTGTCGTGACTCGCGATCGTGTCGTGAGCCCTCCTCCCTGTGCACCCGTCGGTCGTCGATCGATCGATCAATTGTAGTGCGCGTGACGTGCGACATACCCTTGCGACGAAAGAACGCAGCCGGGTCGGAGTGGTTTACGGTGGGTGACCCTCCCGCAGTGCAGTCCGCGAGAATTTTTGATCCGAAACAGCCACGCCGACCTTTACGATGCACCCTACCGCAGCGAGAATGCAGGGCCTGATGGATCAGATAGACGCCCTTGCATACAGGGCGGTCTTTCGACCCCCCCCTCTTCTAGCTTGTACTGTGGGTGCCAGGCACGTGCGAGTCAAACGAAATCGAAGCCTTCAGACTCTTTTCAGAGGCCGCGCGGCCAGAGCGTCGCCAAGGAGCGGCAGCGCTGCAGCAGCCATGGCCGGCTTGTTGTCGCCCGCGTTGTTGTCGGCCGCAGTCTGCTGTCGATCGCTGACGGGAACTGCATGGGCTTGCTTCTAAATTCCAACATTCTGGAAGGCCAAAATTTGAACATTGACTGAATATTGACAGAAAGGCCCCGAGCAGGGTTGGTCGCGTAGCTAGCTCTTCTCTTGGTTGAAGATGGCGAGCCAGGATAAATCAGCCAGGTTGAGCCATGGTGGACAGGTCTCGTGTTGACAGCGATCACGAAGCGTGTCCACCGCACCTAAGAGGGTCAGGCCAGACCGAGGCGAGGCCCCCCGGAGCACACTTGTCGCACACTTACCCGCACTGCGATCCCGTGAAAGCGAAAATAGAAACAGAATAGAATGCCAAAATAAATTGAAAAAGAGGAAACCGGAAGAAGGATTCCCGAGACTCGGGGACTCGCCGGTTGCACATGTGGCACGGCGTGGCACGGCGCGCTGCGCGGCTGCACTTACGCGGGAGCCCGCGGTCTCCTTCGAAGCAGTGGCTCGAGTGCCACCGTCATCACAACTCTGAAGGCACGTGTGCGGAGAATAGAAGACTTGCAGCAGCACTGCAGAATACGTCTGCTGCTCCCCGTACTGTACCGCCGGCAGCTCGTTTGTTTTTCTTCATAGTCAGTCAATCCACGTGCATTTACGTACTAGCCAACCGTGCCTACCGAATACGCCCCGGGACGTACGTACGTACACACGCACTTGGTCGCATCTCGTGGGTCGCTCGGTGGCCGATCTTTGGACACCACTTTCATCATGTCCACACTCAATGGTAGCAGCGGGGCGAACAGGGTCGACCTGGCGGGCCTGGCGGGCCGCGGTCGGCCGCCCCAGTCGGTCCGTTGGTTTTGACCGCGCAGCTTGCCCCAAGCTGCTTGTCCATGATGGACCGACACTGGACTCCAATTTGCAACCCCCTCCTTTCCTAAGTTTCCTTTCTGCGTGCTCTCGATCGTGTAGGGCGATCTGCGCACCGTTTTTTGGCCTGTCGACATCCAGCCCGACCGTTTGTGCAGCGCGTTCGTGCACCTGGGCGACCCGTGATGAAAATTCTCCCCAGGCTTCATTCAAGTTTGCGACGCCGATCTTGCAAGCAGGTATCATCATATCATGGACATGCTGCCGGTCGAAGTACGGGCGGGGTCAGCAGCACCCGGAACTGCCAAGACCGGGGCTCCGCTGTCTCCGCATTGTCTGAATCATAAGGTAGAGGCGCGATCGTTTCATAACCAGTCTCAGCAGGCCCTCTGGCCTCCCTGATCGAAACTCTGCGCGGCAAAATTTGACACTGCTGATCGGCCAGGATAAACCACTTTCTTGTCCTGCGATGCGGTCGCGTGCGCGTGTGACTCGGCGCTTGCATCGCCGACTCGCACCCTGCCCGCCTCCTCGAAGCCTTGGACGCGTGCAATGCTGTGCTGCAAGTAGAAGCGTGCTGCTGGGACAGGCTTACGTCAGGCCGTACCACGTGGGAAGCGAAACATAGATTATGGGCTCGTGCCTGCACTGCCTCTTCCTACCGAACAAAAAGAGCGTAGAGTTGCCAACGAGGGGGCGAGACGCTCGACCGACGCTCGATGGCGGACTCGGTGCAAACTACGTTTTCAGTGTTTTGAGTGCGCTGAGTCCGCGAGGCGGGCGAAAAGATCTGTGAATCGACTTTGGCGGTCCTTGGCTGATTGACTTTACTGAGATCTGTCCATTTCCTGCTGCCCCGGAAACAGCCAGGTCCAGGGATTGAGCCTGTTCTGGAAATGATTGAGAATCTGAGGAAGCCCGCGGCAGGCAATAAACGAGGATCCAAGCATCATTATCATGCGCTGGATGCCAGCAGCCACAATCTGCGCGTTTTCGGTCCAGTTTGGCGGGCCCAACCCCTGGGGCTTGCGACACGTCTCTCGTCGTGCATGTCATTTGTCCGACGGACATGGATAGTCTCCTGGTAATGTCTCGGAAGTCGAGGTAACATCCCCGAGCGGCGGCCGTCTCAAGATCACGGTCGCCACACTGTCGCGCCACATGCAGTTGGCGACCGGGAAGTCATTCTCGGTGCGCACTGAAGACGGCGGCTCTCAATGACCTCTCGTGGCGCAAATCTCAGGTCTTGGGCCAGATTCGAGCGTCGTGTGCCCGCGTGCTTGCTCGCGGGCCCGCACGCGGGAAGGCCGTCGCGAAGAGGAGCAGCGCCGCACTCTCGATGAGGCTGCAACTTGCAAGCCTTGTCCAGCAAGAGCAAGCCGAGCCTGCCCACAGTCGCGAGGACGACTGTGGTAGCCTCCTTCCAAGACGATCGATCTTTGAAATCATGAAATGTGAAATGAAAGGAGCAGCAGCAATGTGGATGGAATGTAGAACTGTCATCAGGCCGCAAATTCGCGCAGGCTTCGTTCTAGTAGAGTAGTTCTGGCTGTACGAACACGAACGTTGGCCTACCTAGGGGGCATGCATGCATGAGCGTATTCGCACGTATCCGCAGGCTTTGTGGGCTGGCATTGGATCTGATGTCATCAGTAGCTCTTTGCACGTACCTTGCTACGTACGGTGGTAGTACTACCTTGCTTGTTTCCGACTTCTAGGGTACTACGATGACTCGAGGCTTGGCTCGATTGGATTTCACCTGACAGCCTGATGGCCGCGGCGCTCCGCGCGCACCTCGGCTTCATCGTGGCGAGGCCGCGCCGCAAGGCTGGACTTGAAAGAACGGGAGAAAAGAACGGCGCCGTGTGATGTGATGTGATGTGATGTGATGATGTGATGTGATGTTATGTCATCGAGTGAAAGAAGTTTGAAAATTTGAAGCAAAAAAAACAGCTGTTGAACTTGCAAACCCAAATTCTGCAAAGCAGGAACCCGCTTCGGTCGCAGGCCTGCCCGCGCGGACGGACCCGGGCCAGGTCTCTGCGCCCGGCTGCGACGGACCCGGGCCAGGTCTCTGCGCCCGGCTGCTCGCTCGGCGGCCCGCGCCCTCCTGATCTCGCGCGGAGTCTGCTCGGCCGCCTGTCCTGTCTGCCTGCGTGCGTGCCCTGGCGAACTCGTCTGAGTCTCATCTCATCTCAACCCATCTCACGGTCGCGTCCCGCTCGTTGCTCTGGCCGCTCGGCTGCCGCGCCGCGCCGCGCCGCGCCGCTGCTCTGGGCAGGGCAGCGGGGAGCCGAGGTGGCCCAGGGCCCCGCGCGGCGGCCCCCGGCGTCCCGCCTGCGGCCGAGCGCGGGCCGCGCGAGGTTAGGCGCGATCAAGGCGGGAGCCGCTCCGTGGCGGCCAGACTCGACCTCCTCGACTCGACTCCATACTAGACGAGACCCGGGACCTACCTACGCCAGCCCTCGAACCTGCGCGCGGTGGGCCTGGCGCCGCCTCGAGCGAGGCCCGGGTCGCGCGCTCTTCTTCGGCGGCCGCGGCGAGCAGGCGGGCGGGCGGGCGAGCGGGCCGGCCGGCGGCTTGGGCGCAAGGAGGGCGCCGGAGTAGAAAAGAAAGAAAGAAGAAAGAAAAGAAAAGAAAAAAGAGAAGGAAGAAGAAAAGAAAAAGAAGAAAAGCGGGAGAGAGAACAAGAACAAGTGGTCGGAGAGACGGGCCGCTCGCTACCTTCCTGCATTTTCTTTCTTTCTTTTTCTTTCATCGATCGCCGTTCTTCTTCCTCTTCGGCGTTCTTTTCTTTGCTGCGTTGTGCTTCTCTTTTTATTTTTCTTTGGCTGGAGGTCGCGCCTAAACGAGGAGGGCTTCTCGACCTGCGCGGACAGAGCGGAACGCCACAAAGCGGCTGCGCTGCGCAGCGTAGAGGCCGCGCGAGGGCGCGCGAGGGCGTGGGGCCTTTAGAAAAACGTCCTACTCGACCGCGCTGTCCTGACGACATCCCATTCTCCCTTGCTCGCCGCCGCCGCGACACATGGTGGTACTGGGCATGAAGCGAGCGAGACCTGATCATGACAGCGCGTCCCAAGGGGCCGTGGGGGCGAGCGAGGCGTCCGGAGCGCCGCGGTCGCTCCCTGCCGTGGGTCCCAGCGCAAGTGCAGACGCAGCCTTCGAAGAGGACAAGCACCGCGCCAAAGAATCTCGGCTACACGAAAATCAGCAACGCCAAAGAGACGAAGCGGCGCTGCAAGCGACGCAGCAGCGTGAGGATCTGCAGCAAGACAAAGACCACCTTGCCAGCAGCCCCAAAAGCTCATCTTCCGACACGAAAGCGATCGCGGCGGCGCCCGCTTCACTCTCCTCCACCTCCTCCTCCTCGTCCGGCGGATCAATCGGTGGACGCGACGATGATGAGCATGTACGCAGCGCGACGCCGGCCACTCCAGCGCAGCGGGCCGTCCCTCTACCATCTACGCTTGGCGCCTCTACCATGTCGTGGCGGTCGATACAGCGCTCCATGGCGGAGGATGGCACTATCAAGTATGTCGTCACTTTGGAGGACGGCAACATCATGCTCGTGAACTCCGCAGAGATGCTCGAGCTCGTCCGCAAACAAGCGCTAAGCGACTACTCGCTAAACCTCCAGGTCGCGCTCACACCACCTTTCCAGGCCGCAGATGCCCGGAAAGCAAGTGGCGCATTGGCAAATTCCGCTGGCGCCACCGCCTGCTCCGCTGCGACAAAGAAGGAGGACGCCGATTCACGCGTCGACGACGAGGTTGACGACGCCGCCGCCGGACCCGCAAAGACGGGAGACCCGAACACGGGCGGGAACAACGAGGACAAGAAAAGTCTGGTCACCACCTCGAACACGGAGGGTACGACATCGGGCTCGGGCGGCCCCGCAAGCCTCGAAGACAACGATGCTGGGCGCAACGAAGACGAAAGACAACCTGTGATAAAGAAAGAAGAGGCAGGCCACGCCGGCAAGAGCGCGCTTGATCCTCCTCTCGAGTCGGAGCTCGCGGACCACGAAGCAAAGATCAAGCTGATGGCTGGCAAAGCGCCGCCCGGCAGCGCTACGGAAGGATCGATGGCGGCCGCCGCCGCAGTCCTGGCCAAGGTCTCATCGAGTCTGGTCCAGCAGGCCCCGGTCATGACGAGCACTTCGAACTCGGGCGACCGCGCTGCAGGCGCTTCGAGCACGAGTGAGGGGCCCTCGGTAGGCCAGGCGCTGCTGACAGCCTCCCGGCCCAAGCAGCAGCCGCAGCAGCCCGCAGAGGGCCAAGCCACGGGCCGCGTCGGTGGCAAGTCCTCCTCGTACAACGGCGTCAGCTGGCACACGCAGCGCAAGCGCTGGAGGGCGTACATTTACCTCTCGCCCGGCAAACAAAAGTATCTCGGCACCTTTACGGACCAGTTCCAGGCAGCGCGAACCTACGACCGAGCCGTACTCGATTATGGCCTGCGCTCGCCGCTCAATTTCCCGGAGGAAGCAAAGAATTACCCTCTGCTCAAGGCGCAGCGCGCCCTACACGAGCAGCACAAGACCTCGTCATCTTCGTCTTCGTCGTCGGCATCGTCTTCGTCATCTTCTGTGGCCTCGTCGGCGTCGTTGACCAACCCCTCGGCCCAGGCTGCTGCTGTAGCTGCGGGCGAGCGCGCCCTAGACCTGGATCGCCAGCGCAGCCAGTTTCTGCGTCAGTTTGCGGCCTTTTCTTCCACGCAGAGCCTTCTGCCGCCGAGTCAGCTTGGGCGCAGCATGCAGCAGGACGAGCGCCAGCAGCTCTTTCAAAGGCAGCAGCACCAGCACCAACATCTCGGTGACCTCCAGCGGCTCCCGCAACTCCAGCAGCATCAGCAGCTGTCCCCGCTAGACTCGGTCTCACGCCTTCCGCCGCACCTTCTCCAGGCGCGCCGGACCGAAAGCAGCGGAAGCGGCAGCGGGCCGGTCTCCCATGTACAGCAGCAGATCTTGCAGCAGCAGCAGCAGCAGCAGCAGCAGCTTCAACAACTTCAGCTCCAGCTCCAGCGGCAGCAGCAACAGCAGCTGCAGCAGCTGTATGCCGGGCCCAGTAGCTCGCTGACATCGCTCCCGCCGCCCCTCTTGCCGCCAATGAACGTGGCTGCGCTCGCGCAGCTTTTCAACAGCGAAGCCGCCATGCCTTCATCCGCAGAGCGAATGCAGCTGCAGCAGATTCTGCAAAACGATTCGGCCTCGCAGCGCCAGGTTCCCAAGCCGCAGTACTCGAGTGAGGAGATCCAGCAAGAGCTCCTCCGCCGCTTCTCGCAGAACCCGCCGCGGTAGCACGACCTACGTAAATCTTGCACGAGGATGTTCTATTTCCAGCTCGGTCACCACCAGCTTCTTGCGAAAACCCGCGGCGTCGCGACGGCGAGATGTGAGGCTGCAATGCAAAATGCGAAGGACGTCGGCCGGACCGCTCTCGGGTCGCGGGTGTGGCGCACACCGTCCAAGTGGCGGCACTGTGGCGAAATGATTGCGCTGCCGTGCCGAGGTCGTGCCGAGTCCCGGCCGCCGCCGCCATGCAAAGAGAAAAATTCTCGGTTTCCACCATCCACCTGCTTTTCGAGGCAAGGATGACTGCTTGCTTTCGCAGCTCATGAGTCTGAGAGTCCGCAGCGGGACAAGTTGATCCAGAGCTACGCGGCTGAGTGCGTCTGCTGATGATCGGACCTGATCAAGGGCGCCACTTCTCTCCGCGCAGTGCACGCTGACGGACCGAAAGACTGACCACCATATTCACGAGCTTCTTCCTCCGGGTCGCGTGCGTCCCATGCCCATTCTCAGATCATTCTCAGTGCTTGGAAACCCGGCGGCGGCGGCGGCGGCGCGAAAGTTGCCCAACCGCTCGCGATATTCGCGGATGGACCGTGAAACTCTTGGTTCATGACCTGGGCTACTCGCCTCATCATTGCCACCGGCGGCGGGTTCTGTGCAAGCGCGCTTGATGACGACGATGCTCATGACATGAGCTTTCCTGCAAGAGGGCTCAGCTCTCTCCTCGTGCGCAAGCCTTGCAGCAATGGCTTGTCCAACAAGACGGTCGCAGGGCCCGCCAAATTTACTATGGCGGTTCTTGGTTCGCGGATGCTCGCGGCAAAGCCTCGCTCCTCGTGCTTGCTTGCGACTTTGGCGCAAGTCGCCGCACCAAGATGTCGCTGATAGCGCGAACCGCGATCCTTCGGTCGCTCCCTCGCTCGCTGCCGACTGACTGGCGGACACGACCGCCGAGATGATCGAGACCTCAGGCTGGGCCGTACGATGGTTTCCATGGTATCGTAGTTTGAGACCGCATCCTCTGCATCCTGAGACGTCTGCAGCGCTTTGCAAAGATGGCGGGCGGACGCAGACTCTCGCGAATCTGTCGGCCGATCGATATCAGGACTTCGAGTTCTTGCCTGCATCCGTCGACCGATCGATATCTATCCGGCCGGCGAGCCCGAGCTCAAGTTGGTTCAAGTTGAAGAACAATCCTGCCGACGGCGATGATGACGCAGGCAGGCGAGCATCTTTGTGCACCGCGTGCGTGCGTGTCCGTGCGTGCGTGCGTACGACGTACGTACGTACGTTCGTATAAGGGTACGCTCGAGCCTATGAGCGACGGCTGCGACGCCGATACGTATGTACGTACGTACGTACGTATACCAGTACGTACGTGTGACTTCCTCGACTCCGAATGCAGATGTAAACTCCTGCCTGCCACAGAGTCTCGTCGATCATGTCGCACGCGATGATGGCCGGCGGCGTCGACGCTGCTCACGTCATCGGGGTCCTCGTCGTCGTCGTCAACGTCGTCGTCATGATCTATCTATCTACTACATAATAAAGAAAAAGAAAATGCACGGCAGGCAGCGAGCCGCCGCGTAGACTCGCACTGTGCCCCCGTATTGGCTTAGTCCCGCAGGCTCCATTAAATAGATAGGACTACGGCCAGGGGGGCAGGCAGCGCGCGCGGAGGCGGCTGCGAAATCACTTGCACGCAGCGACTCCTGCGAGAAAGGCCGTGAAAGGAAAGCGCAATCGCGCGCTACTACGAGTTTTACGGCGCAGCGCAGGCCTCTGCCATGCGCCATGAGACAAGACCAGAATCCTAATTTGCCTTGCCTACGAGACCAAGCCCGTCGTCGCGTCGCGTCGAGCCGAGCCGAGCCGAGCCGAGTCCGCACCGCCGCGCTGCTCGCCGCGCACCGCCAAACTCGACTCGACTCGACTCGACCCGACTGGACGTGGACGTGGACGTGGACGAGCTAGGACGAGAGGATGTCGGACTCCATCAAGGCCTTCTTGTCGGGCGGCTTCGGCGGCATGAGCCTCGTGGCCGTGGGCCACCCGCTCGACACCATCAAGGTCAAGATGCAGACGTCCAACGAGTAAGTCACGCCGTCCCGCACGCGCCCGCGCGCGTGTCCTGCGCGGGGCCACAGATTCTTGCGGCTGCCCTCGCAACCACCTTGAAGATGGGGGGACTGACATTTGCACGACCGATGACGCTGCGCACGGCAGGTACTCGAGCATGGCCGACTGCTTCCGCAAGGTTGTCGCCAAGGATGGCATCAGGGGCCTCTATGCCGGCATGGCCGCGCCGCTCGCTGGCATTACCCCGATCTTCGCCATCTACTTTTGGGTACGTTCGCAGCAACCACGGCATTGTTTGTGCTGACGTCAGGACCTAGGACCTGAAACCACTAACGGAGAATCACTCGCACGCACGCGCTTTTGCGTCCTAATCCACATGCCATAGGGCTTCGACGTCGGCAAGCAAATCGCTCGCGTGGTCGAGGGCAAGGGCCCCGATGAGCAGATTAGCACCGCCGGCATCATGTTCGCGGGTGGCTTCTCAGCAATTCCCGGCTCGGCCGTCATGGTCCCTGGCGACCGCATCAAGGTCATTTTGCAGACCCAGGACCCCTCCAAGGGCATTGTGTACAAGGGCCCTATTGACTGCGCCAAGAAGATCTACGCCGAGGAGGGCATCCGTGGCCTCTACAAGGGCACGGCTCTCACTCTTCTTCGCGATGGCCCCGGCTCGGTGGCCTACTACGGCGCCTACGAGCTCATGAAGCTTAACATGCCCAGCAGCTTCCCCGGTGGCCCCAGCGGTGCCATCAGCACCATCTTTTGCGGTGGCATGGCCGGCGTCTTCAACTGGATCGTCGCCGTGCCCCCCGATGTCCTCAAGAGCCGCTACCAGACCGCCCCCTCGGGAACCTACCCGGGCGGCATCCGCCAGGTCGCTTCTGAGCTCATCGCAAAGGAGGGCATCGCCTCGCTGTACAAGGGTCTCACCCCGGCCCTTGCGCGCGCCTTTCCTGCGAACGCTGCCTGCTTCCTCGGCGTCGAGACCTCCAAGAAGGTCCTTGACATGTACTTCTGAGCAACTGATGTTACTGTCGTCGGCGGTGGTCGTGGGGATTATACTAGGTAACCGGCGGCGTCGAGACACTTCGGCGAGAAAGCCATCGCGTCCGGGAGCCCTTGTGTTACGAATTCGCCGTGATTGGAGACCCTTTTATGGCTGGACGGGCAGTCGTCGCACTAATTCTAAAACCCTCCTTTGGCTGGCCATCTGGCCGGCGGTATAGTGACTCAACGGGCAGTCGTCGCGTCAAACCTCCCCCTCTGGCTGAAAGTTCACGCACCGAGGCGCTCTGGGAATCGTGCCACGACGTCGGGCGTCTCGGCACGCCTTGATTGGCCAAGCTGATCCATCATCTAGAAAACGAACAATACTATCCAAGTTTCTCAGTCTCGCCATCTAACTAACTCTTGAGGTAAGTTCGAGGCGCTTGAGGCGAGCGAGTACTCCTCGGCGACCTCAATCAAGGCGCGAGAAGGTCGTGGTGGTAATCAGAAACGAAGGCGTCAGATGCTCTAGATCTCATGCCTGCGGGAAGCCGGCTCTAAAGCACGTGCGAGTATCCAACAACCCGACCCGCAGTATCATCCATAGGCTAGTACGGGTACTACGTACGTACGGGCTTACAAGCCTGCATAGTTATTGCATCACGTGCACACTGGAACGTATGCCTCGATGAAGAGCAAAACTCGCTAGAATCGGCATGCAGACTCGCAACTCCTAAAGCGCTTCAGACAGACCCTAGCCAGGGTCCTAGCCAGTCTCCCGCCTCGTGCTTAGCCACGCGAGCGGGAACATTTTCCTTCAATTCCTTTCGGATCCTTCGTCAACTAGGCTAGGTGGAGAAGACTCTTCAGCGGAGACCTCGTTGAGAACAAGGCCATTGTCACGCTCTGCAGGAGGAGCGCAAACGATCTCTAGGTCATCTCTAGGCAAAACGTGCATACAGTCGGAGCGCAAACGATTTCTAGTAGGCAAGACATGCATAGTACAGTCGCGTACAAATCGATTTCCTTTTTACAGTCCTCAATCGAAGGCCTCTGGCTAGTCGAGGAAAAATGGGGCGAAGAGATCCTCCAGAACCTGCAGGCAATTCCGTCGCGGGGTCCGGGGTTTCTTGTCCATCTGCGGCGGGCCACGTGGGTCTCGCCTTCGAGCTGTGCGGGGCGGCACGTGCCTCGTCTTTTGCGGGATCCACGGGCGACTGTTTTCCCGCGCAGGGGGCGTCGTCAACGCCACAGCGGTGCCTGCACGCCGCCGCGCCCGCCGCCAACGCTGCTCGCGTCTGTCGGTGCGCTTCGGGGGCTCAGCTGCGTCCGCGCGTTCTCGACTGCTCTCAGTCACGGGGTCTGCGCCGTCGTCGCTCTCGTCGTCCGAGTCCAGGTCGACGTCGGGGACGATTTCGTCCACGAAAAAGCTAAGGGGGATGTCGTCCCACTCCAGGAACTTGCGCAGCTTCTTGAGCCGCGTGCGCCAGCGCTCCGCGTCCTCGAGCTCTTCATCGGTGGGGACAAGGAGGCCTTCCAGGTGCGGGATGCCGAACAGCGCCATAGACCTCTCGTGCGGCGAGACTGGCATCGCCTTCTGAGACTTTTCGCTCACGGGTTCGGATGATGCCGCACAGCCCTGCTCTGGCGACCGTCGCCGCTGCCCCAACATCTCCGTGCTTTCCATGGAGACCGTCGAGGCCGATGAGCTCGTGGACCGAGATCCAAGGCTGCGCATGCTGCCGCGAGAGCAATGATGGCCCGTGACATGATTGCTCAGCATCTCGAGCCTCGACGGCACGAGCTCGGCCTGCAGAGCTGCTGGGACCGCCGCACATCGTCGTGATCTTCGTGTCTTCTGGTGAG
>KQ758900.1:1137359-1152793 GCA_001462505.1 Aurantiochytrium sp. T66 | reverse complement strand
GCTGTGCTGGAGTACCTTCCGACGTCTACCTTCCAGTGCAAGAGCGTGAACGTGACGCTGCCCACGGTCGTCGTGGACTCGTTCGACTCCGCGGGGCTCGTCCCCGTGGACATTGCGGGCCTATCTGAGAACCCGCTGCAGCCCTACGTGGGGGAGATCATCATGGCGCGAGCCGTTCTCAACGCGTCCGACGGCGAGACCTGCGGCACAGGCGGGTCACCGGTGGACGACTACTTTGCCATTGGCTACGACCTCGAGGTCTTCAGCTCGGGGTTTTGCCAGTGGAGCGAGTGGATCGGCGTGGCGCGGCGTGTAACGCTCTCCACGTGGAATACCTGGAACTCGGCACGACAGATTACCCTCGAGGTTTTCTCCGACGCCTACTGCAGCGATGAGAATCTCTTGCATGTCTCCATTCAGTCCGAGCGCATGGGCCCTTTCAACAAGCTCAGCATCGACCAAGCTATCCTGGGAAGCGTCTATCTGGACAGCCGTTCGGTATCTACCTGCGTGCAGGACCCGGGCACCGGCGACGACGTCGAGATCGTGGCTTTCGTGCAGGCGCTGTTCTCAACGGCTTGGAGGTCGGTCCTGCTGCCGCCGTCTGCAACCGTAACGACCTTTCCCGCCGAGGACCCCGGAGATGGTCGTCGACGGGACCTGCAAGGCCTCGGCGGCGAGGTTGCTTCGTGTGCTGCGCCCGCGAACCCTAGTCAGATCATGACGTTCCCGGCATACAGCCGCAACCCGCAGTGCATCTACGTCGAGTCGGCCCTGGCCTCCACAGATCTGTTCGTGAACGTCGTTTGCTCCGACTCGTCCGAGGAGACGAAGGTTCCAGCATTCTTTAAATTCTTCGTCGATGACGCCTGCTCTCTTCCGGTAGACCCCGGTCTCGTGGAGGTCGTCTCGAACTCCACCAATAGCTGCATCGACGTTCTCTTCAACGAGACCTTTCGCGTGCAACTCGCTTGTAAGTTCTACGACTCCGTCAGCGATGACGGCTCGATTATCCACAACTACCCGACCTTTTCGCCTACCCCCCTCACCTTCACGGGTACGGAGCCAACAACCCCGAGCCCCACGAAGGGTGGGCCGAGCCCAACGACGCTCGGCCTCAGCATCGGCCTGGTTCCCGTCCTTTTGCTGCTCGCCGGCACGGTGTACGTCCTGGTGACGCGGCGACGCCGCAAGACGCGAGGTCCGCACGATCGCGATCGCGATGAAGTCTCGTCACAGTTCGACGAGCGCATGCCCAAGGGGAAGAAGGTATCGCGCCGTGGCACGCTTAGCGTCCTCGGGCTCTCCATGACGATGTTGCGCGTCTCCGAGGCCTCGACCGCCAACAGCACCGACGCCGAGGACGACGACTCTGAAGATCACCTCCGGGACGATGACGCGGATGAAGACACCGACTTTGACAGCGACGCCCACGTGACAAGTCGCGTGCTCGAAGACCCTTCATTCGTCGTGGATGACGCCGCGAGCGTCAACGTCGGGGCGACGCTGGGCCGTGGCGCGCACGGCCGCGTATATGCTGGCACCTTTCAAGGTTCTCAGGTGGCCATCAAGGACTTCAAATCTACGCAGCGCAAACCCGAGGCTCGCAAGGCGTTTCTCAGCGAGACGCAGAGCCTGCGCGCGCTTCAACATCCCAATATTATCCGTCTCTACGGTGTCGTTGTCTCAGATACGCAACACCAGCTCATCCTCGAACGCGCGGAGCACTCTCTGGCCGATCTCGTGGAGCGCAGGGGCGCTCTTCGCAGCGGCATCACGATTGTCACCATGCTGCAGTGGGCCGAGCAAATCTGCGTCGGCGCCAGCTTTATGCACTCCAAGGGCATTGTCCACATGGACCTCAAGCCGAGTAATATCCTGCTTGATCACGCCTGGAATGTGAAGATTTCGGATTTCGGGTCGTCCATCAAGGACATCCGCAACGCCTCCTCGCAGGAGCGCCAGCATCAACCTCCGGGCAGCCTCGCGTTCATGGCGCCCGAGAGATTTGAGGCTCGGGCGAGACTTACCAGCGCGGTCGACGTCTACGCCTTCGGCATCACACTGTGGCAGATGCTGCACCGCGAGGAAGCCATGCCGCGGCACTGGACCGTCCCCGTCGCCATGCAGGCAGTCTCCTCAGGGTCTCGGCCCGAGATTGCGCCCAGCGTTCCCGACAGCCTCGCCGACATCATGGACGCCGCCTGGGAGTCGTCGCCCTCGAGTCGCCCGACTTTCGAAGCTCTCAAAGATGGCATGTCCGAGCTCCTCGGCACTCGCACCATCGACGCGCGAGGCTCCAGCGCGCTTAGCCGGCGCCCGGCTTTTGAGCGTGGGCAGCATGTCGCGCTCTGGGACCAAGACCGGATGTGCTTCACCTCATTTGGCGTGGTCCGCAAGAACCCTTCGTCGGCCGAGGCCCTCGTGGCCGTCGAGCTCGAAGACGGCACGAAGCTCGACATCGTGCCCACGGATCTTCTCTGAACTCTCTAATAGGCTGTCGCACCTGTCAGGGAAGAGAGGGCGAAAGCCAAACAGCGCGTCTAGCCGCGCGCCACGTGTACCAACTCACCAGCGGCTTGCCTGGCAAGGCAAGGCATGGCATCCGCCGCGCCAATCACCTACTACTTACTACATAAGTTAGCTTTTTCTCTGTGTTTACAAGAAGCGGTTCACAGCTAAAGGTACCCTCTGGGAACTTTGCCCGCACCCCACAAAGCCACGAAGGCACAGACGGCCAGAAGGCTCAGGCCGCTTTCGCAAGCCCTTGCAGCGCCATCTTCCCAGGCACTGCGGAATCCTGACTGTGCCCGGAGCCACTTCGCCCGTACGCCCCATCAGCAGCGCCCTTGCGGGGGCAGCACGAGCGCAGCGCAGCAACCCACCAGTTGCGTTCCGTGCCGTCGTAGGTGCGGAGCGTGACGAGCTGCTTTTGGTGCTGTTTGTGCGAGAGAAAAATGTGAGCAGAGTACGCCGGCTCCACCTTGACAGACGTCAGAGAGACCGATTCCCGCAAGATCTCCGAGTCGTAGTCGTGGAGCTCCAGCCTTCCAGGCCGCACCACGGCGTAGCGCTTGATCCATTCACCGTCGCGCTTGCGACCCATTGATTTGATCCACACCGATCCGGCGTCCACCTGCACCACATGCGACGTCCGCGAAAAGTCCTGAATCCAGGCCGTGCGCTCTGCCTCAACGGGCAGGGCCAGATACACGTGGTGTCTGGACCGCGCGTAGGAGATCGAAGACGCAAAGGTCGACACGCTCGCCCCCGAGGTCGAGCTTCCCGTCTCCGAGGTCAAGTCTGACACACACGAGCCGCCCAGGTTCCCACAGGCCTCAAAGCTCGGCGGTTCGACCGTGCTCAGTGTATGGTGGTCATGCTCGACCAGGTGCAGCTTGTAAATGGGCTTGCCGTGCGCCGCCTGTGCGTCGCCCGCCTCCACGCTATAATTGCGCTTGCGAAGCCAGACCATCATGGACGAGCGCGCGTCGTTGTCGGCCTCGTTCTGCGCGCTTGGCCGCCGAATTACCCGCAGCTCTGTCTGGTCGAGCATCATGGTGCGCAAGGGACGGTACGGCAGCTTCTTGCCGCCGCTGGAAGGCCCGTCCTCGGACTCGGCGCGCTCAACATGCGCAGAATACTTCATCGCGTCCAGTTCTGAGCGGAAAATGTACAGCTGCTTGTCCACGTAGACGCAGAATCGCGCCGACCACTTCTCCGACTTGCGCGCCGACGCAAGTTTCACCAGGAGGTTGCCTTTGCGTGCCCGGGCCCACTTGCTCGAGAACGCAGGCGCAGGTTTCCGAGGCCGCCGGGTCCTGCTGCGCCCTCGTCGTCTGGTCTTGAAGCTTTCCGCGCTGCACTCGGACCCAGAATCGTCCTGGTCGCCTTCGTCCTCCTTGTGGCCTTTCCCGCCGTCGCGGTCGTCTATGGCCTGCGCGCGCATGGCGCGCTGGGCGCCATCACTGCTGTCTTTGATGCGCCCCTCAGCGCCGTCTACAAATCCTCGTTCGCTCTCGAATCGGCGCGTCAGCGCCTTGGCGACATCTTCGACCCCTTTGACGTGCAGAGCCGGCGGCAGATTGTGGCGATCCGGCACATCATCGGACGCCGCGCCGTTCTCCTTGGTCAACGAACTCTTTGGACGCCCGGCCGACTTGAGCTTACCCGGTGCAAGGTTCGGCCGGGTGGGGACCGGTGGCGGCGGCCCTCGCGTCGAGGTTCTCGAGCCTTTCTCGGCCTTTGTTGCGTTGGCAGCCACTACAGTAGACGACGTGGTGTCGTGCCTGAGACGCAGAGACGCATGCTCCGGATCCGGCGCGGTCGCAATCTCCCTTTCTTCGAAAAGCTCGTCGCGCGAAACCTCGCAGAGGTCTAGCTCCAACGTCTCGGTAGAGAATTTGGAGGAGAATGACTTTGCGCTCACATCGTGCTGCCGACCCGGCCTTGTCAGCTCTCCGCCCGGCTCAGCGAGAAAGTGGGCAATGAGCTGATGCGAGACCGTCTGATGTTGCTTTTGCGCCCTGGGGCTCTCCACAGAGGAAACGCTTGGAGTATAGTTGAGGCTTGCGATTGAGGAAGCCAGCGAGGTCCTGCGCGAGCTGTTATTGCTGTGCGGCTGTGAGAGGTCGAGCAGACGCTCCAAGCGCTCCACAGCGCGCCATGTCTCGCGTTCTGCGAGGCGTATGTGCTCCAGAGCCGCCTCGCCGCTGTCAGCGCGGAGCGCCTGGAGCTCCTGCAAGTGCAGGCGCTTCAGCTCCAGCAGCGCGCTGGCCTCGCCCCGGGCTTCGGCGTCACAGTCCGTGTCGACAGAGACCAGCACATTTCCTGATTTATTAGCAGCGCCGCCCACGGCGTGCTCGAACTTGAACTGGGCACGCTTCAGCTCGTACCTGAGCTTGTCGTTTTCCTCTTCAAGTGCTGCGACTGATTGGGCAGTCGCTTTGGAGTTCGGCGTCTGCAGAAGCATCGCCTTTTCGTCGCGCTCTCGTTCCAGCTTGCCCTCGAGCTCCTTGATTCGCGCCATGGCCTGCGCAAGCTGCTCGCTCTGCTTCGTTTCCTTGCGGACCAGGGCCTGACCGAGTTGAGCGGCGAGCTCGAGTTCTTCATCTTTGCGTCGTAGGTCTCTCTCGAGCTCCTGGACCCTGGATTGCTCCATGGCCGCTTGGCAAGGGCCAAGCCCTTTTCGGCGCTGCTCTGACGGCGGAGATGGCACGATCACACGCCGCGACGGAGCTTCGAGGGAGAAGAGAAGTAGTCTGCAGCAAAACGAGCAGGTCTTGAGCCAGCGCCCCGCTGCGCTGCCTTCGAGACGGCCCTTGCCGCTGCAACGCGCGCGTCTCGGTCGCGATCAGGCAGAGCGCGCGCCTTTCCAAGAAAGGCACCGCTCAATCAAGCTCTGTCGAAATGAAATGAGCGCGCCTCGGTACTGACGCAAGAAGAAGAAGAAGACGAAGAAGAGCCCGAGAAAATCCAGAGAAGGCCTCCGCTGTCTTGAGTCGATCGGAGGCAAACATTCTGCGCTCAGCTCTTCAGGAATGCACCGGTAACTCTTCCGCGCGCTCTGACGGCGGACGAGGTGCTTATCCATCGGCCAGCGCGCGCTGGCCAGCGCGCCTTCCAGGGTGCGGGTCTCGAGTCCCGCGGGTCCTAGGGTTTCTGCTAGGATCGAGGTCCGAAAGGTCAGTCCCCTGGCGGACAATCCGGCCCGCGGGCGTGGCGATCGTGGCGGCGCTGCTGCCGCTGGTCCCGGCACAACCGTGGGCAAGAAAGCACTCTGGCTCGCTGGCTCATCGTCGGCCAGCCAGCCGGCCGCCCGGCCAACTGGCGGTCTGGCTGTTTGCTCGTACGTACGTACGTACGTACGTACATACGTATACGTACGTGGCGTGCGTGCGTGCGTGCGTGCGTACGTACGCACGTACACGGCGACCCGGATGCGCACGATTTGGGTTCATACGATCGACGGTTCGTGCTCGCTCTCGAATGTCGTCCTCCACGCCCTGAATGATGTACGTACGTACGTACATACGTACGTACATACGTGCGTTACGTATCGATCGTCGTGTCGTGGCCGCCCCCCCGGCGCGCGCGCGCGTGGGACTGGGCCAGGTCTCGGCTCCACTTCCGGCCCTGCGCTGCCTGCACTGTGCAACTCGAGGCGGTGCGGCGTGACGGAGTCCACGAGCGTCCCGTCCCATGGCCACGGGCGTCCCACGAGCATGCCAGGCTCCCTCCGTCTGCGCCGCCTCGGGTCCCGGGGGCTCTGCTGCGCCCTGCGCAATGCCCTGCGAGTCGATCATCACCACGAGCGCCATCGCAAGCGGCGCCACGATATGATCGTCGGCTTCTCCTCCTCGATCTCGGGCCCGAGCGTCTCCACGATCTTCTCGAGCGCGTCGCCCTCGAGCCCGGCGCCCTCGAGCCCGGCGCCCTCGAGCCCGCGGGCTTCGCGGCGACCCCCTCGCGCGGCGCCCCCCCGCGCGCGCGCGCGGCTCCAGGCCAGGCTCGGGCGGCTTGGCTTGGTTTGGTTTGGTTTGGCCCGCCCGAGGGTGGCGACTCCCGCGCGCGCACGCAGCGGCGGCGGCGGCGGCGGCGGCGGCGGCGGCGGAGTTGTTGCGGATCTGGACGCGCGGCATGATGGCGGCGGCGGCGACGGGGAGGAAGAGCATGGCGGCCACGACGAAGTGGGACGCGGAGAAGATCTAGACGAGGGCGAGGATCTCGAGGACGGCGACGACGGAGACGACGGCGACGGGGATGGTGGTGATGGCGGTGCGGACCTGGACGCGCACGATGATGGCGGCGGGGAGGACGAGCATGATGAAACACGACGAAGTGGGACCCGGAGAAGATCTCGGCGACGGCGAGGATCTCGAGGACGGCGACGGCCGGGCGAGGATCCCGGCGACGGAGACGACGGCGATGGACCGGCGGCGGCGACGCGGACGATGATGATAGTGGTGCAGCTGCTGCAGCACACAAGCAGGGCGCCGCCGTCGCGGATGCGCGCGCGCGCGACGGCGGCGACGGCGGCGGCGCGGAGAAGGAGCCGGCGATTTCAAAGCAGGCCGCGGCGCCGAGGGAGGCGCGCAGAGCGGCAGAGCAGAGCGCCGCGGCGCGCGGAGCGCAGCCGATGGAGGGCAAGGAGGACGGCGGCGGCGGCGGCGGCGCGGCGCGCGCGGCGAGCCTGGCGGCGGCGGCGGCGGCGTCGATATACACGGCGGAGGGCAACCTGAGCGGCCCGCGCGCGGCGCAGCTGGCCAAGGAGCGCCAGCATCTGCTCGAGCAGTACCAGCGGCAGCGCGAGGAGCTCACGGTGCGGTCGGCGATCCCGGACGCGGACGCGCTCAGGGACGTCGGCAGGCGCTTCCAGAGGGAGGTCCTGCACGGCGAGGCCGCCGACCGCCCGTACGGCCTGCAGACGCGCGAGGAGTACCGCGAGTCGCAGCGCAAGGCCGCCGCGCTCGAGGCCCGCGGGGGCGCGGGCAACAACGCCGCCGACGACGACGGTGACGACGGCGGCAAGACATCCGCGCGCTTCAAGAAACGCGCCAAGAGAGCTCGATCCCGGGGCGACCGCGCGCTCCTCTCCTTCGCCGAGGATGACGAGCTCGAGGGCGGCGGCGATGACGACGACGACGACGACAAGGCCAAGAAGAAGGCCAAGAGGAGCAAGAAGAAGAAGACCCGCAAGCACAAGCGCGCCAAGGACCGCGAGAACGCCGAAGGCGAGGAAAATCCCGAAGGCGCCGCGACCAAGGATAAGGCTGACCACGACAACGACGACGACGACGACGACGACGACGAGGGCGCAGAAGCTGAGCTCCGCGTCGGGAAGAACCCCGATGTGGAGACGGGGTTTCTGCCCGACCGGGAGCGCGACGAAAAGCTTCGCAAGGAGGAGGAGCGCAAACGCGCGCTCTGGGAGGCCGAGCAGGCCAAGATCAAGGCGGAGCCGCTGACCATCACGTACAGCTACTGGACCGGCCAGGGTAACCGGGACCGCATCGTGGTGACCAAGGGCACGACAGTGTCGGATTTCCTAGAAAAGGTGCGGCTGAAGATGATGAAACTCTTTCCGAGTCTGCGGGCCGCCTCGTCCGACACGCTCATGTACATCAAGGAGGACATGATCATTCCCAACTTCCTCACCTTCTATGACCTCATCCAGAGCAACGCGCGCGGAAGGACCGGCCCTTTGAACAAGTTTAGCGTCGAGGACGACGTCCGGCTGCAAGGAGACATTCGCGTGGCCAATCGAGAGTCGCACGCCGGCAAGGTCTGCGACCGCCACTGGTACAACAAGAACAAGCACATTTATCCAGCGAGCCAATGGGAGGTCTTTGATCCAATCAAGCACGCTAATACTCAGGACCAGACCACGGCCAGGTGAAAGAGCTGTCTGGCCTTCACCGTGACAGGACGGCCGTGCGCGTATGCCAGGATCGCATCATTGTTAGCGCGCGATTCGGGCCACCCCTCCGGCAGGCGCGGAGAATCCGTGCCGCACACCCACCTTTACTAAGGTACGTAAACTGAATACAATCTCTTGCTTACTGGAGATTAGCGGCGGCCATCGCATCAGCGAAGAGGCTCTCTGGGCTCGCGGTTTTCGGAAAGCGCTTGGTGCATTTGGCGTCGAGCTTAGCAAAGTCTGTCTCGCCGACGTTCCAGCCGACGGCGTGGCTCGAGACGACGGGATTCAGAAATTTGTCACGCGGGTTATGGGCAAGGCGGACGTTGCGCTTCGTTGCGTCCTTGTAGTCGCTCATGGACCGATACTCGACCGCCTTGTAAGGGCGGTTCTCATGAAACGAAGGATGCGTGGTGATCTCGCGCGCCTTGTAGCACGCCTCAAGGAAGACGTCGCGTGCCACGCCCGTCGCATCCTCGGCCACGCCAAGAGAAACGAGCTGTTCTCGAATAAGACCCTCGTCCCAAGCGGGCACGAGCGGGCCCTTGTACAACGTCACGAGGAAGTTAGGAATCTGCTCGACCGCCACGGTGCCCTCGTTCTTGTCGGCCACCTTGTCGACGGCCTTCTCGATATCCTTTTCCGAAAAGAGGCCGAGGTCCAGGCCATGCTCCGAGCTATCGCGAAAATAAGCCTGCTCGCCAAGGTACGTCAATCCGAAAAAGGCCATCGTGTGTTGCTTGCCTGCTGCCCTCCGCACGGGCCGCGCGAGCTGTCTTCCTCGCGTCTCCCGGTTTGGCTAGGCTTGGCGCGGCTTGGCGCGGCTTGACGCTCACAGGCCAACGCAAGCTGCGTCTGCCGAGCTCGCCTTCCCAGCGCAGACTTCTGAGGCTTCTGCTCTGAGACTTCTGCTCTGAGACTTCTGCTCCGGTTTCGGGAATACGGTGTGCCGTCGATGAACCGCACGGTGACTTCACGTGTCGTCAGTCTCCCAACGAAATTCACCACTCAATTTCGAGCTTTTACGTAAGCAAGCACGCAAGCACAAGAACCCCGAACAAGAGTATTACGCGAGCGCGACCATTTCGTCTCGCGGACGCTCGAGTCTGCCGTCGCGACTCGGCACCGCCCTGACCGTCACCGCATGCGGAAAAACGGATAAGCTCGATAAGGCAAGCGCCAGAACCACCTTACAAGAATAAGGCGACGCACACCGTTTTGGCACACACCTATCTGGTGTGCGTGTGTGGGGACGCTTCGGGGACCCCTCCCGAAGCTCACTCCGCCAGTAAAAGAAAGCCCGACACCCGAGACCCCTAATAGCCGCCCGCCCGCCCGCCCAGGAGCGCGAGCCCATTCCCTTCCATCCTGCGACTCGGGAGAGCCGTCGAAAAAGGACCGGCTTCTCAGGAGGACGAATTTTGGCCTCGAGCTCTTGAAAGCCTGGAGAGACGAGGGGAGGACGACGCGCGGGACGACGACGACGCAGACGCAGAGCTGCGATCGACGGGGAGCTGGGCGTGGATCTTTCCGGGGCTAAGCGATCGATCGATCTATCGATCGATCGATCGATCGCGCGGAGCGGGCTACCACGCACGGACCGGCCGACGTCGCCAGCCCGCTCGAGAGGGCGGGGCGCCCTCCCCATCCCCTCCACGAAGACGCGGCGTGCGCCCGCGAGGCCTCGTCGAGGCGTAGAAAAAAAACGGGGGACTTCGCCGTCTGGACTTCTGGTGGCCACAGGACGCTGGGCAGCGTCACGGCGCCGCTCGCGCGTCCTGGACGGGGTCCAGAGCCTCGCCGAGCCGCGCTACCCTCGCGGGCCTGCTGAGCTGCTCGCGGGCGAGCGACCATGGGCCAATGCGCGTGCGGCGGGACGAACAGCGCCGATCAAAATGTGGACCGCCTGCTCGAAGACGAGGTCGGGTACCCGCAGGGGGGCAAGTCCATCAGAAACAAGACGCACCTCAAATTAATTCTCCTGGGCACGGGTAATTCCGGAAAGAGCACCGTGTTCAAGCAGTTTCAGCTGATACACTCGCAAGGGTTTAGCGAGGCCGAGAGGAACTACTACCGCACACTCATGGTGGAGTCGACCATCATGACAATGCGGAAAATGATCCAGAGCGCCAACGATCTATTGTTCGAAGGGGAAATGCACGACGAGGAGTTCGACCGGAAACTCGTGCGCAAAATGCAGCGCGACGCTCGGGAACAGGGCGGCCGCAGCGGGGAGCGCATGTCCTTTACAGAATTCGTCACCGAAGAGGGGACCGTGTCCGGCAGACACACGGGACGGTCCACGATTCCCTCGTATTGCCAGGACGGACCGCGGCCGTCAGACATATCCGAGGGGAGCTCCTCCGGGGCCTCGGGGTCGGGCGGACGCCCGACCGACATCTCCGAGGCCGGCTCACTACGTGGCAGCGTGAACGCCGGGGACGTTGAGCTGGGGGGCTTGCGCGGTGAGCGCGCCGTCGGCAGCACCAGCTCCATGGGGAAAAAACCTATGGGCCTTGACAGGTATGGAGGCTCCACGGTGATCTCCGACGAGGTGGCCCACCTGGCCGAGATTATCATCGGGCTCCCCGAAGGCACGCAGCTGTACGAAAAAGTGCCAGTGGTTCGCACATACACGGAGGAGGGCAAGAACGGCGGGGTCTCCGAGGAGACCGAGGACATGACCGTGGCCGAGATTCTGCAAATTCTCTGGGAGGAGCCCGTGCTCGAGCGCGTGTACCAGATGGAGGGCAAAATCCCCACGCTCGAAGCGCCTATTGGCTATTATATGGAGAATCTCGACCGCATCTCCAAAAAGTCCTTCACGCCGTCTAAAGAGGATATGCTACACGCGCGCAAGCAAACGCGCAAGGTGCAGGAGCTCGAGTTCAAGGTCAAGAACAACAAGTTTGTCCTCATCGACGTCGGCGGCCAGCGCATCGAGCGCCGCAACTGGATCAACTACTTTGACGAGGTCGACATCATTCTCTACGTCGTGGGCCTCGACGGGTTCTCGCAGCTGTGTATTGAGGACGGGCGAACAAATCGCATGCGTGAGTCTCTTAATGTGTTCCGAGACCTCTGCGAGAGCCCGTTCTTCAGCGAGACCAACATCATCCTCTTCCTCAACAAGGCCGACATCTTCGAGGAGAAGATCCAGCACATTCCGCTAAACACCTGCTTCCGCTCCTACACCGGCCCGCCGCACGACTATGACGAGGCGCTAAAGTATGTGTCCAAGCGCTTCGTCGACACGCACGACCGCATCGCGCAGCGTAACACCGCTGTCGACGCACTCCCGCCAAAAGTGTACCCTTACACCACCGTCGCCACCGCCACGGAGAACATGTCAAACATCATCAACTCGTGCAAGTACATCTTCCTCCGCAAGGCTATGGAACGATGTGGGATCACATCCATGTAAATGATTCTTTCTTCCTTTTTCCGTATTCTTGATCAGAGCTTCGATTCGTTTCTTGTCGCATCATCAGGGGCGCACGCGCGGTGAACGCAGTTTCGCGCGTACCACGTTCGTATGTACGTACCTGTACGTACGTCCAAGTGCGGCCCGGAGAAAGATTGCTTCTGCGCGGCTCTTCCCCAAGGAGACCGTCGTCAAAAACTCAGACAGTTTAAAATTAGCGATAGAGGCGCTCGGTGAGCCGGTGGCCCGAGTGCCGGAGACGATTCGCGACCTTGCGAGCCTTTTTCGAATGTTTGATCTTGTGGATGGCCTTGGCAATGGTGGGCGTCTTTTTCCACTCGTGCGGGTCCGGCGGGATGAGGCCACCCTCGGTCTCGATCTTGAGATACTTGCAGCGCGTGCGGAGGATGCGCACGTAATACTCGTGAATCTTGTAATTGTTCGCCTTCATGAAGCGAAGCATGTCGAGCGACTCCTCAACGCGTTGATCCTTGGCGAGCGCCCGGACGAGATAGCCCGCCGAGTCTGGATGCACATTCAGCGGGCCGCCCAGCTTGGTGAGTGACAGTTCAAACATATCAAGCGCCGTGTCCACCTTCCTTGCGCGACAGTACATTTTGATCATGTCCAAGTAGCTGTACTTGTCATGCGCGACGTCGAAGCGCTTGTACTCGGTATAAAAGATCTCCTCGGCGCGCGGGATGCTGAGGCCGGAGGCCCGCACGGAAAGGCAGTTGTTCAGCAACTTTACGTCTGGCTCGATCCCGTCTGCGAGGGCAGCGGCAAAAGCGGCCTCCGCGCGCGCGTACATGTGCGCGCGATCGCTGCGAAAGGAGCTCTGCGGCGGGATGCCTCCAAATGGCTCGAGCAGCTCCGGCTCCTTCTCGACGAGGTCATCGTCATCCAGATCGTCGAAAGCGTTCTCATTGGAGGCCGCCCACACGCGGTGCAGCGCACCTCCCGGCCCTCGCTCGTTCGGCTCCGCGCCCATGCCGGAATTGAACTGCCGCTGTTGCGCCGGTCCGCCCCGAGGCGAGCCCTGCTCCCCCGCTCTCCTGATCTGCTCATCTGCCTCGCGAATAGCCGCCTCGAGTTCGGCCTCGGTCATGGTCTCTTCATCCAAGACAAAATCCTCATCGTCCTCAAAGCCACCCCAGGGCAAATCAGGCCCGTCCGCGGGACCAAAGCCCTCAAGGTTGTCGCCAGCCTCTACATCCTCCGCCTCCTCTTCCTCCTTCAGGTCATTGAAAGAGCCGGGTTGAGACCTGTCGTTGAGGTTTTCGCGGAGAAGCAACTCGAGCACATCATCCGGGAGCGTTTTCCTGCGCTCACGAGCAAATGCCAGCTTCTCGCGTAACTCCTCCTCGCTGTAGTTCTTCACGTTGAACTCAGCCACCTTCTTCGTCTGGCCCATCGTCCGCAGCAGCGCCAAGAGCAGGTCCATGTCCGGCAGTGCGAGGCGCGCAGCGCCCTTGGGCAGCCTCCTGGCTTCTTCCTCCGCGCGGGCCTTACCGTCGAGTGCCGACATGAGCGAGCCCAGCGTAGGAAATTCGGTATCGTAGCCATCGCTGGGGCGAACGTTATTGTCGTCGGGAGCCGGGTCGAGGGGGCCGACCGCGCCGGGGTCGTCGGCTAGCGCCCGCAGAAGACGGTCCCTGTCGTACCCGAGGCTGGAGAACTCGTTGACAATCCTGCGCTTCGTCTCGACCTCCACTGGCAGCTGGAAGAGGTCGTGCGCGGCCTCTGGGGTCTTTTCCAGGTCCACAGGCCCAAGCAGGGTCTCGGGTAAGGCCATCGCGCGCGCCAGCTCCTCGCGCTTCTCGGGCTCGAGCTCTACTGTTTTCGGCCGCACTGGAATGGCCAAGGTGTCCTCGTCAATATTGCGCAGCATCAAAGGCAAATCCATGCCAAGCTCGGCTGCACCCGGGCTTTTGCTTTCGATCAGCAAGGGATCGGCTTCCCCGTCTTCGTCCACGCCGTCGTAGGTGCCATCAATTGCGGTCGCGTGTAGAGGCAGATTCTGCGCGCGAGCTCCCTCAATAGAGGCGTTGCGCAGCGCGCGCTGCTGCGCGATGACTGGGACTCCCTGGCCGTGCGCAATGAGCTGCTCCTTTTGGAGCTGCTCCAGAAAGTACGGGCGGTCGTTGATGTGCAGGTCGGCGAAAGCGTCGTGCCAGAGGCCGTCCTGCTTGGCATTCGCGTCAGCGCCTTCATGCTCCTCGGCCGACTCCATGAGCAGCTTGTCGTAGTGAGGATTAAAGAAGGCGTCGCTGGGCAGGTATTTGAGAAGGCGGATGAGGTCCCGCGCCTGGTCATAGGGCTGAACGGGCTGGTAGTCGAGCGGCTTGTTCTTCTCCCAGTAGTCCGCCTTGGGCTTGGGGCTGATCTCTGCCTCGGCGATGCCCTTGTACACGGCAATCATGCATGAGTACGCCTTCCTGTCAGGCACAACGCCCTTGTTCTGTGTACAGTCGGCCCAGATCTCCTCGGCTAGCTCCCAGTCCTTGAGCGTCTGGCAAGCGTTCAGCAGGATCCCGAGGGTCTTCGAATTGACCGGAAAGTGGTGGTGTTTGAAGCTGTTGAAGATCTCAAAGGTGTGATTGACGTTGTCCTTGTCGCGCGCGCACGCCTGCATTGCGTAGTGGTAGATCTCGCGCACTGTGATGACTTCGCGGCGATCATGCACGTTGCCCATGTCGCTAAGGCGCAAGGTTCCGATGTCCAGGAGCGTGCCCTCAAATTCCTTGAGCTCTCGCCTGGCCTTGTATCCGTTGCGCTGGAGCGAGGCAAGGTGCATGCGGCTCTTGGTGAGCTGCACGGTGTCTTCGATCTCGAAGCGAATGATGAGCGAGTCCCAGATGTTTTGAGCCCGCTCCCACATCCGGTTCCGGCACAGGCCATCCATGAGCGCGGAGACCTGGCCCGGGGTCGGGGCGCGATCCTCCTTGATAACGAGGTTGTTGAGCATGTCGGCGGCAGGGTGGACCATGCCCGCGTCGGCGAGAACACCGACAAGCCTTTCGATGGCGCTGTCGGCAATCGTGAACTCCCCGGCCTCCTGGAGCATCTTGACCAGCTCGACGGCGGCGTCGATCTTGCCGGCGCGCGCCTCGGCCTCGACCTGACGCATGGTGATCTCCGTCGCCGCGAGACTGATGTGGGACTGAGGGACCATCCCTATCGCTTCTGCCGTTCTGCGATCGGCCTCCTCGATTTTCTTGGGTACCGTGCGGCTGTTATCCCGCAAAGCCTCGACGATGTCGCTCGTGGTCAGCCTGACAATGTCGTCGTCTTCCTCCCACGCGTCCGGACGGCCGGGCTCGGGTAGCCTGGGCTGCCGGCGGGCGCGGGCCTTGTTCTGGATCTCTATGATCTGGCGCTCAAACTCTGCCTCCTCCGCCGCCGTGGTGTCCCCCGGGAGCGCGTTCCAGGCGCCGGGCTGGTCGATCTTGCTGAAGTTCGGGTTGGGATCGAGCAACTGGCGCACGAGCTCCGCGTCGAACATCATCTCCTTGAGGCTGTTGGGGTCGAGGACCTCCTGCATCCCCGGGAGATCGCCCATGGGCGCCTCGTACTCGCGGCGCGCGACCC
>KQ758900.1:1102967-1126274 GCA_001462505.1 Aurantiochytrium sp. T66 | reverse complement strand
CTATCTCCCTCCCTCCCTCCCTCCCTCTCCCTCCCTTCGCGCGCCCTCGCGGGTGCCCTCGGGTGGTGGCACTGTGCAGGTGAACCGGTGGCAGCCAGGCGGATCTGACAGGGCGGCGTCTTTCAGTCGGTCCGTCTGTCATTCCCGTCGCCGGCATTCGAGTAGAAAAGAAAGAAAGAAGGAAGAGGAAGAAGCAAGCTTTCTTTCCCCTTTTTTTTCCCTTTTTTCTTTTTCTGTCATTTCTTTTCGCTCGCCTCCGCGACGACGCCTCCAATCCCAAATCCGCCATCCCTCCGCCAGGGTTCTGGCCGCTCGTCAGGCTCTGCAACCTCGCCCGCCCGCCCGCCCGCCCGTTCCCTTCCCCTGCAGCATCTCTTGCTTCAGCGTCGCGTCGCGTCGCTCTCTCGCTCGGACGGGCGCCGTCGCGCCATCCCTCCATCGCTCCATCCCTCCGTCGCGCCATCCATCCCGCCGCCCACCTCTCCGCCAACCCCTCGCGCTCGAGACGGCCGGCCGGCCGGCCTGCTTCGCCGCCTGCGCGGGCGGCGCCGCTCGGCCTCTGCGCGGGGCGCGCGCGCTCGCCCTGCGTTGACCTGCGAGAGGTCGTCGGGCGCGTCCCAGAGAAAAAGCGAGCAAACAAGCAACGCGACGCGACAACGCACGCGCCCGAAGCACGCGCCCGGACGGACCTCGCGCCTCCGACGGCTGGCCGGCTGGCTCGCTCGCTCGCTCGCTGGCTGGCCCGCCGCCGCTGCGCGCTGCGCGACCCCGGCGTCCGCCCGCGAAAGGCCTGCCTGGGACGAACGAGGACGATCGCGTCCCAATTCTTGACGGCGCATTGTAACCAACCTTCGAGCAAGCGCCAGCCAACTGGCAAGCGCCGTCTCCTTGCGTGCGTACAGTACCACTACATACCTGCGATAACGCTACGTACGTACGTACGTACGTACGTACGTACGTACGTCCATTCGTTCGCCCGCGCGCCTCGCCTCGCATCGCCTCGCCTCGCCTCGCCTCGCATCGCATCGCCCGCGGTCGAAGCTCGTCTTTGCTCTGGTCTGCTCTGGTCTGCTCTGGTCTGCTCTGCTTTGCTTTGCTTCGCGGCCGTTGCCACGCGCCGCCGCGCCGCTAAAGTCGAGCCCTGCGCGGCGAGCGGCGAACAATCGATCGATCGATCGTCGTCGACCGGCCGAAGGGTCCCAGACTCCCAGCCAGCCGAGACCAGATCGACCTGGGCCTGGGCCAGACTGCTCCAGACCGCGCTGCGCAGTACGTACGCCGTGCTGTACTAACCAACGAACTACTTTCACGAGGCTTGCCAGCCTGCTCTTCAACCCTCGGGCCTCGAGCGGGCCTTCCGTCCCCGTTGGGGTGAGGCCCCGGCTGCTCCGCAGACCAGACCTGGGGCTCGGGCTCTTCGGGCCGCTCCTGACCCCGCCGCCCGGCCCGGAGACAAACCTGCCCATTGGGGCAGACTCCGACTCTGATCTGATCTGATCTGATCTGATCTGATCTGATCTGATCTGAACTGATCTGATCTGATCTGAGACGGCGCAGCGCAGCCGAGGCAGCTCGGCGCAGCAGCGCAGCGCGCTCCCGGGGAGGCTGCGAGCCACCGGACCTCCGGGGCCTGCCGCCAATTAATTCCTGCGCCACAAGGAGGAGATGGTCATGCCGGCCTGCCAGAGCCCGCGCGCCCGAGGGCCGGAGATCGCGGAGGCCGGCGCGGAGATGCGCGACGAGCAGGACCTTGCGAGGTCGTCGACCTGCGACCAGAGGGAGAAGAAGCTCAGACATGCACGCCCGCGACACCAAGCCCGGCTGCAGCGGCAGCGGGGCGACGTCTCGCCCAGCCAGCTCCAGTACGCAGAGGAGAAGAAGAGGGCCCGCGTCGACAGGACCTCGGTGCTGGCCGCCTTCTGTCCGCGGGAGGTCTTGTACAGGTTTCAGAGCAACTGCAAGCGCCTCGAGGAGCCCCTCGTCATGGACGCGCACGAATGCGTTGTGCTGTGGATCGACATCTGCAAGTTCACCCGGCTCGCGGAAAAAATGTCCCCCAAAATGCTCGGCCACGCGCTCACCGACATCTTCTCCATCATGATCGAGCTCGTCACGCTCCATGGAGGTGACGTGGTCAAGTTCTGCGGCGATGCGCTCCTGTGCACCTTTCGCGACGCCCAGAAGCGGTACGCTCAAGAGGCGCAAGGCGTGGACGCGGCCATTTGTGCCGCCTGCAAGTGCGCGCAAGCCATCCAGGCCACGCCCTTTCTTGTTCAGAGCGTCGAGGACCCGAGCCGCGACCCCGTCGGGACCGCCGTGCATCTCCAAGTCAAGACCTGCGTGGCAAAGGGTAAGATCCACGCCATGCTCGTGGGCGGCGCCTACGACCGCTGGGAATATCTCGTCGTGGGCCAGCCGCTGCAAGACCTGCGGGCCGCAGACGCAATCTGCGGCCCTGGAGAAACCGTCGTCACCCAGGATGTCCGCGACAGGTTCGTAGCTCTCGCCAAATCACACCAGGGACCCATTCTGCGCTGCGCTGCAAACCCTGGCAAATTGAACGATGGCAAAGCCAGCAAGGCGCTCACAGCACTCTCGACCTTTCAGCATCAAGAGCCGGGCTCGATGAATGGAACCCCTCGCAGGTCTCCAGCGCCGTCGCAGCGGGGTCGAACGTTTTCGTTTACGGACGAGATCATCAGTGCGTCTTCGCAGAGGCGGGGTCACGACTTCGCCGTCTCTGCTGCTACGGACCCTGAAGCAGCCACGCCGCATGTCGCGCTCTCGCCAAGCGCGGACGGCCCGCTCAACGAGGACCCTGGAGCAGTCACTTTCCTGTCCTCAGTAGGGCCTATGAAACCCATCGCGCGTACACGAAGACGCCCGAACCCGCTCGATACCGCCAACCTCGAAAGTGGGGAAGTCGCCGACCTCGGGCGCGACCACGGGTGCACATCGACCGCCATCAAACTGGACGGCGCCTACGAGCGGGCGAGATCGCCGAAACTCCGTTGCGTCACAAGCCTCGACTTGCCGGTCCCTTCCGTCTCCGCAGCCGCGGGCCAGGCACGCCGACTTACTCCACGTCATCGTGTTCACGATGCCCGGCGCACGCGCACAAAGTCCTCCCAGGCCCTGCCTCAATGGAAGCCCTTCGCGCCTTCGCCTTGCAATGCGCAAGCTATCCAGGTCCCGCGGCTGGGCGCGAACGGCGGCGAGCTCATCGAGAAGACCTCGCACGGCGCCAGCTGCGACAAGAGCTGCGAGAATGCCTCGCACCTCGCGCAGGCGTCGCCGACGGCGCGGGACCATTATGTCCTCGAAGGCGGCCACGCATGGTTCCAGCGAGAGGCCCCGCTGCTCCCTTCCAACGCGACCCTGGACCTCTCCGCCATCCACAACGCCGCGGTCACGAGGGCCCGGGGTTCCACGGCAAGACCCAAGGCGCGCTCTCGCGACGAGGAGCATCCGCTCTCGGCCTTTGTCCCTTTCCAGGTTCGTCATCGCCTCGACTGCCTCGACGAGGCTAGCGCGGTGGCGTCCATCGGGTCTCCCTCCATCTCGACATCCCCCGCGTCGTCGCCGTCGCCGATCGCTTCGCCCCGCAACACGAAGTTCTGCTCGGAGGCCTTCTGGCAAGACCCGTCCTTCGCGGAGATGCGCCACGTTACCGTGCTCTTCATCAAGCTGCACGGGCTCACCGACCGCGGCTTCGAGACCGATGCCGGCCTCCGGCTCGCCAAGTCGATTCACAGGTCGCTCGTGGTCATCCAAGGCAGCTTGTACCGGTACGGCGGGATGCTGCGCCAGATGCTCTGCGACGACAAGGGCACCGTGGCCATCGGCGTCTTTGGCGTTCCTGGCGCCCCGAACTCCGCTGCTCTGCGGCAAGACGACGTCTCCTTCGCGCTCGTCGCGGCGTTGGAGATCCAGGAGGAGCTCGCTACGCGCCGCGACATTGCCGATTGCCGAGTCAGCATCGGTGTGGCCACGGGCCGCGCCTTCTGTGGCATCATCGGGTCGCAGCAGCGCGCAGAGTATTCGATCGTTGGCGACACGGTCAACACGGCGGCGCGGATCATGGAGGCAACTGGGCCCGAGGACTCTCGTTTTGCTGTCGCGTGCGACGCGCAGACGCGCGCCGACTGCAAAGATAGCGACATGATCTGTTTTGATGAGCGACGCGACGTCATCGAGGTGAAAAACAAGGCCAAGGCCGTCATTCTCAGCTACCCGAGGTTGCGAACGGGCGCCGGAAACGCTGCCTCGCCCGCGCTCGACCCGCGGGCTACGCCGGTCTGCAAACCAGCAGCGGAGCAGAAGAACAGCGCCGCGTCAGTGCGTCTTGTGGGCCAAGATCTGGCCTCGGCGGCCATCCAGAGTCTGCTCAAGAGCCAGTCGCACTTCTCCCACCGCCAGATCAACCAGGTCATGCTTCTGCAAGGAGGCCCTGGGTCCGGAAAGTCCGCAATTCTCAGCTACGCCGCCTCGCAGCACCGAGAGCTCGAGGCGCGGCGGCGTGACCCCACAGCGGCGTGCGCAGAGCCTTCGGCGCCTCTCGAGATACGCCTTTACGAGCTTTCATGCAAATCGCCCGAGAGTCCGCTGCGTGCCCTCTTTGCCCAGATCCTCTGCACCACGCATCGAGACTGGATAAGCAAACTCGTGAACATGCTCGAAATGCGCGCAAGCTCTCTCGTTAGGTACATTGAGCTGCTCGGCGACGTCTTCCCGGAGGAGCGCCGTAACTTGGCGTCTGTCCGCGAAGCAGCGGGTCACGGCCCGCTGTGGATCCAAGAGGGCTCTGTCGAACGCGAGGGCGCGCTCTGGGCGTTCTTGGCGCGCCTAGTGCAGATTCATCACGTCTTTCGCCCGGGGGTGCTCTGCGTCGACGACCTCCACATCGCGACGCAGGGCGCTTGGCGCTGGTTCCTCGTCCTCCTCTCCACGTGCTGTCTTCGCCAAGTCGATAACGTTACCGAAGAGTCGTGTGGCGGCAGATCCCGGTCGTCCCTAGACGTCCCGTTGTCCTTTCACGCGAAGCGGGGGCCGAGTAGTTCACGCAGCCCGCAAAGAGACATCGAGAGACCAGCAACCGCGTCGAAAGCAAGCCCAAAGCGCGGGACAACGCTCCACATCGACACCTCGCCGAGACTTTTCGAAGAGGCGTGCCCAAGTACTGGCGAGGACACCTTCTCGTCCACACTCGATCTCCCAGAGCTTCTTCCCGTGACGGCATTTGCTTCGGGCCGGCAGCTAAGGCGCAAGTCCGCGATCCCGAACTTGAGCCCAACTTACTTTACAAGACGGTCCTGCGCACAACACGAGCCCGCGCTGCAGCAGGCCATGCCCGCGCGCCTTGAAGCTGTGGGCGACCTACTGCACGCGGCTGGGCCACTTCCGCTGCCATTGGACTCGGAGCCACGTGCTTCGCGGTACGGAAGGGTCACGCGACGAAAGAGGAGATCAGCGGTCCTGCGCGAGGGCGGGACCCCAACGTCGCTGAGGAGCGTGCGATCGCAGCAGGCGAGCTGGGCCATGCTTGACGACTCGAGACTCAACGAGATCGTCATGCAGTACGGCGCGCACTTTGGCATCTTTGACGCAGGGCCGAGCACCTTGCTAAGCGTCGTGATCGCGGCCTCGGCGGGCCCTCGAAACCCCTTCGAAGCAGAATTCGTCGCGCTCCTTAAGCGGCACCACGCCATGGGCCGCGTTCCACTCCGCATCATCCAGGTGCGGCCGCTGAGCATGGAGGATGCCAGCACTCTCGCGTCGCTGCGCTTTGGCCAGCTCGGGCGCCATGCTTCTGTCAAGGACTGCGAGGCCCTTGCGCGGCAAAGCGCGGGCAATCCTGCGCGCCTCGTACGTCTCATCCACGACCTGTATATATTCTGAATGCTCCTCACACGTGCCGCGAGAGCGCAAGTTGAGGAGTCCCAGTACATCAGCTGTCCATTGATCATTTCATCGTATTAGGCGAAGCCTGTGACGTTTCCTACCCAAATAAGAGCGCGCACGCGCGCTCGCACGCAATGCTTAACTACTTGCCGCCGACCCTGCCTTTGGACGGACCCTTTTCAGAGCTCTGTCGCGGCACAGGCTGGACGGTGAACGGCCGTTTTCGCGGCCGCGCGCCCTCTACGGAGACGCTGGCCACGGTCGCGGAATTGGCCCCAGGGAGCTCTTCATCGTGCTCAATAAGCTCCTTCTCGACCGGGTCGATCTCCTCCAAAAAGGTCGTAAGGTCGCGAGAGAATTGCTGCAGGACACCAATGCCATACTTGATGCGGCGGCTGATCTCAGTGGCCTGACGAAGCTGGGTGTCGGAGAGATTCTTTGCATTCGGGACGCGCGCCCCGCCGTGCAGCATCGCCGTCGTGGTGGCATGGAACGGAAAAGAGCTCACGTACCTTGGGTCGTAGAGCACGCTCAGCGTAACGTGCGTGAGCGCCAGGATGAAGATTTCGAGGCCGTAGAGAAGCTTGGCGCGAAAGTACTCGTCGATCGCGTAGTTGAGGCATACCAGGACCGGCAGGCTGATCGTCCACAGGGACGAAAAGATGGCGAACTTTTTGTAAAAGCCCACCTTGGAGTTGTACTTTCGCAGCGTGACCGACTTGGCGCGCCAAATCCATGTGAAAAGCGCCACGCGCAGAAGCGCCAGCACGTATCCAGGCCAGGTGTCGTACATGTAGATGATGGCGGCGGGGTCCACACCCACCTTGTAAAAGAGCACGCAGGTGACGTACGCGGAGACGTACACTGCGAGGTAGATGGCGAGTCGCATGCGGCCGTTGGCGGAAATCTTGCGCCGAACGATCGTCCATCCCTTCATAATGAGCATGAACATGAGGATGAGAAAGAGCTCGGAGATGCCTGCGCATACGAGCGCCAGCAGCTCGAAGACGACCGCGGGCTTTGCGCCGTTCCTCTTGTACACGCTAAAGACAATCACATCGCAGAATAGGCGCAGCCAGGTGCAGAAGATCGAGCAGAGTAGAAAGAACACCGTCACGTGGTACTTGCGTTCGTGCTTGAGCAGTCTTCGCACGCGGAGAATTTGACGCGCTACGAGGACGTAGACCACCAGAAAGACTACGGCGGTGGCCCATAGGCTCGACTCGTCAGCGCCAAAGTACTGCATGCTGTCCTCTCCATTCGTGAAATTCAGGCTCCAGTACACGTTGACCCCGTCCGCGCAAAAGGTGCTTTCACAACCCGGAACGCAGTTGCCGACAGCAAAGAAAAAGTATCTGCTTCTTGACGTGGACACGGCCGAGGCTACAGAGGCGCGAGTCATGCGTGTGCCGTCAATGAATTCCGTCGACACGAGGTACTTTTCGTCGGTGAGATCAAAGACCACGCCCGATGACTGCTGCGCGATGGCGTACCGCTCTGTGCAGTTATAGTTGCTGTTGTACACGGCCTCCCAGCTTCCGAACTCGGTCTCTCCGCGCTGATCCAAGAAGTAGAGCATCAGCGACGGACGACTCGACGACGGAAATAAGAATTCGGAATCGAATCGACCCTGGCCGCCCCGGCTAAAGCAGAAGCGGTCCAGGAACACCCACGAATCCGACCCCTTGTACTGGCCCGACGAGATACCGCCCTGGGCGACGCCTATTGCGCTCAGCGCGGCGCCGAGCGCCAGCCATAGCCTTGTCTTCATGGTGATCCGTCCTCTTGGGTCAAATACGGCGAGATCGACCGACCGACCGACCGATCGAGCTGGCTAACTTTCTCGCCAGCTAAATTATCCTGGCTCGGGGCTGCGCGACGGCGGCGAGCGCGTCGAGCGCACCGCGCTTCGCACAGCCTCGCACAGAGTTGCGAGCAAGCGATCCTCGCTCGCTCACGCCGACGGCGTTGGTAATTTGCTTCTTTGGCACGGCTTGTCCGTGGTAAGCTAAACCCACCTGGCTTCTGTACTATGTAGTATGCACGTTTTGGACCCAGCGTTACGATCATGATCATGTCTTCTATCTATCCTTTTCACAAACCTCGCGTCCGCGTCGCGCGTTACATTTTTCACCACTATTCTTGGCCAACGCTTGCTTCTTCTTCTCCCCCAAACAAAGGGGTGGGCGTCTCCGAAGAACGTTAAACAACGCTCGGCCGCCTTTACACATTCGCTCGCTCGATCATTCATGCGTTCGATCATTCAATCAACTTTCTGCCTGCTTCTCCGCGGGGCTTCATCGTCGCGGTCTTCACAAGCACGCACGCGCGCACGCCCTGCTGCTGTCGGCCCGCGCTCCAAGCGCCGGCCGCCGCGCTGCAGGTATCGGTTGAGTCCTCGGCGCGGTGTGCGCAACGCATTTTGAGTTGGGCTCCTCAGGCTAGATCCCGATCGTCCGTGCGCATCCCCGCGGCCACGGCTCGCGGGCGGGCTGGCTGGCGGGCGGGCGGGCTGCGATGCTCGCCTGGCTAGCGGTCGCGTCTGCGCGCGCTCGCCCCTCGACGCCCGCCGCGCGCGCAAACCGGGCCTGAGATTTCATCCGCGCGCGGGCTTCGCGGGGTTGCGGGCCGACCCAAGAACGGGCATGACCACGACCACGACGACGCGGTGGGGGGCTTCCCTGGCGCCGCCCAGGGGACGCCCGCGCGGCCCTCGCCGTCCGTCGTCGTCCTCCCGTCGCGCTGGCAGGCATGCGTCGGCTGCCTGCCTGCCTGCCTGCCTGCCTGCCATTTGCATTCGCGGATACTCTTTCCGCCGCCCGGGATCTCCGACACTGCAGCCCCCGCCCGTCGTCGTCGCGCTGCGCCGCGCTGCGCTGCGCTGCGCTGGCCGCGCTGGCCGCGCTCTCCGCGCTCTCTGCGCCTTCCGGCGGGCGGAGTCAAAGTAGGGCCCGACGGCGACGACGGCGACGACGACGGCGACGACGACGACGTCGCAGACCAGAACGCGCGACTCGCCAAACCCCGCGGCGCAGGCAGGCAGGCAGGCAGCATGGCCGTCGACGAGGGCGCGCCCCGCGCCGCGCTCTTCGCGCTCGTGGCGCGGGCGGGCCTCCGGGCGCCGGCATCGGCATCGTCTCCGTCGGCGTCATCGTCGACGCCGGCGACCGCGGCCTCGACCACGACCGCAGCCTCGACCACGACCGTGGCGACAGCGGCGACCACGGACACGGAGACGGAGCCTCCGGCAGAGACCCGGCCCGGAAGCGAAAGCGAGAGCGCCGAGGCGGAGAAGCCCGCGGCAGCGGCCGCCGAGGAGCCCAAGGCGCAGGAGAAGGCCGCCGCCCCCGTCGGCGCCGCGGTCATCACGCCGTACGGCGTGGGCAAGGTTAAGGAGATCGTCGAGGGCAAGAACACGCCGTACGTGGTCGCCCTCGAGTATGGCGGCGTCGCCCACGTTGCGGCCGAGGACGTGCGCTGGAAGAAGAAGCTGCACGAAATGACCGACGAGGACAAGGTCGACGCAGTGCAAGAGCACAAGGAGAAGGGCAACGAGAAATTTAAAGTGCAGGCGTTCAAGGACGCCATCACGGCCTACGAGCTCGCGCTCATTTATGCGCGGCAGATCAAGGACGACAAACTCCGCGCCGACTGCGAGACGCTCATGACGTCTCTCTTCCAGAACCTGTCCATCGCGCAGCTGCGTCAAGGCATGTTTGCCGAGGCTGCGCACAATGCCTCAGAGGCGCTCCAGCTCAACGCCAAGAGCGTCAAGGCGCTCTTTTTCCGCGCCAAAGCAGAGAAAATGCGCGGCAACTACAACGACGCCGCCCGCGACCTGGCGCTCGCGATCGAGATGGACCCCACCAACTCCGAGCTGCGCGCCGAGGTCAAGTCGATTCGCAAAGAGCTTGCCGCCAACGCGGAAAAGGAGAGGAAAATGTATGGCGGCGTACTGGGCGTGTCCAAGGACAAGACCGCCGCCAAGATACAGGCGCCAGAGGAGAAGGGCACCGAAGAGCGGATCGCTGACTCTGCACCGCCGGCGCAGAGCGTCGACGATTTTGAGGGCGATGACGACGACGATGACGAAGACGAAGACAAGTCCGTGCTTTTGTTAGCCGGCGGCCTCGCAGTGGTCGCGAGCCTTGCCGCCGCAGGCTACCTGCTCATGGGCAAGGGGAAGCGTTAGGTATACGTAGTACGTACACAAATAGTCGAATCACCCCTTGATGTTTACGCACGTACTAGTACAAAGGAGAGGACGCTTCACTTCCGCTTTCTTGGCCGCCGCGCGGAAGACGATGTTGACGAAGTAGACGAGGAGGCAGAGGATGGCCCCTTACGAACCGAACCAGCAGACTGCGACTTCTTCAGTTGCTGCTTCTGCTTCTGCTTTTGCAATTGCTGCTGCTGCTGCTCTTGGTTCTTGCGGAGGGTTGCAACCGAGTCGATCGTGCTCCGCTTCTTCGGACTCGGAAGCGCTCCCTTGGCGGGCGGCAAGCGCAGGATTGATGACGCCGAGGACACGCTCTGAGCCCGCGGGGATTGTTCCTTGGACTCGTGACCAAAGCTACTAAGATCCTCACCAAGCTCGGATTGGCCTTCTGCAGCTTTTTCGGAGCCTTCGAGGTTGGCCGATCGGGTCCGTCGAGAGCGCAAGAAGTTGGCCGTCGCCATAATCGCCTCTTCAGGGGTCGCGCCTGCAGGTTCGCTGCCCCCAGCGCTCGCGGGCGCGCGAGGCCCGGCGGCGAAGAAGAGCTCGTCATCTTCTTCATCATCGGCAGAAGCGGTTCCGGCGCCGGAATCGCCGGGTCTCGGACTCTGCGACCTGGGCCGATTATTCAATTTTTGCTCCGACGAAGTAGCGTCCTCGAAGACGATCCGCGCCGAACTCGAGGCAGTGGCGGTGGAAAAAGGTGATGCCGGTCGCGACGAGACGAACGAGTCACGGCGACCGAGCTGCTGGCGCAAGTGTTCGAGCTCTTGGCTGTGCTCACGCTCCATGCGTGCCACGAGCGCCTGGTACTCGGACTTGGCCGTTTCGTAGCCCTCCTTCTCGGCCTTAAGCACGAGCTCGCTCGTGTCCGGGGCGCCTGCGCCGACTGAGGTCGTAGCTGCATCCCCCGATTTTGCCGACGAGGTGTCCAATTGCATCTGCAGCTTTTTGTTGTGGTTCTCGAGCTTCCGCTTGGTTGCCACTAGCTCGCGATAGCTGCGGACCATGCGCTCGTGCTCCTCGCGGGCCTCCTCGTGGGAAACTGTCGCCGATTCGAGCTCTGCAGACTTTTCCTGGAGACGGCGTTGCAGTTCGCTGCGCTCCTGCTCCATTTGCGCGCAGAGCTGCGCGGCCTGGTCCGCCGTTGTTCGCGCCTCATCGAGCTGCTGGCGCAGCGAGTCGTAGTCCTTAGACTGCGAGCTGCGCAAATCCGTGAGCGCCTTATTAGCAGACGAGCGGAATTGCTCGTGCTCCTGGATTTCTTGCTCGAACTTGCTCTTCTCGGCGTCTGCAATCTCCTTGGTGCGCCGCAGCTCGCTCTCGAGATTCTGCAGCTGTCGATTCAACGCTGAGATCTTGATGTTCGTCTCGCTTTCGAGCCAGTCCTTCTCCTGGACCAGGGTCGCGAGCTGCTTCTTGGTCGTCTGATGCGCCTCCGCTTCCGTGCGAAGCTGGGCCCGCACGTCCGACTCGGTGCTTTGCAGCTGGGCCCGCAGCTCGATGGTAGCGGCCTTCTCCGAGTCGAGCTGGCCCTGCAGCGCAGCGCGTGCCTTCTCCGCGGTGCTTAGCTTTTTCTCGAGCCCTTGCAAAGACTTCCCCACGCGCTCAAAGTCTTCGGAGAGGCTGTCATACTGCGCAGATTTCTCCTCAAGCTCTTGCAATACGTTGATGCCGTTCTCCTGCGCGGCCTTGAGGGCCCCCTGCAAACGTGCGATCTCCTCGCTTTTGCGCTCGTTTTCGGCCCGGGCATGCTTGGACGTCCGCTTGAAGTTTGCGTTCGCATCGAGCAAGTTGTTCTCCGCCTCCTTGAGAGACGCGCGTAGATGCTCAATGGTGTGGGTGCGCTCTGACTCGAGTCCTTGGGCCTCTTCCATGTAGTTCTTCAGCGTCTGCTCCGTGGATGCCCGCAGCGACGCGAGCTGGGCTTGAAGAGCGTTTTCTGTCTTGCGCGCCTGCTCCTTCTCGGCACGTAGACCGTGCAGCTCCGTCTTGAGCGATTCGAGCTCCTGCAAAAGCCGCCCTTCGCGAGACTGATGGCGGCGGTCAATATCAGAGACCTCGGCACGCGCCGCCGCAAGCTCTTGCTGGGTTTCGGCCATATCTTGCTTTCGACGCGTCAGCTCGAGCTTAAGGAGCCGCATGGACTCTTGCTCTGCGGTGAGCCGCTCCAGAACCTCTTGGCGAGTCTTTTCGAGACCCTGGATTACCTGCGTCTGCCTGCGAACCTCTGCGCCTGCGCTCGTCTCGCTCGTCTGCAGGGCGCGCAGATCGGCCTCGAACTTTTCAGCGCGCGCGCGTTCCCTCTCGGCCATCATCTTCGCCTGAGCGGACTCAGTCTCGGCACGGTCCGCCTGCGCCAGCAGGTCGCTCAGCTCCTGCGCGTGCGCCTCATTGAGCTTGAGGCCCTGGGCCTCCAGGTCGCTAAGCTTGGCTTTATCCTCGGCGGCCCGGCCTCGCTCCTCGTTCAAGGTGGCGTCCTTTTCCTTCAGCTCTTGGCGCAGGGCCTCGAGCTCCTCCTCGAGCTTGGATGCTTTGCTCGAAAAGGCCGCGACTCTTTCTGCCGCTTCCTTTTGTGCCTTGCGCAGCTCGGTACGAAGCGCTTCGCTGGCGGCTAGCGCTGCTCCGCGGCTCGCGACGTGCTCGTCAATCTCCTGCTGAAGGCTCTCCGTAGACTTTTCTGCGTTTTCCTCAACAGCGCGAAGCTCGTTTCGCACGCGCTGGAGCTCGGCGTGGAGCCGCGAGTTCTTCTCCTCCACGTCGTCGACCTGCTTCTGCGCCTTGTCGGTGCGGTCCGTGGCGTCCTGCATCTCTTCGTTTAGTCGCTTGCAGTCCAGCAGAAGGTCGCGCTTCTCGTGCTCAAGGGCCTTTACGTGCGCGCGCTGCTTTTCAACCTCCGCGCGGAGCCTGTCGCAATCCTGTGCATGCGCCGTTTCCTTTGTGGTGATGAGGTGCTGCAGCTCCACGAGGTTGCGCTGGTTCTCCTGTTCCCGGGATGCAAACTCCTTCTCGGCGAGCTCGCGTTGCGTGAGGCTGGTCTTGACCAGACTCGCGGCCTCTGCGCGGGCCTTTTCGGAGGCCTCAAGCTTGGCCATCGTCTGCTGCAGGTCGTGCCGAACTTTGTGGACCTGCTTGCGAAGCTTGTCGTGCTCCTCCTTGGCAGCCTTGGCGAGAGTATTCTTGTACCGCTGCGCCTCCCGCGCCTCGTTGCGAATGGCCGCCTTGGCCTCCGCGAGCTTGGTCTTCAGTTCGCTTACTTCGGAGGCATGTTCAGCAAGAAGGGACTTCGCCTTGGCTTCGAACTCCCTCTCGACCCCGGCGGTCCACGCTTCGCGCTCGCGGACCTCGCTGCTGCGCGCTGCCTCTGCAGCCTTGAGTGACTCCTTGTGCGTGGAAACCTCCTTCTCGAGCGTGTCGGCGCGAGCCTCTTCCGCGGTCAGCTGGCCCTCCAGCTTCTTACGCTGCTCGTCGAAGCGGATAACGTCCTGGAGATGTTTGTCCTGGACCTGCCGCATTGCCGTTCGCATGCTCTCAAGCTGCTTGTCGCACTCGTCCTTACTGGACCGGACGGTGGCCTCCATGGCTTGAAGTTGCGTTCTGGATGCTTGCGCTTCGGCCTGAGAGCTGGAAAGCTGGTCTTGGAGTGCCTTGACGTGCTCCTCAAGCTTGCTACTGTGCTCTTCCGCGGCGTCGCGCGATTCAGCGGCGCGCTCTTCGGTCCGCTTGAGCTTGGCCGCCAGCTCATCGTGCGCGAACTGGCGCTTTTCTAATGCGCGAGTGTGTTCTTCGCTGGCCTTAGCGAGGCCGTCTTCCGCGGCGCGTGCTTTGACACTCGCTTCGTCGAGACTTGCTTCGAGGGTTTTGATGCTATCTTTAAGCCCCCAGTTTTCTTGGCTCAGTTCAGCGAGATGCGAAGTTGTCTCTTCGTGGCTCTTGTTCAGATTTTCGACTTGGGCCTGGAGAAGCGCGACTTTCTCCTCGAGCTGCTTGCGTGCTGGCTCGAGCGCGGCGAGCTGAATCTCTTTCTCTTTGAGGTCGGCGCCGAGGAGCTCGGCCTGCCGCCGCGTGTCTCTGAGGTCAGCGGCGCGCTTTTCGGCCACGACCCGTGATTTTTCCTCTTCCTGCTTAAGCTCTCTATACTGAGCCTGGACCGCTTTCCGGGACTCTTCAAGCTCGCGGATGATGCGCTGCGCAGATTCGCGGTGCTCGGCCAGCTCGGTGGAAAGCTTGGTAACCTGGTTCCCCTTGAGCTGCAAGTCGGAGGCAAGTCTGTCGCGCTCGGCCCCGAGGGATGCCTTGTCTTGGCGCAGAGCCTCGGTGTCCTGTCTAAGAGCGGCAATACTCTGTTTGGCCTCGCTCAGCTCGCGTAGTTTGGCTTTCCAAGCGCTCGCCGACTCGCCCTCGTCGTTCTGTAGCGCCGCGATACCCTTCCACAGCTGATCGAAGATGTCCTTCTTGCGTTCCAGGGTTTCGAGGACGGCGTCCTTCTCCTTGCCGAGCGGCACGTCATCCTCGTGCATGGTGCCGTCGTCGCTTTCGTCGTCGTGTTGCGCCTCCTGATAGCCCTTCGCTGCAGCGGCGCTGGACCTCGGCGAGATCGAGACCCGGATCTCCTTCCGTTGTTTGCCTTCGCCGTCGTCGTCGTCGCCGTCGCTCTTGCCCTCGCGTTGCAGCGCGTCCTGCGGCCCTTGGCCGACGAGCTTCTCCCCCTTGGCGTCCTCCTCCTCCGCGGCCGCCGCCGTCGGCGTCGCGTGCACGGCCCTCCTCGTCCTGCTCCGCCGCCGCTTGCCCGGCGACAGCATCGTCACCATCGCGACGCGCCAGACGCGACAAGCAGGACGCGGCAAGCCGCGCGGCCTCTCGGAACTGCGCCCGGCCTCGCGCGCCGCTCGGAGCGCAGCGCGGCGCAGCGCAGCGCAGCGCGCGCTCGTCTCGTCTCGTCCTGCGCGCCCCGGCGGCCGCCCTCGAAAGGCCTCGCTCACTTTCCGAGCCTTCCGCTAGGACCCCACTACCGCAAACTATAGGGCGCACACCCCCGCCAACGGATCGATTTATTAGACGAGTTATATGAGAGGGGAGACGACAGGGCGCCGCAAGAGGCAAGAGAGGCGAGGCGGCGCGCTTGCTTTGCGTGCACGCGCGCGCCGCCGGGCTGCGGTGGTCGGTGGGCCGAAGGGCGAGATCGACCCACGAGATTTGGGCTACGATTGTACGTGTATATATATATTGGTGGGTTTATGCATGCATGCATGCACTGCCTGCAGGCATGTGAATGAATTGTGTACAAGACGCGACGACGTGGTTCGCGCGAGATGTCTGGTCTAACTTGGGGGATGAATGAACGCCGGCGAGTGAGACGCGGGCGCTGGCGCTGAGCGCTGCGGTCAGAAAATAGTGATGGCCGCGATGTGACCGCTGCGCATGACCTCGAATACGCAGCCCTGGTATGCGTAGAGATATGAGGCGCCGAAGGGGTTGGCCGCGACGCCGCTGTCGTGAATCATGGGCCGGCCGCAAGACCCGAGCAGGGACTCGATGTCGGCAAAGCGCATGTCCGAAGTGATAATGACATCCGCACGCTTGGCAGACCCGGAACCGGATGAGGAGCCGCCCCAGCCCTGTTGGGAAGCCTCGGCGTGCTTCCTGCTGTAGATGACGCGGAAGTCGCACTTGTTGTATTGCGAGAAAGCGACGTGGCCAGGGAAGTTGGTGTGAGCGATGACCTTGCGAACGAGGTGCGAGCGACCGTCGATAAGGAGGTCGATGCCCAAATCGAAGTAGTTGTAGAAATAGTCGGTGGGCTCGAAGCAGGCCTCGGCGTCCCGCTGCATTCGCGCCGCCGTTGCGGAGGCGCCCCCCATGCTCGGAGAGTCTGGACTGTGGTCCAGGCTGCCCGAAATCGCTGAGTCGAGGCAGCGGTCGGCGCGGCCGCTGTTTCTCGGAGTGCCGCCTTCTGACGCGCGTCGCCGACCTGATGCGCCCGGAGCGGACGCATTCGCGGGGTCGAGCTGCAGGCCCGAGAGCGAGTCCTCGACAGCGTGGATCTGCATGCGCTTGTCCTGTTTGAAGTAGACGCGCGAAGGCTCGCCCAGCTCGTAGATGACGTCTTGCAGCGAGGATCCAATAGTCAGCTCTCGGTCGCGCTGCGGAAAGCTGATGCGCGTGGGAAGGCCCTGCGCGGGGTTGCCGACATGGAATCGGACTTCCTCGAGGTAGGTCCTCCCGAGCGTGGTGAAAGAAATCTCGGGCCGCAGCACGGGCAGATCAGCCGCGCGAGGGTGCGTGATGAGCTCTGGGGCGCGCTCGTCGTTGCCGGCGAAGATCATGAGGCGTTCCACCATTGGCGAGGTTCCGTTGGGCAGCTCGAGCGGGAGTTCCTTGGAGTCGGCGTGGAAGAGGTGCTGGAATGGCACCGGGATGGGGAACATGAGGCAGATGCCCGTGTAGCGGAGAAAATAGAGGCCGTTATTCCGATCGAGCGATCCAGGGTAGGTGGGGCCGAAGACTTTGTACAGGTTGATGAACTTGGAGCGCGCCGCCTCCTGGGCACCGAAGCGCGTCCCCGCGTACGTGAGGCCAATCTTGGTCACGTCAAATATGTCGATCATGCGAAGTCGCTGCGATGCCGGCTCGAAGCGGAGCTGCATGCCGAGCTCCTCGACGCGGAGGACGATATCCTTCTCCAGCGGCTGCTTGAGCGCGTAGATGACCCGCACGCGCGGGCGCTGCGGTACGAACTGCTGGCGCAGGACGCTCAGCGCGTCGTTGACGCCCATGCCCAGCACGAAGCTCCCCACGCGCTCGCTGGGGACCACCTCCATCGTGCCGCCGCTCATGTGGCCGGCCTAGCGCCGCGCGCGTGCTGCGCCTCGCCGCGCCGCGCGCTCGCAGGAAATTTCGCAGATCCGGATTCGACCGGCCGGCCGGCCGTCCGCCGCCGCGCCGGCGCAGGGGCGGGCGGGGCCGCGCGGGAGTCCGGGAGTCCGTGGCCGCGCGGGCGTCTGCGCGCAGGGGCGGCGGCGCAGATCGGGGCGGCGGCGCAGATCGGGGTTTGCGCCTCGCAGGCTTGGGATAACAACAAACACTTCATTCGAAGTGCTTGCTAAACACTTCAATTGTAGGCCTGAACACGCATGCTGCTTGAGCGACGACGGTCGATATGTCGTGTGTCTGAGCTGCTCTTGATCATCCGACAGGATGCAGACAGCGTGCAGTCGTACGTACGTACGTACGTATGTATGCCTGCGTGACATGCAATGCTTTTCAAGGAATGAGCTTTAGGTGATCAATTATTTCCGACATATGAGGATGAGCTCTGTTCACGCCCGACAAGATGGCGGTCATCGAGAGCTCTCGCAACGTTAGCCAAGGCCAAGAAATGCATAGTCACCAACGATATCAATGAACAAGATCTTCAACATGAAATGCTCATCAAAATCCATCAAGCACCCTGACCGACAGAATGGGAATTCGTGTAGGGCCTACGGGTACTACGATTACGTTCTACACGTATGTCGCGCGATGAGGATATGCCAGCTCGTCGCAAGCTCGTCGTCTGCTCGTTTGTGGGTCGCTCTTGATTAAGCTTGGTGCTCATCTGGCCAATCTGGAGACGGCCGACCTCGGCGCGGCAATCCTTCTCCAGAACGCCTCCGGGCTCCGCGCAGACAGTCTGCGCGAGGTCTCGCTCAACGCGCCCGCGAGGCGGCCTCCACGTCGAAGTAGCTCAGGCTGGTCGCGCAGAACTTCTTCATGGCCATGGCCTCGACGGTGTACGAGGCCGAGGCGGTGGTGACGGGCCGGCGGCGGCTCGTGCGGCTGGTCCGCGGCGGCCGCGGCCCCGCGCTGCTGCAGTGGAGGTCGCAGGAGGCCGCCAGGGCCTACGAGTGGCAGCCCGAGGCTGTGCACGAGATCGTCCCCGGGGAGACCTCCGTGCAGGGCGGCGTCCAGGGCGGCGTGCTCGTGGCCGTCGCGGACCTCGTGCCGCGAGACCCCTCGCACGTCGCGCCGCCCTCGCGCATCACGCGGAGGTACATCTTCTCGGCGCACAACAGCGAAGGCAGCGGTGAGGTCACGCGGGCCGTCCCCAAGAACGCCGCCACTGGCGCCGGCACCAGGAGCGCAGACTCCTCAGCGGCTGATACAGGAACGGTCTCGTCGCCGACCGCAGCCCAGGACCGTGCCTACGCGTTCCTGGATGCGCTGGAATCGGTCGGTGTCGTCGTGACCGAAAAGGTCAACTCGGTCGCCGCCTCATCGAGCGAGGACTTTGCGCCCTCTGGTGCGGAGGTCTCGCAGGCGAGCGAGCAGCCTACACCGAGTGCCCTCGCCATCGAGCGAGGGCGCCAGCTGTCGCGCGTGCTTACCCTTAGCGAAGATCTCTGGAGCACTGGCGACGAGCGCCCCCCGCTCGCAAAGCACTTTGAGCTCGAGGACATTCTTGGCGAGGGTGGCTTTGCCAATGTGTATCGCGCCGTTCATCGGAAGTCTGGTGCCGAGGTCGCGGTGAAAATCATGCTACTCGGAAGCAACGAGACTGCAGCGGACCAGCGCGAGAGCCTCACCGAGTCGAGCTCGCGCGCGGCCGCCGGATACCCCGTGCGGCAGTTCTCAGCGCTGACGCGCGTGCCCTCGGACGATTCGGCTATGACAATCCAGGAAGACGACGTGACCCCACCATCTTCACCTGCAAAGCTCCAGGTGAATACCAATGTTGAGGCTGCAGACCAGGACCACCAGGTGTCTCCGGCAACTGCCGCGGCCAACGAGCACTCGCGCAGAATTCTCACCTTCGAGTGGGAGATCCGCGTAATGCGCAGGATCCGCGACGAGCTTGCCGTGCATCCGAACCTTATGCGTTTGTACGCGGTTTGCACGGCCGCGGACCCTCCTCGAACCTGTCTGGTGATGGAGAAGCTCGACGGCGGCGAGCTCTTCGAGCGCATCGTAGAGCGAAAACACTTTACAGAAAAGGACGCTGCGCATCTTTTTCGAACGCTGATTCGCGCGCTCCACGAGCTGCACCGCATCGGCATCGTGCATCGCGATCTCAAACCCGAAAACATCATCTTCACCGATGACTCGCACTACTCGGCGCCCAAGATCGCAGACTTTGGAACTGCCTTTCTCGTCGACGCCCCCGAAGAGGACCCGTACAAAGACAAGCGCATCGGGTCTCCGGGGTACTCTGCGCCCGAGGTGAATAAGCTCAAGTACACGCCGGCCTGCGACGTCTGGAGCATGGGCGTGCTCCTCTACACCTTGCTGTGCGGGTACCTGCCCTTTCCGGAGGGCTTCATGCAGATTATCAAAGTGATGACGGGCCAGTTCGAATTCCACGAGGATAAATGGGCCGGGATTTCCGACGACGCCAAAGACCTTGTCAAGCGGATGCTCACCGTTTCGCTGACGGGACGCATCACAACGGCGGAGATCCTCGAGCACCCGTGGCTCGAGCACGTCGAGCTCGAGGACGACAAGACAGGCGCTCCGCGCGACGCCGAGCATCCCGAGACTGATCTCGGCGAGGCCCAGAGCCGAATGAGGGCGTACATTTTGCGGAAAAAGTTCAAGAGTGCCGCAACAGCGGCCGTTTTCTCCGCGCGCATGCGCCTCAACCGCCTCGTTAAGGACAAGACCCTAGAGGGCATTCGCGGCAGGCGCCGCGGTCACAGCCGGTCTTCAGAGACCTCATCTACGTATGCGCCTTCGCCTTCGCCGTCTCCAGGTCTTGACGCTCGGTAAGTGCGGCCACATATTCGCCAAGAAGCTGGTCTTCCAAAGGCGAATGCATCGACCTGTAAACGCATGGCGGGGTTCGCTCGCGCGTGCGTGCGTGCGTGCAAGAGAACAAGGAGAAACGGAAGCAGACCGCTTCCGCCTTTGAACAAGACGCGGCCAGCGCAGCTGCTTTTTGGCACAGCATGGTTTCCTAAAGCGCGCGAGCATCGTTATCTGCAAATCAATACGTGGCGTCATATGCGCCTTTCTCATCTGCTGCTTCCGGTTCCGGTTTTTCTTCCTCGTCGTCTTGAGGAGGCGCTGCCGCCTTGACTGCCGGGGCAGGTTCTGGGTCGACGGGAATTCCTGGAGCAGGCTGGGCGTCAGCGGCGCTGCGCCCAGAGTCCGGAAGCGCGTACTCGGCTGAAGGCGCGGGAACTGCATCTGGCTCATCGTCCTGCTCGTCTTCAGCAACAGGGACGGCGGTGGAAGACCCCTCTTTTTTCTGCGCCTTGAGGCGCTTGCGCTCCTCCATCTTCGCTTGGACCTTTTTGCGCTGTGCCTCCTTGTGCGCTTGCTCTTCTTCCTCGCGCTGCTGGTGGAGTACCATGTAGTCCTGCTTCATCTTCTCGATCATGGCCTCGTTTTCCCTATGGTGCTGCTCCATCTTTTTCAGCTTCTCGTTGTTGCGAGCCTCAAAATTGGTCAGCTCGGCGTACTCATCCGAATCCTCCGTGTAGTTAGCTTTGAAGGTCTCGAGACGCTCTTTCTCTTTGCGCAGAACCTCGATCTCGAGCAGAAAGTTTTGCATTTGGTTCTCGGTCTGCTGACGGAGCTTCGCCTGCTCATCGAGCAGCTCCTTGAGCTTGCGCTCTTCATCCTCGCGGTTGGCGGTCTCGGTCTTGAGGTCAATCTGGCGCTGCTTGTCCTGCAGACGATGTAGTTCAAGCCGGAGCTGCAGGTGCTCAAGCCAGTGGCAGAACTCGTCGAAGGACAGCGAATGCGACTTGTCCACGTCGGCGTACGACATCTCACGGAGAGTCGCCTCGGCGCCGGGCGGAAAGTTGAACTCTTTCTCGAGCATGAGCTCGAGCTGGGCCATGGTGATGCAGTAGTTTTTGTCAGTGTCGTATTTCATAAAAAGCGCAGCCGCGCGTTTGAGCTTTTGCTCAGGTGACTCGGTTGCAAAGCCGTCGAGCGCGGATGGCGGCTCGTCGTCGATATCACTGAGGTCGATCTCAATAAAATCACCAGGCTGGCAGTCCATTGGAATCTCGATTTTGACATAGCGGTTGTTGCAGACCGCAGAGAACATGCCGCCCGGAGGCACGCCGTGCGGAACCTGCACCTGGAAGATATTGGCCTGCACCTGGAGCACAGGATTGACATTGAGCTGCTCGGGCGCCTGATTTCCCGTTTCTTCCGCCTCGAGCCCCTCCCTGCCACTTTCGCTCACGGGCGGCAGCGCTTCGTCGCCAGCGGGCACGTCGCCTCGTGGCAGCATGTTAGGGTCATTGGAGAGAAGAATAGACTTGCGGACCTGGCCAGGCTTGCTCACGACCGAGTGCCTCTTCTTTTGCTCACCATGGCCCACGGAGCTACCAGCGCCCATGGTGCTGCGCAAGCACTGCGTCTCGCGCTAGCTCGCCGTCAGGTCTTGTTCAATCTTGCTAATCCCACAAGCCTGCTGCCCAAAACGCGCTCGCCGATGGTCGAGTCTTGCCATCAAGCGCTCGCCTCCACGCGCAAAGACTAAACGCTCTTCGCGTCGCAGAGGGCAAAACCGGCACGAAGCGCTCTGCAATACCTCTATCAGGGCCCGCGCTGGCATGCACGGCAAAGAGGACGCCGGCTTCTCCAGTCAGCTAGCTAGCTAGCTAGCTGCTCTGTCAAGCTATGGAGAACACGCTCATAACCCACTTGAGAATGCTGTGTGCACAAGGGGAATCGACCGCACGCGTCAAGCGCATACCGCTTTTGCAGAAACACGGGAACCTCTGCACTATATATTCGTACCACCAGCCTCGAGCATCCGTCGCCACTGCGCGTGTTGCAACAGCGCAAATTTACTCTTGAACAATGTATCCGTTGAATGGAACCTGCGCAACCCAAAGTCATGGGTCTGCCAGAAAATTTGGACTCACTCGAATTGATTTCATTTATTGATATGAAGGAAGAGGCGGCATGGCCTGGACTTGCTCGTACGTGCTAAGAGTTTTCGCAGCTCGACAGCTGGCGATAAGGAGCAAGCTGCGGTGGGATGGTGGCGAGTGGGCACTTGGGGCCAGCGAGCCAGTGCATGCTTACGTCCAAGCGCCCGCTAGCGAGCCGGCAATTCAGATTGATTCCACGGGCGGGTCGTTTAGTCCGATTTGACAAAAGACTCGACCTCTTTGAGCCACTTGACGTAAAGGTCCTGCTCCTTGTCCTCGGCAATCTGGAGGAGAGTTTCGGCGAATTCGGTGTTGACGGCGTGCTCCTGAAGGTAGTCAAAGAAGCTCTCCTGGACGTCCTCGTTGAGCTCGACAAAGCTGGGCGAGTACGAGGACTCGTCGCTGCCGATGGACTTGACAGAGACGCTCTCCAGAAGCAGCTCGGCCTCCTCCTCGTCGGCGCGCTTGGCAATGCAGTCAAAAATCATTTCCTTCTTGAGAGCGGCGCTCTCGATGATGACCTCGAAGGGGATGGCCACCTCATCATCCTCGCTGTGCTCGAGGTCGGAGACGGCAAACTCGACGGTGGCGTTCTTGTACTTGAGGACGCAGTACGACTCGGTGGTTCCCTTGGTGTCGATCTGAAAGTACGAGTCGCCGAGCGTCGTGCTCGTGGAGTCTTTGTCCGCCTGGACCTCCGTCTCCTCCTCGATCTCGAGCTTCACGAAGTTGGCGAGCTTCTCTCCGGACGTGGAAAAATGGCGCGCGGCGAGCAGGGGCGTGGTGCGCGGCTGCTGGAGCCCGACTGCTGATGCCGCACGAGCAAGATTCGCAACGGGAAAAACCGATCCGTCAGCATAAGCTCACTTTCGCGTCGAGTTTCGCGCGGTCGCTACGTACCTCGAGCGGAGCGAAGGGCCACGCGGCCCAGCGCGAAGGAACGTGCGGCGAGCATTTTATCACTTGGTCTCCTTCTCTTTTGCTGTGCACATTACAATACATTACATTACGCGGCATCGTGGTCAGTCGCTCGGCTCTCCGTACAGGCTCTCATCCTGCAATGCCGCGGCCTCCTGCGCGGGCCTCGCTCCGCTCCGCTCGGCTCCACGAGCGCTCGGGCTCCTTCTCCACCCTGCTGCAGGCCTGCCCCGCATTGGTGCCATTTCATCGCTGGCGCTCGCGCGCGGCCGAGAGCGCTCGCCGACGCGGCGCGGCCGGCGCGGGGCGCCTGCCCGCCCGCCCGCCGCCCTCCGCCTTCCCACGTACCTGCTGCGCGGCTCCGGAGGCTCGTGGCTGGGGTAGTTCTCGATCTGGTGG
>KQ758900.1:1026227-1045212 GCA_001462505.1 Aurantiochytrium sp. T66 | reverse complement strand
CGCGGCGCGCGCGAGCGAGAGACAGAAGAGACCCCGCGCCCGCGAGCCTCGCGGAGGACGTCGGCGCGGAGGGCGACGGCACCGACGACGACGCCGAAGACGCCGGCCGAGGAACCGCCCTCGCCGGCGAGAATGGCGCCGGGGACGGCAACCGCGCCGACGACGCCGACGACGCCGAAGACGCCGACGCCAAGAAGGACAAGCCCGCGGCGGCGGCGGGGCGGCCCAGGAAACGCGCCCGCACGAGCAGCACGCCCGAGCACCCCTCTGGAGCGGCCCAGCGGCGTAAAACGGGACCCTCGGTGCGCAAGGGCGCCGTCAACGTAGAGATCCAGGAGGCCAAGGCCGCGCGGGACTACGAAGCGGCGCTTGCGCTGCAGGTCGGCGGCGAGCCGCACTCGGAGGCCTGGGCCCAGGCGCGCGAGATCTATGGCAAGCTCGTCAAGATGGCCGTCCTTGAAAGCAAACAGCTCAAGCTGGGGCCCACCGTCAAACGGTGCGCGCTCGCGAATCTTGCGGCCATGGACCGCGGCGCCGGCGCCGACGACAAGGCCCTCGACCATCTCGTCGACGCCATCTGCGTCGACGACTCGGATCCTGCGCTGTGGGAAGAGACGGCGGCCCTTGCTTGGAAGCTTGGCAACCTCCGTCTGGCGCGATTTGCATACGAGCAGGCCTTGCGCGGCGAGTGGTCCGTTCCGCCCGAATCGCTCTGGGTGGGCCTCCTCCATGTGACTTTTGCGCTTGCTGACGATGCGGCATGCCGCCAAATCGCCCGCTATGCGCTCAAACAGAATCCGCGATGCGCGTGGGCGCATCTCTTTGAGGAGATGTTGGCAAAAGAGGCAAGCGAGAACCCTGGGCCTGTGAACAGTGCTTCCGAAGCATGGCCCTGGCCCGCTGCGGTAGAGCTGGCCCTTTGCGCCGAGGAGCGGGACGCGCTCCGCCTTGCGGTCACGCTGCGTCGCAAGCGGGTTCGCGCTGGAAACGAGGGTTCTCTTAGTTTGTCCCTCGGAGTAAAAACGCTGCACGTACCACCCTCGTGCGCACTGCACGAGCTCATTGGAAACCTTCTCCGCGAGTACCGCTCCGAGCTGATCATGCGGCCCGGGCTGTGTGCGAGGATACGGATCGCGCAGATTGCCCCCATTGCCGCATCAGAAGTGCCAGTGAAAATTCCCTCCGAGACCGTGCGGGCGTCCGCGACAAAGCCGACGCCTGCACCTGCACCCGAGCCTGCCGACTCAAAGCTAGCCGCGGGCTCGGACGCAGCCAAAAGCGCTGCCACGAACGGCAAAGAAGAAGACGAACCCCCGCGCAAACGTCGCGGAGGGCGGCGGCGCGGCGGCTCGGATGCCGATGCCGGTGCCACCTCGTCCTCGAATACAGTAGCGGGGCCGTCGTCTTCGGCCTCGTCGGGTCCAAGCGGGGGAGCTGGGCCCACTCGAAGCCGGCGCGAGGCGACCCACAGCGAAGAGGAGCGTCTCGAGGCCGCTCTCGATGCAATTCTTCACGGCACTGTCGAGCAAATTGCCGACTTTGTGGATCCAGAAGCAAAAGCTGACGCGGGCGCCGAGTCTGACGATGAGCCCGATGCGTCGGATAGACCGGCATTCACCCCGATCGGCGTCGACCCGCAGGAGCTGTCTCGGCGAGCCAAGCTGGCGCCCGATTGGGACAGCCCAGCGCTAACGACGCGCAAGCCACGGTTCCGACAGGGGGAGAATCTCGGCTCGACAGGTGCGGAGACGCTCGCGATGCAACGATGGATTTCCTCTCTGGGCGACAGGGAGAGGCCCACGGACGAGCTTTTGGCGAACCTTCTCGCGAGTTTGCACTCGTTTGACCCAGCCTGTTTCGTCTCGACTGAGGCCCAGGCGCAGAGCGAGGCCCAGGCCGCCGCAGTCTCGCAGTGCATGGACGCTCTCGCGATCGCCGACGTCGACTGGCTCGCCACGTCTCACAACGTAGACAACCGCGCCGGCGCCGTGCTCAGCTGCGATGAGAACGCCATCTTCTGCGCCGAGCTTCTCTACGACTGGTCCGTCAGCCCCAACATCCCTAGGTACCTGCAACAGCGGTGTAAACGGCTTGCGCTCGTATGCTACTCCTTTGCGCGGCAGCGGATCCCGGGCTACGTGTGCGAGACGCAAGCAGACCGCGATAAACTCACGGAGTTGACTCTCCGACTCGAGTGGCTCGCAGCGCGGATCCTGGCGCTCGTGACGGGGAGCGTCGGCGCAGCGACCAAAGCGCTGGCTCGTTGCGAGAGGCTGCTTGATGGGGTCAAGCGGCAAGGCCGCTGCTCTGTTGTTCGCGTCCCGCACCTGCAGTTCGATGCGACCATTTCGGGCGACTCCATCGCGGCCAAGCGCGACTTCCTCTCGTGGCGTCGGACGATTGCCCAGGTCAAGCTCGAATTCGTGCAAAAGACGCTGCGCCGAGACCCGGGTCTTGCGCAGCGGCGGCTGCAGGAGCTTGCCGCCCACTATTTGGACGGCCTGGACCCGGTCGAGGGCGGCCTGCGTCAGTGGAGCGACTTCGTCATGGAGGCCCAAATGGCGGAAAGCTCGCTCGAAGACCTTCACCCAGCAGACCTCACGATCGAGTCTCCGGAGCTCGCCCAGGTGCAAACGCTCAATGTGCTCGAAAACTGTGTCGCGCACGCGGCGGGCGAAGCCGGCAAGGCGCGCTTCTACGACCTCGTTGCCCGCCTGCTCGGCATGCTCGTGCAGTCCGTCGGCGATGCCACGGCGCAAGCGCCATCAAACCCCAAACTCGATTGCGAGCGCCAGCTCCTGGAGCAATGCGTCGGTATACTCAGCGACAACAACGGAAGGTGGACCCCGGAAGCCTGGGTCGTCGCTGGGGGCGGCTGGGCCCGCATCGTGAGCGCCTTGGTCTCCAAACTGGGCAAGGCGCCCGAGAACACGGCCATCTTTGAGGCGCTGGCAGTCGCTGTTGAGCACAATGCCGCGTGCGCCGCGCAGATGACAGAAGTCTTTCTCAACTCGCTTTGCGCCTGCGCGCTTGAATTTGGTAGCCTCCTCGAGGAGCTCGCCAACGAAAATTTTGTGCGTCCAACGTCGCTGATCTTCAACACAACAGGCCGGATCGCTGCGACGGTGCTGGCGGCCATCAAGTTCGGCCCAGCGCAGATCGAGGATGAGGCCTTTTGCCAGGTCGCAACCGGGTGCATCGCTCTTTTGCTGCACCCTTCGATGCTTGTGCTTCTGCGCACGCACGCGAAGTCAAAGCGAGGCGTGACCTGGGCCAGCGACGTGGCCTTGTGGAGCCTTAGCGCCCTCCTGGACCTGTGCAGCTACGGCAACACCGAGGCTGCCGCCCACCGGCGCGTTCGCGGCATCGGCCTGGCCAAAATGATCAAACCGCTATTAAAGACCTTTGCCAAGAATTTGGACGACCGTCTCGTCGCCAGCATTAAGGGCGGGGCGGCGCGCCTCCTCGCAGACGTGCGGACGATTATGGCCCTCCAGGCCCAGGACGAAGACGACTACATGTCACTCGAGGAGGCTCGCCAGGCAATCCTCTCGGACATGCTGGCCAGCCTGTACGGCGTCATCGAATTCAGCGACTCCCCGCGCGCGGATAAGCGCGGCGTGGCAGGCGGCATAGAAAGCGGCGGGCTTGCCTCTGCAGATGTGCTGAGCCGGCTACCGCCGCGTCTCGTCACGGACGTGACTGTTATCAACTGTGGGCCGGCCACGGGCCCGAAGTGGAGCGCCCATCGCTCCCGGGTCATGCGCTACCTGCTGAACTACCTCGAGAGCCGCGCCCTCATTGACGACAGGGAATACGCACAGTCGGACCACACCAAGGCCCTTGTTCAGTTCGTGCTCGTGCGGAGCCTGGCCGAGTTCGGCCAGGAAGCGCCTTTTGAGGCCAAGGTGCGCGCATTTTTGGAGACGCCCGTGGCCGAACTCAGCTGCGATGCCGACGCTATGCGCGCCTCGTGCGCCTTTATCACTGCTCGCGAGTCGTTTTTAGAGCCGCGCCAGCGCCCCAAGCCAGCCACCCAAGTCACCGCCAAGGAGCTCTGCGAGCGCCTGCCACTCAGCTACGCGGAGCTTGTTCACGCGGCCACCCCCGCCAAGTTGCCGCGGCTCAACGCGCCTGCCTCCGATGACTCGCTCGCAGACTACTGCGGCAAGCTCGAAGCCGGTCTCGAGGCTCTGCGCTTGGATCTAGGATTCAATCCGTGGCGATTCATGTCCTGGTTCAAGCTCGGGGATCTTGGCTCGCGGCTGCAGCGCATCGCCATGTCGAGCCCGCAGATCTGCAGCGCCATGCTCGACCTTCTTGACGCCCCGGCCAAACCTTCCGGGCCGGACTCCTGCGCTGCGGCATCCGAAACCGAATCGGACCCCGAAGCGGCCGCGGCAGAGCAGCGGCAGCGGCAGCAGCAAGAGCACCTCCGCGTAGCAACCGAAAGGCCGTTTGTTCTCCCCGTGCAGGCCTGGAAAGCTGCCATCATGGTGGCGCAGGCCGCGCTCGCCGAGGCGGAGAGCGACGAAAGGAGTCTGCGCGCCAGCGACCGCGTCAAGGCCAAGTTCCGCAAGGGCGACCCGGAGCAGGCCATTATCACCCGCATCAACGACGACGGGACCTTTGACCTGTGTTACGAAGGGGAAGACGAGCTCGACTTCGCCATGCCTCGAGAGACACTGGAGGCTCTTTCGCCCGAGCTCGCACGCGTCGAGCCCGAGAATCCGGACGAAAGCACCTTTGACTGTCTGATGACGATAGGCTCGTTTGTATTTGCCAACCTCGGCTGTCTGCGCCGCGTCGACAACGCTCTCTACGTCCGAGCGTGCCAACTCGCGCGCAGCGCCTTTCAGTGGGCGCTGCGGCTCCGCGAGCAAAAGCAAGAGGCCGACGTGCTTTTTCTGCACGCGCGCGCCCGTGAAAAGTGCGGCGCGGAGCCCATAGAATCGGTCTTGCAAGAGTACGCGAAGGCTCTGGACGTTGCTCCCGACAAGGGCGACGACATGGCGATCTGCAAGACCGAGATCAGGTACCGCATCTACGCGACGCGCATCAAGAAGCTGTTTGCAGAGAGCTGCGGGCCGAGCGGTGCCAGTGATGCCAATGCTCGAGCAGAGCTCAAGGACCTCCTTGAGGGCCTCGCGTCATGCTTTGGCAAGGATTGCGAGCGCGAGAACCACCGCGCTGTGCACAGATACGCGCTAGCAGTTCTCGAAGCGCCGCGATCACTCCTGCCGGACGCAGAGCGCGCGGCGTGGCTCGAAAGGGCCGCGAGCGAGATGCGGCGGACCTTTGAAAAGAAGGCCGGCGAGCGCGTGTGCGTGATTCGCTACCCAGAGTACACCATCAAGTTCGACTACATTGCGCGCCCCTGGTGGAAGATGGAGGTGACCCGCTTTAAGCACATCCGCCTGTATCTGCGCCTTTGCCGCGCCCTGGGCGACTTCGACAAGGCGCGGCACTTCTTCTCGGTTCTCATGGACACGATGGCCGATCGCAACAAGAAAGATAAGGACCCGAACGCCGCGACCCTTTTGCGGGGAGCCTGCCTCTGCATCACCGAGATGGTGGGCATTCTCGGCAGCGCCGCCAATAGCACGGACCCGACGGACCAAAAGGCGTTGCTCGGGCGGGCCTTTGCAGTCTACGTGGAAAGTGTTGACCTTCTCGCGGCACTCAAGGGGCACCCTGGTCTTCGCGAGCGGAAGAGCCTTTCTTCGGCGGCTGACTTTCTCTTGCGCGCATATGCGCTGACTACCGGAAAGGAAGCGCCGGCTCTCAAGACGGTTGTCAAGACGTGTGAGGAGCGCTTTCCATCAACGAAGGCTACCTCACGGCGGCGGGGCAAGTCGCGCGCCTCCTCTAACAAGGCCAACGAACCCAAGCAGCCGCAGTCGGCCAGCGAGTCAAAGCAAAAGAAGGCTGGCGAGCCGACACCAGTGCAGCCGCAGCCGCAGCCGCAGCCGCAGATCAGCGAGCCGAGGCAAGAGGCAGACGCCTAATTTATCATGTCAGTATTACATAGCGAGCGCGGCTGCCGAGTCCTCGGACGTCAGTCCCTCCTATTCGAGCAGCTCTCGAAGTTGTCGCGTTGACCTGGTGTTAGGGAGGAGGTCGAGTGGGGTCTGTCCAAGCTTGTTCTTCGCCTTGGGGTCGAGCCCAAGCTCGACCAAGGAGCTGATGAGGTGTCGGTGACCCTCCATGGCCGCGTAGTGAAGCGCGGTCATGCCGTATGCGTTGCGATCATGAAGAGTCGCCTTGCCAATGTCGCAGAGCCAGAGGATGCGCTCGAGGTTCCCCTTTTGGGCGGCAACGAAAAAGGTGCTCTCCTCATCGAGCATTGCGCAAGCTCGACGGAACCTGTGGTGGTTTTTGTGGGCGCGTTCAGCGCTGGGAGACTGAAAAAGCACGTCGCTCGGAAGGAGACCGTCGATGTTGGCGAGCTTCGGATTTGCGTTCATGAGAATGAGATACTCAATGACCTCAACTTGCGCCGAGGCCGCAGCCGCGTGCAGGGGGGCGTCGCCGATCTCACAGAGCGCGTTCACGTGCACGTTTCCTGCTGAACCATGGTTGCGAAATAGCGCTTTCATCTCTGAAAGCATGCCTTGTCGCGCACAGATGACAAACTTTTTCTGCTCGCGCGTGGCGAGCAGGTGGCCTTGCCGAGGATGTGCGGATGGCTTGCGGGCGCCTGCGACGTGCGGCGACTTTGCTTCGACTGAATCTTTCGCGCCATCCTTGTCTGCCGCACCTTCGCTAGGTATTGCCTCGGCATCTTTCTCCTCTGGCTCGTCTGGCCCACACGCATTGGCTGGGAACAACCCTGAAAAGCCTTTGTGTTTGTGATTGGCCGACTTGATTCCAAATGCACTCGCCGCGAGAGAATGTCTGCGATGCGCCGCTTGCGCAGTTTTCCTTGAAGCTGAAGTGCCTTCGGTACCTGGCTCTGAAGGCCTGGTCTCAGAAGCACTTAACCCGAGGCCCTTGGAAGTGGTCGAGCCCGTAAAGTTTTGCGACACCATGAAGGATCGCTCGAGCATTTCGTTGACTTTGTCCATATCTAGATCGCGATTCGTGCGCGGCCTTTTGAGCTTTCGGAGGGACGGCGCTCGGCGCGGCGCACATGATTTTTCTGGGAGGTTGCCTTCGGAGCGTGCGCGCTCGCGCGCGAGTTCCCTTCTGATTCGCGGGAGGGCGCTGAAGGCGCCATCCTCGACGCGTAAAAGCGTTTCGCCTGGATGCCCGAGGTTGTCGAGCGCCTCGAACGGGCGAAAGGGGGGCATGGTCGCCTCGACGAGGCTGTCAAACCCGTACTGAAGCCGATGAACTCGTTTCTCGAGGCGCGTCTCGTCGTTGGCCCGTTTCCGCTGCGTCGCCCAGCTATTCCGCTCTCGCTCCTTGCGAATTCGTCTCTCTCGTCGTGCACGTGCTTCGGGCGAGTCATCCTCGCCGCGCGGAGGCCGCCACGAGTCGGAGCAGAGCGCCCGACTCGTGTACCGAGACTTGTAGCTGTACAACATCGTTTCGGCCGGACGGTCGCCGAGCGCCGGGCGCGAGCGCCGGGCAGCGCCGCGGCAGCGCCGCGGCTTTGTCACCGAGACTGGTTGGCATCGTGGCGCCAAGGGCGCGAGATCCGCCACGTCGAAGCGCTCCTAAACTAGGAGTAAAACGGTGTGCACAAAAACGAACCACCACGGTGTGTACAAAAACGAACCACGGAATAATATGGAAAACCAACCTTTCGTGTTCACAAGATGTCTCGTGACGAAACGAAACCGCGGCTGGCAGGCTTCTGCCGCTGCCCAGATTGGCCCCGGGCCCGGCGAGAGCAAAACGCGCGCAAGACCATCTCTGCGGCGAGCTCCTGCTGGGCGCGGGGAGCGATGGTCTCGCTGCGCAGCGCGTCTCCTCTTCCTCAGCCTCCCTGCGGGCGCCGTGCGGATGCAGACGCCGAGCCGAAGTCGCGTCCTGAACAGCGAAAGTCGGTGGGCGAGGCCTTCTTGCAACGCGAGGCAAGATCGCTTCGCAAGGCGCAGGACCGCCTCCAAGTGCAGCTCTATCGCGAGCACCAGCGCGCCGAGGCGGCGGAAAAAGCGCTACGAGTTGCTAAAGCGAAGGCCGCGCGCGAACTCGATGCGCACAAGCGTGAAAGCGAAGCCCGGGAAGCGGCTTTGCACGAGAAGCTCGCTGCTCTTGAAGAAGCCGTGGTGGAACTACGGCGCGAGCGGGCGAGTGCGGCGCGGGAGCTGGAACTCCGTGCCGTTGCTCCCTTTGAGGCGCTGAAGCAGAGTGTCGCGGCTCTTCGAGAACGGGCGCGCACGCCACTGGAGGGCGCGAGCAAAATCATTAGCGAGGCCAACGCCCGGGCTTCTCATGCAGAGCTGCAGACTGCTAAACTACGCGAGCGCTGCGCTCTCCTGGAGCAGGAAGTGTACTTTAGCAAGGAAACTCTGGCCCAAGTCCGAGACGAGCTCGACAGCAAGCAAAGTGCTGTAGACTTGATGCGCCACGAGCATGCGGCGATGACACTTCGCGTGGCCGACCTGGAGGACGCCCTGGCGTGCGAAAGAGCAACCTAGATGCAAGGCTGCGACAGATACGTAAAATAATAACATCGGGAGGCTGATCGGATACCTACACAGTCTTCTTCATGGCCTTGCCAATTGCAGCGCAGAAGCTGATTATCTGGCAAAGCAGCGGGTGCAGTGACCAAAGATCAGCGGGCCGAAAAGGGTCTGCTCGGTCGGATGGTAGATTTGCGCAAAGACGTAAGTGAAAAGGAGCTCCAGAACCCATCCCAAAACAACCGCGCCCAGGACTAGGTAAACGGCGTACTCCATCTCGGACTGGGACTCCAGACAGGGGTCGGGGCAGCCAATGAACCTTTCCGTGAGCGTGCTCATGGCACTGTTGACGAATCGGTCCCACTCAAGCATGGTCACGGCCACGGAAAGTAGGAAGACGTCGAGGGAGGCGAAGCCGCCCACGACGTCGCAAAAGACCATGAGTTTCTTCAGGAGCGAGGTGCGCGGATGAAACGGGCCGCAGGACTGGATGTGCAAAGCCTTCGTCATGCCGGAGAAGACGATGAAGGGAACAAAGATGGCGCACGCGAGGAAGACAATGGCCAGAAAGTAGGCACCCGCTTCATTGCCGACGGCCTCGAGGGTTTCCGGGGAGACAATGGCGGTCGCGAGACTAAAGACGGAGTGCTGGGCGTAGACGCCTGGCTCGCTGTTGAAGTACAGCCCGTACGCGTTGCCGCCCATTCCGAAGGTGACGCAGGGAAGGAAGCACCCAGCTGCGATGAGCGCAAGCTGGGCAACACTGACGACGAGGTGGATCGCTCGCGCGCTCGGGCCGCACGACGATGCAGAGGGCCCAAAAGTGGCCGATTTGAGCAATCCTTTGTCGGCGTCGTGAACGACCTTGGCAGTGGGCGGCATTTTCGCGGCGGCTGGAGAGTCGCGCTCCGCCACCTCGAGGTGCTTGGTGCGCATCCATTCTCCCTGGTAAAGGTCCCAAATGGCCGCGAGACAAAAGGTATAGATGGCAGGGCGCGACTCTGTGATGAGGTAGATGCGACCGATGACGTCGCCCTCGACATCGAGGCGCAGCCCGGCGAGGATGATGACGACCACAAAGACATCAAAGAGCGACCACTTGGCGAGGCGCGTGAGCCCCTTGAGGAGGGCGGACCGCTGCGCCGTGGTCATGGGCGCAAACCAGGCGGCCAACATGATGAGGTTTTTGGTGTATGGCCAGATGCCAGAGAGGAGCAGGAGGATGATGGACACGCCATAAGCCCCGGATTCCCAGGCATCCGTGATGGTGCGCACGAAGGAGATCTCGTAAACCGTGTAGAGCGTCTCTGGCGGGCCATCCGCGAGAGCTCGGCGCGGCTGCGAGGCGGAGTGGAGCGCTCGACGGGCGCCCGTATCGGGCGGATCAGGCATGAAGAAACCGGTACAGAGCTCAAAGTTCAAGTTGCACTTTTCCTCGGTGCACGCAAAACACATGGCGTCGTTTTCGGGGGAGCGGGAAAACACGGAAGGCAGGCAGGCGTCCAAGCACCCGTTGTTAGCGGAACTTGCAGACGCGCAGATCAGGTAGTCCTGGTAGCAGAGGATGCACTCTTGGCTGCCCTCGTACCCAGCATCGTCGCGCAGACAGGTTTCGAGGTCGTCGAACTCCTCCCCGCTGTCGGCACCCAGGTAAGCCGGGGCGCAGTCGATCATGTCATTGTAGACATCCTCGCTGCCCGTGTCCACCCACCAGTCGGCAAAGATGGTGTCATTCGCGGAGCACGACACCACGTTGCTCAGCAGGGGCGCGGTCTCGTCCGAGACGTCGATGTTGGACATGACGGCCATGGACGCGCCGAGGTGGCTGTACACCTGGAGCCCGACATTGCCGACGAGGAACGCCAGCGACACGTAGCCTACCCAGCTCGGGAACTGCTCGTGCAGGACGTATGGCGTTTCGCCCTCCTCCGCCGTCGCCTTTATGCCGCCCCCGCCTTGGACCTCCTCCTGGCCGAGCTGCGACTCGTCCAGGACCTTGGCCGACCCGCCCTCGACGTCCGTCACCGCCATCTCGCTCCGCGGTCTCTGCGGGCAGGGTACTTCCCGGGGGGCCGCCTAGCAGCGGTGCGTACGCGCCGGCGGCGACGAAGCTGTTATTCACGTCCTCGGCGTGGTAGTACTTCATGGACGGCGTGTGCAGTGCATTGTAGCCTACGTATTATGTGCACGCGGTGTCCAAGGACAGCATCGGCTGGACTCGCCCCTTGATTGAGGATGATCGAAAGCTCGATCTTCGCCCACCGCTGCTGCGCGTGCTGTGCTGCTGCAGCCCAAGAGCAGCCCAAGAGCAGCCAGCCCGCGCGGTCCAGGTTAATTGAGCGCAAACGAAGAGATGAGGAAGTGGCGGAGGCGGAGGTGCGGAGGTGAAGACTGCGCAACGCAATTTAGCGCAACGCAATTTAGCGCAACGCAATTTAGCGCAACGCAATTTAGCGCAACGCAATTTAGCGCAACGCAATTTAGAGCATTAGTGGTTGGTCAACTGGTGGCCGGGCCGAGGCGATGACCCTCAATCACTGATCGCGCGACGCACGCTCGCGGGCGCGATGGAGGACACGCGGGTACGTAGGCTCGGCGAGGAGCGTCGCGGCTGTGCGAGGGAAGGCAAGATTCGACGCGACGCGATGGCGAGGGTAGATGATGTCGAAAAACTAGTTAGATGTCAGAGCCGCGGGCCTCGGCCGGCGGTGACGTGAATGACAACTTGCGAGATGATACCCGACGCCATCGCTCGCTCGTGCCGCGCGGAACGGAAGCCCGCGCGGAGGAAGAGCCTCTCCTCTTGACCAAGCGCTCCGGAAACTGACGGATCTTATCTCGCTCGCTTGCGCACAGCAAATCAAAGAGGGCAAGGCGGAGCTCCGCAATGTAGACACGCTCTGGGCGCTCCCGGAGACTGCGCTGTGCGCCATCACGGGCTGCGTGGCGTGCTGCTACAAGATCCTGGTCCAGGCGCCGACCGAAATGGACGGCGAGCCCTTGCGGCCGGCCTGCCAGCGCAACGTCCGGCCCGAGACCTGCCCACGTCACAACCTTCGGAACGACGGCGCCGCTGACGACGACGAGGACTCGAGTTCAAAGCGCACTGGCCTGTACACTACGGCCCAACGCATTCTCGTCGTGGGCGACGGCGACTTTACCTTTTCGCTGGCGCTGGCCAAGAGCCTCGGCGCCGAGGCCCAGCTCACGTGCACCTCGTACCAGTCTCGCGAGGAGGTGACTGAGATCTACGACAAGGCCGTCAAGACGCTAGCCGCGCTTGAGGCTTTCGAGCACGTCACCGTAGAGCACAAGGTCGACGCGGTGGCGCTCGCCACGACCCTGAGCAAGGAGGCCGCCGCTGCGCAATACGACCGCGTCGTCTTCAACTTCCCCTGTGTGCCCGATGATGTGGGCCAGGACGGCCAATCGGACCAGCTCGACGCCAACAGGCAGCTCGTGCGCGGTTTTCTTACGAGCGCTTCGGCGCTCTTGAAACCGGAGGCTGGCGCTCAGATTCACGTTGTACACAAGACGCGTCCGCCCTTTGGGTGGTGGGGCATCGAGACCCTCGCGGACGACTGCGAGCCTGTCGACTACGTCCGCTCCGTGGTCTTTGATCGCTCAGTATACCCGGGCTACGTGCCGCGCAAGGTAGGGGAGAACAAGAGCTTCCCTGTTTTTGACGCCGTCACGTATTGCTTCGCGCTGGCCAAGGAGGAGCGCCCTGCCGAGGCGGAGGATCCGGAGGCGGTGAGCGCGTCTTCGAAAGCGCTCATGATGCCTTCTGACATCGAAGCATCGCCCTTGGTCAAGCTTTCTCCTGCGCGCCTCAAGCAGGTGGTGAGCATTTTGCAGCTCGTCGCGAGCGGCAAGCTCAAGCAGCCAGGCGCCAACAAGAAGCGCCGGGGCGACTTTGTGCAGGTGCCCAAGCGTGACGACAAAAAGGCCAAGAAGCGCAGCGCCAAGCGCCGCGGCGCCGCGCGGCGATGACGATGAGATGTTGATTGAGACTTGGCTTTGTAATCTATGATACGCTGTTGACTGATGCGGCGCTCAGCCATTACCGGCGGCACTGACCTTGGGGATGTCGTGGTGCTCGGATAACTTGGAGAGCTTTTCGTTGAAAGCCTCTACGCGCTCGCGGTGCGTGAGTCGGGTCATCTCCTTGATGCGCGCGGCCTCGCGCTCGCGCTGCTTGAGCTCGAAACGGCGCTGCGCGGGCGTCAGCCCTGCGAGGCTGTCGTTGTCCTCGTCGTCGGCGGCGGCGCCGCCAGTTTCGGCCCCGTCATGGTCGCCAGACTCGGCCTCGTCCTGGCCCTCGGCCTTTGCCAGCTCTTCCACAGCGGCTTCCGGCTCGTCGACGCGGACTCGTTTCCGTCGCACATGGCGCTCGCTGCCGCTGCTGCCGCTGCTGTTGCTGCTCTGGCTTTCACTATCGCTATCATTAGCGCGCTTTCGGCGGGAATGACGGCGGCGTCGCTCGTCTTGCTCGCCATCTCGGCCATGATCCTCGTCGCTGTGGCCTCGATTCCTGCTCTTCCGCGCCGCCTGTTTCTCCTTCTTCTCCTTCTTCTCCTTTTTCCTGCGCTTGCGCCTATCCTTCTTCCTGTCGCGCTTCTTCTTGCTCTCCTTCTCGCTCCTCGTCCTGCTGCTGCTGCTGCTGCTGCGCGCCGCCGCCGCCGCCGCCGCGACGGTGACCGCGCCGCCGCCCTTGAGCTTGAGCCTGCCGCCCACCACGCCGCGGTACGCCTCGTCCTCCATGGCTCCGCGCGCCCGTCTTCCCCGCCCGCTCACCGGCGCGCTGCCTGGCGAGATCGACTTCAGAAAGATCGCCGACGATGCTGTCGTTCTGCTCGTCGCTCTCCGGGTCGCTCTTGCGCGCCGTCTCCGGGTCCTCCAAAACTCCGGGGTCCCCCTATTCTATTTTGGGTTGCGCACGTTTCGTAACTACTTTCCTCTCCTTTATTTCGTACGTCTCTTGATCGTTGTACGAAACCGTCTTATAGCCCGCTAGATAGGCCGTTATCTGCGCGCGGTTTCGTGTAACGCTTTGGTGGCGAGGGCCAAATGGAATGGAAAAAGAGGTTTCGAAACGGATAGATAGACCGGTTGATAGGCCGCGGCGCTGCGGCCGGCCGTGACCGGGCCGTCGCGTCCAGAGCAAGTTGCGCGGCGAGGAGGAGACGGCAGGCATGTCGGGCGAGCTCCCGCGCGCGCTGCGCCTCGTGCGCAGCACCGTGAACCCGCGGAAGATCAAGGGCCCGCAGCTCAGCGGCCGCAAGCAGGCGGTGCTCCGCAAGCGCGCCATCGTGGAGGGCAAGTAAGTGGACGACGACGACGACGACGACGACGGCGACGACGACGACGGCGAAGACGACGACGACGACGCGCGCGATAAGACGCAATGCGACACGGTGCGCAGCGAAGACCTCGGAGCGCTGACGATGACATGCATGCTTTTTGGGCGCCGACAACGCGCTCGCTAACCTTGGATGCTCTGCTGCTTGACGCTGCGATGACAATTGATCTGCTTTGCACAGGTACTTTCGGGGCGCCGACCTGGATAAGAACGAGTGGGACCCGCGGTGGGACCCGGAGCGCAAGGCCATCGTGACGCGCGAACCCAAGGGCAAGAAGTATCTCCGTGGACGCGAGGATAAGGTGAAGAAGATCGAGGCCGCGCTCAAAACCATGGACGCCGATATCGCCGCACACCACGCGAAGCGCATCGAGGCGAAGCCAAGGTCCTTTATGGAAAAGATGTTCATCGAAAAAGGGCTGTTCAAGCCCCGCACCGCAGGCGATACCAAAAAATAGATACAGAGGCCTTCCTCTGCGAATCGTAAACACACATGAATCCGCACTGCTAGGTAGTTGATGTCCGGACATGCGGCGCGAGATGGACGCCGAGACCTTTGCTTGACGTGGCACCCGTCAAGCCCTCAATCGTGTATCTACTCGATGAGCGTCTCGAGCGTGGGGGACATGGGGCGCCTCATGGCTGGAGGTGAACGCGATCGCTTGCTCCTGCGGCGAGACTTTGGCGAGACGGGCGAGGTGGGCGGCGACGCCAACCGGTCCACGCGGAGACCCTGCGGCCGACGCCCGACCGGCGGCGCGCCCGGCGAGAGCTTGCGCTCGTTCGCCAGGTTGCGCACTGTGGGAAAGTCGCGCAAGAAGATCATGTAGTTGCGCTTGGCCATGCGGTGCGCCGGATTGACCCGCAGAGCGTGCAGGTAGAGATCGCGCGCCTTTTGCACCATGGCGCGGCCCTCGGGCGAGTCGTCGGCCGGGTCGGCGCCCTTGACCAGCATGTTGGCGTAGTTACAGAGCACTGTGGCGTTGTCGGGACTGATCTTAAGCGCGTCCTCATACAGCGCCTTGGCCTCGCGGTGCTTATTGAAACCCTTTTTCAACAAGGTTGCGAAGTTGCAGCAGTTATTCACGTGCCGCGGGTCGATCTCTAGGGCGCGTCGGAACGTGCGGTCGGCGCGGACCAAGTCTTTGCGCACCCTAAAGAGGAAGACTGCATAGTTGCCCAGAATCGAGGCGTTCGCCGGCGCTTCGTGTACTGCACGCTCGAAGTACTGCTCCGCACGCTCGTACTGCCGGAGGTTCTTGTGAAGAAAGGAGGCATAGTTGGCCAGGTTCGTGCTATGCGAGGGGTCGGCACTAATGGCTTGCCGGTAATACTTGTCCGCCTGCGCGTCGCACGCTGCTCGATACGCCTCGTCTCCATCGTCGTGTGCGCGGTCCCGATGATTGCAGTCAGCGGCCTCTCTGGGGTCGCCGCCATGCGCGTCTTGCGGCCGTTGACTTGTGCCAAACTGTTGAATGAAGAGCGCAAGGTTGCCGAGGTTGGTGGCGTGCCGCCCATCGAGCGCGACCGCGCGTCGATAGAGAACTTCTGCTCGTGCCAGGTCGCGCTTGCTCATGTGCAAGCTGAGCGCCTCCTTGCCGATTTCGTCTGCGTCGGCATGTCGGGCGCCGCCGCCCGCGGCGCCCTCCGAGCCCTCGCTGCGGCCTTGGCGCCCTTTTCGCGCGTTGCTGCCGCTCATCATCTGATGGAGCTTGAAGCGGCGCTCATTTTGCGCTTGCCGGCCATACTGTGGGTGTGACTCCTCCTCGGCGCGGATACGCGCGATCTCCTGCTCGAGGCGGGCGCTCGCCTCGCGCTCGAGGGACTCGAGCTTGGGCAAGAGATCTTCTTTTGCCCAGCGCTGCATGTGTCCATTGGCAGACGCAAGTCTGCTGTCGATAAAGATGCCCTTGTGTCGCTCGACGCGGCGCAGCTCTTGCTGCGCGCGCTGCAGGTCCCATTCGGCCTCTTGGATTTCCACATCTTTGGAATCGTGAAGACGGGCGCGAATGCGCGCAGCTCGCTTGCGGTCGAGCGCCTCGATCTCGCGGCGCAATGCCTCGGCTTCGGCAGAGGCGGGGCCTGCAGCCGCCGCCTCTGCGCCCCGTGCAAGGGGCTCGCGTGATCTCTTGGGGCTGACAAGCACTGCGTGTGCCGACGCAGTGCGCGCCAGGTGCGCCGGCGGCGCCCCGCGCGGAGGGGGCACGAGGGCGCGGGCTGGTGCAGTGCGCATTTTTTGTAAGATCGCGGGCGGCTTTGGGCGCGTCTCGGCCGTTGTCTTTTCTTCGCGGCGCGGAGGCGAATCTTGGCGCGTATCGCCCCCAGCCTGCCGCGCGATGCGGACGAGGTCGCGCGCGAAACCCTCGATCCAAGCTTCATCGCGATCCGCCTCACTCGTCTCGTCCTGCTTCGACTCATATGTTTCGCGTTCCTTGCCTTCGCCCGAGGCGCCGGCGTGATTGTTGTTGCTGAGGAGCGAGAGGCCTTCCACAAGTCCTCGAACATCGCCAGCATCGTCCATGTTGGCCTCGCTCGTTCCGCCGAAGAAGCCGTCATCATCGTCGTCGCCATCGTCATTTTCGTCATCATCGTCCTCTTCATCTGACGAGTACTCTGCATAGTCGATACGTCCCGCGGGGCCCCTTGGACCCTCGCGAGCCCGCGGTGCGGTCGTGATCGTAGTGGGCGCGGAGTCCCGCTTGTGCGATCGCGAGTGGACGATAAGGTGCGCCACTTTCTTAAAGTGCAGGCCGCAGACATCGCAGTCAAATGAGTTCTCCGGAGGCAACTTGGATTCGGGGAGGAGTTTTGGAGCTCGTCGTGGGCCTTGCGGCTCGTCGTGGCCGCTCGAATTGCGCTCGAGCTTGACGGCCGTGTGCTCCTTGGGCGGCGGGGGCACGAGCGCAGGCCTCCCCATGGCGCCGTTCTTCTTGGATGATGCCCCTGGCGGCGGTGGCGGAACTTTGTTGCCTGCAGGCCCGGCTTTGCGCGCCAGCAGCTTGGCGGGCGGTGGTGGGACGCGTCTTGCGCGCTCGAAGTCTCCCAGGCGCTTTTGCAGCTCTGCGCGGCGGTCTTCGCGCTGCAGACCGGGCGTGCGCGTGTCGAGGCCGAAGTGGCGCAGGGTCTTGGCCAGGCCGGACGTCGTCGCCGTGCCCGTTTCCGCGAGCTCCATGCTGCTCATGGCGTCCTCGCGGAATCCGCGCGAAGAGGGGACCCTGAACGCGGCCAGCGAGATCCAGGTCGGGCCGGGCGCCCGGCGGCCGCAGGCTCCGCGGGTCCGGCGTCCGCGCGCGCGAGCTGGCCAAAAGGATTGCGCCGGAGTCGGGGTTCTCGGCGGCGAGGCCGCCTCCAGAAATCTATCCGTTTCGATCTAGGATTATTCTAGCATAACGACTCGAACCTGAGACTCGGACTCGGACTCCGGCTCGGACTTGAAGGGCGCTGGGACCCGAGTCCTCGCGGCGAGGGGTCCCAGGGTAGGCTTGGGAGTTGCGAAATTCACCTGTTTGTGAGCATAAATTCTGCCGTGGGCGCGTTTATCTCGGAGAGTCTTCAAAGGGCAAAGCTCAGACGTGATCGGGCGCTCGTTCTGGTACGTACCACTAAATGACGCGGGACGAATTGACATGTGGCTAGTAGCCTTCAGGGATTGAACGAGCTCATTTCTCTTTGCAAAGCAGGCCTTGCACGATATCGAGTACAGGACGCGTCTCTTCGCTCGCGGGGAGAATTCAACGTGCTCGTGAGGATGAGAAGTAAGAATAGGAGAAGCTGGGTTTCGGGTTGGCAGAATAGTGGGCGTCAACAGGATCAGCGGGTGATGCGCGGGGGCGGCGCGCCTGCGTTGATTGCGCTAGCTTGAGTGACTGCTTCATGCGCCAAGGAGTCTTCGCACTTCCACTTAGAGGGCCTTTTGCTTCTTCTGGGGGCGGGCCGCCTCCTTGGGCACGAGGAGGAGGAGGAGCGCGGCCACGACGGCGTGCGCGCCTCCGTAGGCCATGGCGGCCTCCTTGTCGAGGAGCTTGAAGAAGTGTGCCGCTCCCAGGATCGCCACGGCGTAGGCGGCGGTCTTGCCGGTGGCGCGCAGGCAGCGCGTGTTCATGGTAGTGGCGGCCACGAGGGGCAAGATGGCGTAGCAGGCCATGAGGACGATGCCGAGGTAGAAGGGGGTCGGGTACGCGGCCGAGAGAGGCTCGATCTTGGCGCCGTTAATCTTGATGGCCGGCGGGACCATGGCAGCGGCCTGCGCGAACAGCTTGTCGAGCGTGGGGCGGAGGTTCGGCATGAAGATCATGGCGCCCAGAGCCGAGGTGATGAAGGTGTTGGGGATGAGCAGCATGGCTGAAGTGGGCAGGAGCACGTTGAGGAGGCCGGTAAGGAGGTCGTTGCCAGCGATGAGGAGCGACATGTTCGGGACGCCGAGCTTGACATGCAGGAAGACGAGGCCTGCGCTAACGCCCATGCGCATGAGGCCGGTGACGCGGCCCTGCGCAGCGGGCATGCCGGCGTGGAGCGTAATGGCGTAAAAGAAGTTGTACAGCAAGAGCGTGCCGCCGCAGAGCGCACCCCAGGCGTTCTCATCGCTCAGGATGTTCCCCTTTTCAGTTCCCTCCAGGACGCCCTTCCAGGGCGTCATGAGCGTCTGCACCTCCGCCTCGCTCTTGTCCAGGCCAAACCGGAGCACGAGCGGGGCCGCGTACGCAGCCGCCACGCCCAGGGACACCACGGCGCCGACCGCCTTGGCCATCTTGCTCGACTCGACTCGACGCGACTCGCGCCGCCTGTCTGCCCGGCGTGCTCGCTCGCTCGCTCGGGGCTCCTGCGGCGCGCGCGCGCAACGGGCGTCGGAGTACGTGCCGTCGCGCTTGCTCTCGTTGCGGTTATGCGGCAGGACGCCCGCCGCCCGCCCCCCTCCCCCCTCGCCGCCCCGGGTCCGCTGCTGTCCGCACGCCCGTCCAGGCTTAACCTGCTCCCACGAGACCCGGCCGCGGAAAGATCTGGCCCGCGGCCCGGGGTGGATCTTTGCGGCCACTCCTCCGAGACTCCCCCT
>KQ758900.1:995742-1008945 GCA_001462505.1 Aurantiochytrium sp. T66 | reverse complement strand
GGGGGAGAAGGGGCGGCGGCGGCGGGCGCGCGCGGACGGGCGGGCGGAAGGGCGGGCGGGCGGCGGCGGGCGCGGGTGGCGGGACTGGCGTCGAAGAGCGGAGCGGGCGCCCTCTTTTGGCTCCCTTTTCTTTTCTTTCTTTCTTCTTTTTCTGTCTTTCACGTCTTTCAATGTACACAGTAGAATGAGGATAGAGCACTTGCGGCCCCCCCATTCTGCACTGGGCACCGCGCTCGCAAAATCCCAACGTTTTTTTTTCAATTTCTTGGGGGCTTTTTTGTCGCGACTCCGGTGGACGCGTGGGAAAATAAAAGTGGGACTCGTGCCGGCGTTCGCCGGTGGGGCTGCGAAAACGAATGCCTGCAGCGGGGATCGAGATCAGCTCGTTGATCGAAGAAACAACAGAAAGCTGGAGTAGAAAGCTAGTAGCTAGCACTAAATCATCGATCGACGGCACATTTTAGCTCTCGTCGAGCGACCGTTCGCAAAGCCCCGCGGCCTCCGGCAGATAACGCTACAACAGCCAACGCTCAGCCAAGCTAGCTAGCTTTATCCAAAAAATGAGCCCAACAAGCTCACGAACTCGTCGTCGCCGATGTCACAGGCGAGGTGGCAGCTGGCTTTTCGGCCGCGCTGGCCTCCGGCGCGAGGAGCGTGAGAGCCTCGGAGGCGTCAGATTCGGAGGCCCTCGACTTCCACGACGAGTTCACAGACGGGATCTCCGCTTGCGTATTGGCCGCTGGGAGATCTGCAATGCTCGACGATGATGACACATCAAAGCCGCCATTTCGCTTGGCCTCCCGGATCTTACGGATAGTCGTCGTAAAGTTCTCCGAAGACCCTGCTGCGTTCCCCGCCTTTACGTCGAAGCCAGAGCCTATAATCTGCCCAATGAGCTCCTCGAGCTTGGTGCTCGAGTTTGCCTCGACGGAGAGCCGCTTGAGCTTGTTGGGCGACATGCTCAAGATGTCATTAAAATGGTGCTGCACGAGCGACCAGAGCTTGCTGGTTCGGTTCCCGTTCTGCCGTCGCAACTTGCCAAACGCCATGTCTTGGCGCCGAATCGCCGAGCGCAGCGCGGATTGCAGCAAGAGCGCAAATGGGGGCACCGAATCGACGAGCTCGCCGATGGCCGCCTTGCTTAGAATGTACAGCTGCGTCAGCTTGGTGCACTTGGCGGTGATGTTGTGCCGCGTTCCCGAGAGAACGGCTTGGTGACCAAAGAAATTCCCGTTCTTGTGCTTGAAAAGCTTGGCGCGCTCAAAGTTGATGCGGCCCTCCGCGTCAGGCTCAGGCCACGCGTCCTCGTACACGAGAACTTCGCCGTTAACAATAAAGTAGATCATGCTCCCGATATTGTTGTGGTGCACGATAAAGGTGTTGGGAAGCGCCAGCTGCGGGTGCATAACCTGGATGAGGTCTGCCGTAAAGGTGGCCGTCTGGTCCCGGAAAAGCGGAATGGCGTCCACCGCCGCCTGGTGGATGGTGATGATTATCTCCTGCCGCAGAGATGGGCTCAAAGCGCTGAGCAGAGAGCGCTCGTCAAAGACCGACTTGAGCGAGAGCGAGTAGGCGTAGCATGACTTGCACTCACGGCGCAAACCGCGCGGGATGCCCTGCTCAGAGAGATACTCGTCGAGCTCGTTCATTTTGGCCTTGTAAAGGGCGTCGGCAATGTCGAGCTGGGAAATGAGATTCGCGATGCTCCCCACCACGTAACCAAAGATTGTGGCCCCCATGATCATGATAAATATGGCGTAGATGCGCTCGGGGTCGGTCGTCGGCGAGACATCGCCATACCCCACGGTGGTCATGGTCGTGAACGACCAGTACAAGCTCGTAATGTACTTGCTGGGCACATCCTTGTCGTCATCGGGAGAAAACCCGATCTGGACATACCACCGGTCCTGCACGTCGTCAGCGGTGGACGCAGCAAAGAACCAAAAGCACGCAAAGAGATGCGCCACGAACGAAATCTGCAAAAAGAGCGTGATGAGCTTGGTGAACCCCGAGGACAGCGCTATTTCGGCATCGAGATCGCCCAAAATCTTACGCAGCTTGAAGAGGCGTATCAGCTTCAGCAGCCGGATCATGCGAAACACCTTGATGAGCTTGAAGCTGCGCAACGCCTCCTCGTCCGGGCTCGTCAAGAGCGCCGTGAGAACGACGTCAAACGGAAAGGTGGACAAAAAGTCGATGGCGAACCAGCCCTTGAAGTAATTCTTGGCAATCGCCTGCGGGACCACGATCAGCACGTCCTGCTCCGCGCTCTCGAACCCCGTGCGAAAGGCAATGAGCATGTCGAGGCCGAAGAAGACGTCGACCATGATGTCAAAGCCTTTGGAAAAGCCCTCGGAAGACTGCGCGAATCCGAGGCGAAATGGCACGAGCAGTACAGAGTACATGATGAAGACCGCAATGAGGAGATCCCACTTGACCTTGAGGCTATGACCGGGGGCGATGATCCACAGCTCGCGAGCGATACTATCGACATCCATTTCTACATCTTCGCAGACCTTGCCGCCGACCTTGGTGAGCATCATCGACGTCAGACTGCGGACCTGGTGGTCGGCAAGCTTGTGGACGCCCGCCTTGGTCACGGGCACGTCCGCTTCCGCGTCCAAGGCGCCGTGGTCAGCGGCCTGCTCCTGCTGATAGTTGCGGCTCGTGCGCGCCTGCCTTCCCAGATGCGGCAGGCGCCGGGACTTGCCCGCCCCGGAAAGGGCCGAGGAGGCATCAGAGTCGACGGAACGTCCCGTCTTCGCGCCCCACGTGATGTGCGAGATCCCTTCTTGTTGCGTGGTCGCCTGCGTCGGAGCGCGTCGCTTGAGCAGGCTGGGGAGCAGGCGCAGTGGGTTCTCAGACCTGTCGGGCCTAGCATCCATGATGAATTTGGACCTCGAGCGCGCACGCGAAATTGTCCTGTCGGGGAGCGGGCCGCTCGCGACGGGGGACGTCGCAACAGGCTCGAGGACGCTCGCGTACTCGCTATCTTCGTGGTGGTGCGCCTCGCTAACTGGAAAGACCTTCGAGGTCGAATGCGCCGGCAGGGAGTCGCCGTGGCTCATGATCGCGAGCTCTTCGGTCACCTCGGGCGTCTTGAAGAGCAAGCTCCCGGCTCGGCTCTTCTGGTGTCGGAGCGCGCGGCGCACCTTGACAGACGGCTTTGCAGACACGTGCGCGCGCTGATGGGCGAGGCTGAACGACGAAGACGTCTGGCTCGCGTCGCCCGCCTGTTTGGCGCGCGTAAAGACCTTGAAGAGGCCTCCCTTCTTCTGCTGCTGCTTCCTGGTCAGGCCGCGCTCCGCCTGGCTCTGAAACCTCCCCGTGATGTCGTAGGCAATCATATTGGAGAGGACCATGCGGCCGATGCGGCGCTCCACCGCTGCGGCGCTCTGATGCATTCTGGCGTCGACCGTGACGATCGCTTTGACGTGGCGATCCGAATGTGGAAAGTACTCCGAGGGAGACGCGATGGACTTGACGAGCAGGTCGGCGTGCTTGTCGCATCGTTTGCGGAATCGCAGAGCGCTCGTGGGGAACATGTAAATGGCGTACTCCATGTGCTCCTTCGAGATGCTGAGCAGGTCGCAGGTCTGGTTGGCCCGAAAGGTCACTTCGTGCGGCTTGTTGCGCAAGACCCCGACCTCCCCAAAGTTGGACCCGCGGTTGTACAGCCCGGTAACAACGGCGTGCTTGACCTTTCTCCCAAAGGACATGCCGTGCGTCGACATGTGTCGGCTCGAGGTGCCGAGCTGTTGCTTGACCATATTGCGCACTTCCCGCGGACGCGGCGTCTCGAGATGGCTCGAGCTTTCTCCGGGGTTGCTGCTCATGACATCCGCGAGACTGTTTCTGCGGGACGAGTCTGCCTCCTTCTGTATCCGCAAGGTGCCGTTGGCGCTAGAGACGCGGTCCTGGCCAAGACGCATGAGCGCGTTTTCCTCCTCGTCGGTCTTAATCCGGTACCGCTTGTGCTCCGTCTCATCGATCTCGAGAACGATGGCCTCCACCTTGCCTTTGAGCACCATATAGATGTCGATGCCCACGGAGTCTTGCTCACAAATGACCTCGCCCGAGAGCGCAAGCAGGACTTTGGAGCGGGCCATGATGTAGGCGACAAAGCTGCTGTCCTCGTACTTGAGAAAGTTGATGGTGCGCGCCTTGTGACCATGGATGTGCAGAATGACAGTCTCTGTCAGGTGCGATGGGAGCTGCGCCAGGATGTTGGCATCATCAAAGATGGACTCCTTGGACAGCACATAGTCGTAATACTTGCGCACGCGGCGCTGCAACTTGCGGGGCAAATTGCGGTCGCGCATGTACTGCTTGAGGCGATCCATGCGTGTCCGATACGCAGACGCGCGCGGGTCAAAGGTTTCGAGAAAGGCCGAAATGTTGGCAATGATGAAACCGAAACACGTGGCCCCGACCACCTGCACAAAGATGGAGTACATGCGCTCGGCGTTGTTGACAGCGTGAATATCGCCATAGCCCACGGCCATCATGGTGGCCACGGTCCAGTAAAAACTCGCGAGATACTGTGTGGAGGTGGACTCATCGTAAAGTCTGTGCGCAACGACCCAGTTGTTGTTCGACTCGCTATCGAGGGTGGAGGCGAAGAACCAAAAGCATGCGAGCAGATGGCAGATGAAGATAATTTGCAACAGCAGCTTGAGCAGCCGCTGCAGCGCAGGGTTCAGGCTGAAGGCGCCCTCGAGGCTGGAACCAAACTTTTTCAGCTTGAGCAGCCGCACGAGCTTGAGCAGCCGCACGAGTCTGAAAAACTTGATGAGCTTGATCGACCGTAGGCCCGAATTCACGTCGCCGTCACCGCCATCGCTGTCCACAAAGGCCCCGACGATGAGGTCGATGGGGAGTGTCGACGCGAGGTCGATGAGGAACCAGCCCCGCAAATAGTGCACGACGATGAGCCATCGCGAGGATTCGAGCTCATCGTTGTGCCAATACGCTGTGGTGAAACTCAGAATGATGTCGATGCCGAAAATCACGTCCACAAAGCTGTCCACCCCGTACGCGAACCCCTGAGATTCCACGCCGAAGCCAATTCGGTACGGAATGTTGATGACGCTGTAAAAGATGAGCAAACTCACAAAGACGTCCCAAACGACTTTGTTGGTGCTCTGTGGGTGAATTACATAGCGCGGCAATGGATCCTCGTCGCTTTCAAAGTGGAAGGGGTGATCCTCGCTCGTCTCCAGCTCCGTGTCGCCCGAGGTAGAGGCTTCCGATTCCATTTCCGAGATGCGAAAGCTGCTTTTGTTCATTTGTATTGTCTCCACCTCGCTCCCAGAATTTTCTCGCTGACTTTTGGGCGACACGACGCCTTGATCTGGAATCGTGTGCATGCTTCGCAAAAAGGTTTGCGCCCGCTGTTCGAGCTTGAGTTTGTTCGACTCGCCATCGTGCCCCTTCGAGCTCGACCTGCTCCCCTTGATGAAGCCACCGATGAGCTTGGAACTCACCGAGCCTTCCGGCATTTTTGGTGACAACCGCGGAAGGCGTGGCGGCCTGGCCGGCGCTCCGCCGGCCGGCCAGTTGCACGGACGCCACTGGCACTAGCGCCGGAGCCGCGTCGCTTTGGTGGACGTTCAATGACGATCGGTCGGCCGCTGCCAGAGCACCTGCAGCGGTCGTATGTATGTGCGGTTCTTTCGAGCGCTGCGCAGCTGCCCTGCCGCGCACGGGACCCGCCGCGCGCGAGCAGCCAGCACAGTCGCTGCGCGACGAGAAGTACGAAACGATCGTTTTGCTCTGGCTGCGACCGTAGCGCGTGGTTATCACCGAGGCTGGCTCACCCTGCCTGCCTGCCTGCCTGCCTGCCACGATGACCGGTGTCAGTCGCTGGGTCCGAGTCCGAGTCGTAGTCCTACCAGTACGATTGCGCCAAGAAAGGGTCAGTCAGCCTGGATGGGATGAGCAAGCTCACGAAAGCGAGTAGACAGGGACGAACGCCATCGATGCGCAGCGGCAGCGCGTACTTCATGGCGATCAAATCAAGGCGCTCACGTGCGGCACGGCTGTTCGTGCCAAGACGCTCTTGTCCGTTGTGCGCTTTTTTTACTATAAAAACTAAAAATGGGCCAAAACAAAAACGAAAACGGCCTAATCGCTCTATTGGAGAATTTGATTGCCATGATCATCACCAATCGCTAAAGTTCTGAAAAACCACGCCCTTGGCCGGCGGGAGCGAGGCCTGCTTCTTTGCCTGGCGCTTTTTCTTGGCGGCGCGAAAGTCCGCTGCTTCGTCATGTTTCTCCCTTTCCGCTGCTTTCGCCGCAGCGAGCAGATCCTGCTGCGTCTGATCCTCCGCGGGCAGGGATGTCTCGGATTCGCGATGCTGCGCGTCGTACTCGCGAATAGGGTTTACGAAGACGAGGGCTCGTTTGACGGAAATTTTTTCGCGCGGGCGGTCGCTCTTGTCGGCCTTCACGGCCTCGATCTTGTCGAGGACATCGAGGCCGCCAACGACTCGCCCAAAGACCGTGTGTTTCCGATCGAGGTGCGTGCAAGGGGCCAGGGTGATGAAGAATTGGGAGCGGTTTGTGTTGGGGCCCGAGTTCGCCATACTGAGGAGGCCACGCTTGCTGTGCTTGAGGTGCATGTTGCCGGCATCAAGCTCGTCCGGAAAAGGCTTGCCCCACAGCGATTCGCCCCCGCGACCCGTGCCCGTCGGGTCGCCGCCCTGGACCATGAAGCCAGGGATGAGGCGGTGGAAGCCGGTTCCGTCATAGTAGCCCTTCTCGGCGAGACCGAGAAAATTCTCGGCAGTCTGAGGCGTGAAGTGCGAGTAGATTTCAAGGTTCAGGTTGCCGTGCGTGGTTTCGAGGCGGACGTACGCCTTCTTCTTGAGCTTGCGGATCGCCCGATACCTGCGCGCTTGGAGTTCCTGCGCAGAGGCGGCCTCGCGCGCGTTGCTCGTTTGCGGCGTCACCGCCGTGCTCGTGAGCGAGGCCGCGCACTGGCCCGAGGAAAACGAGCTCTGGGCCGCTGCTGTAGAGGGCTCTACTGCCGCCGACGCGGGAGCCTCGCGCGCGCGCTTGCGGGCAGAGGCCTCAGCCTTTTGCAGGATGCGCTCCGCGATGCCCGACATCCGAATGCTGGGCGCCTTTTCCGCGGTCGGGCGCGCAGTCGCAGGTGCGGCACCAGCACCAGCACCAGCAGCAGCACCAGCAGAAGGCGACGAAATCGATGGGGCGTGGGAGCCGGACAAGGACGCATGGGCGTTCTGGATGGAGATGAGAGAGCCACGGCCGGCGAAGACAGCGTGCGAAAGCGGGTCGCGCCAAACGCGCGGGCGGATGCAGAGGTTTTCGATGGCCTCGAGACTGTACACATTGCCTGTCTCTCTGATCGCCCCGATGCGCGAATGCTGCGTGAACACCTTGAAGGTGATGGGGCAGTGGAACTGGCCCTCGTCGTTTCGCGTCCAGTGGAGGCGCACCAAGTCCTTGTAGGCTAGCGGCTTCTGCAACACGGGGTCCAACCCGTGCTTCTTGATGTAGACAGCGATATGCGAGAGCTCGAAGACGAGCCCGCGATTGCCTTCAACGACGGCCATGACTGGCGTTGTCCATGGCGCCAGCGAAAGCGCGCAGCAGTCGAACGGGAGGCCCTCGGCCTCGTCCGCCTTAGTCTCATGGCCTTGTCGTTTCCTGTCCTTGGCGCGCTCATGCAGCTGCTTGGCCCCCTTGACCATGCTGCCCGACTCGCGCGTCTCCGCGAGCGCCGGTCCGTGTCGAGCGCGCGCCTCCGCGAGCGCCGGTCCGGCTCGCGAGTCGGGTCGGGCCCGTCCCTTGCGGCTCGGGCCTATCGTTATGGTCATGGTTGTAGCATGGTCTACAGGGTGCTCAGCACCATAATAGTCATCGATCATGGTTGACGATGATGATTCTGGACATGGGTCAGGACTGCCGGGATCTTGGCCATGCCAGCTCCACGCCGGGCCGGACACCGCCGCGTGAACGGCACGATCACTTTGCTCAGCCTGACAAAGCATTGTGATGGTCATCATCATCAATGGTCATTGAAGAAGGTTTATGGTGGACATGATGTTTGGGGTCCGGACGACGGACTTACTGTTAGGCCTACGGGCTCGCGAGTGCTGGACGTCATCACTGCGTCACCAATCTCTTCTCTGCGCAGGGTACCCAGGCTTGTATTAGTACGTACGTAGCAGCCTTGTACGCCTGGCTTTCACGTACTACGTACGGGAACTACACCAAGTGCTAGCCCATTACATTGCACGACGCATGCAGCGCTCATCCAGACCCCGATTCACGCTCACCCAGCCTCCCGCCGCGCGCGCGACGCACGCGGAGCCAGCCGCCGCCCTCGCCCCGCCCCGCGCCGCCACGCCCCGCGCCGCGCCCGCTGCAGGAGCGCCCTCGCGAGCGGCGGACTCTCCGGCGCTGCGCAAGATGGCGCCTGGTCCGTCCTTCGACGTGAGCCTGGCCGGCGCGAACGCGTTCCTGGCGACGAGCGCGGGCCGCGACAAGGTCGGCAAGCTCGTGCACTACGGCGCGCGCGCCGTCGCGGGCATGGCGGCGGAGTCGATGGCGAAATTGCCCAAGGACTCGCCCGAGTACGCGCAGGCGGAGCTCGTGCACCAGCGCGCCCGCTCCCTCTTCGTGCGCATCATGGACTCGCGCCGCACCAACAGGTGGCTCTCGAGCATCCCCATCATCCTGGCCCTGCGCAAGGCCAAGTACCCGTGGCGCGAGGACGCCACGGCGGCGTACGTGGTGGCCCAGCTCGGCATGATCTGGTGGCACATTGGCGACCACATTCGCTGGCTCCAGCAGATCGGATGGGTCTCCGGCGACCAGGCCCGCTCCAAGCGCATCAGCTTCACGGGCTTTGTAATCTCGAGCATTCTTAACGTGGCCTACGTGCTGAGCGAGATCCAGCTCGAGAAGAAGCAGGCGGCCCCGGAAAAGCCCGAGGACCGCGAGGCCGTCAAGACCGAAAAGTTCAATCGTCGCCTCAACCTCGTAAAGCACATGGTCACCGTCCTCAGCACGCTGCACATTAGCGAGCTCTTCATGACTTCCGAGCCCATTTGCGGCGCCTGCGGTGCCATCGCCAGCGCCATCGACATTTATCTCACCTTCCCGCGCCTCGCCAACAAGTCGGCCTAGAGACAAACCACTTTTCAACTTAGCCTAGGAGCAGAAATAGCCTCATCTCAGTTCATGACCGCGGTGCTGGCGGGTCTGTACGTCCAAGCCCGCAGCTGTTTGAGGGAACGATAAGCGTGCGGGCCACTTTGCTACCTGCGAAAGCTGGCAAAGACGCGTGCTGTGGACACGACCTGGCGATCCTGGTCGGCCTGGGCCTTGGCGAGCCCCACGTTCTCCATGCCAAGCGTATGGCTGTGTGCGCCCGGTCGCGCCTCCACAGCGGCTGCCAGTCCGCGTGCGAAGGCAACTCGAGTGCCCTTGTCCGCGCTGCGAACAGGCGCTTCGAGGGCCAGGCCACCGAGCTCCGTGACGGGCGCGGCTCTTACAAAGGCTTCATGCAAGCGTTCTTCTTGTCGCCGCATTCGCATCGTCGTTTCCAGATGTGCCTGCTGGAGTGTGCGTGTGCTAAGCGAGGAGGTTTCCTTCCGGGATGCCAAGCGGCGCGCTTGCGGTCGCTCCCGGAGCGTGCGCTGACCAAAACGCAGGACGCCGGGGATATCGCCCGACCCGGCTCCAGACCGCCCGTGCTGATGCTTGGGCTTGCCCACCTTGAAGTCGCCGGCGCCGACCCAAAAGGCGCGCTGCACCTCGGCCGAGGGGCACGCGTCTGACTCCCAAAGCTTGCGCGCGTTGACGATCTTGACCGAATCCGTGGTGCGCTTGCGCAGCGCAGCCAGGTCCTGCAATAACTTCCGCTTGACGCTGTAGCTGTCAAGGTCTGCTGCCATAGCGCTGCGGGCGGGCTGGAGTTTCGACCTCGCCCTCTTCGCCCCCTTCGAACCAAGTCGTTCTGCGTTCTCCGCTGTGACGGTTCGATTGCGCCTCGACTCCGCCTCGCGAAAATTGAGAATCTTTTCTGATAGTCTCGCTGCTGTCGTTTTGCGGAACTCGAGGGCGTCCGTTCCGCGCAGCTGATTGCGATTCTCGCTCCAGCTCGCCTTGAGGCGGAAGTGGCATTTGCTGTGGCCGTGAATACCAATAAAGAGGCAGCTCTCCTTGAATTTGGGATCGCCCTGCTGCACGTGTACCATATCGATGCCCTCTGACGCCGAGCGCCAGGTGTGGTGACTCATGCTTGGTTTCTGGTGCGTCTGGCAGACGTAAAGATCAGGGTCGCCCTCGACGGCCTGGAGAACAACCTTGAATCCAACGCTCCCCGGCTCGAAGGGAAGGCGGTAGACGCGAGTCTCACCCTGAAAGGCACTGTCCTTAATCTCGTATCCGCTTTCCATGTCTCGTGGCGCGGCCGGGTGCATCTCTGCGGTGAGAATCTTGAGCTTGTTCGTGAGACTCAAAAGATCCTTGGTGAGCTCTGGGCACATGGCCTTGCCCTGGGTAGCGAGCAGCTGCTCCATGCTGCTCTCTTCCTCCTTTTGGGCTGAACGTTCTAGCTTGGCCAGCCGCGCGGCGAGCTCTGCGCCCACGGCCTGTGTGCATGTTCTTGCCTTCGTTGGCGCTGTTTCAATATACGCGGGCGAGTCGTCGGGTGCTGCGGAAAGCAAGGCCTCGGCGAGCGCCGACGAGGTCTTGGCCTTGAACCCTTCTGCGTATGCCAGCTGCTCGTTCTCTCCCTGCAACGAGGCATGCGCCACACAATGTCAGCCCCCGCCCGAGCCTGGCCCACTTTCCCCCCTCGCGAGCGCGTCCACGTACCAGTATGGATGCATCAGCGGCACGATCGATGTCGACCTTTGCGAGTGTGAGGTTCGCGAGGTCCATCCTGCTGCGTCCCGCCGCGCTCCGGCTCTTTGCGCATCACGGAAAGGTGTCGCGCAGACGGCCGCCGCGCTCTGAGCTGCCGGGGCCCCGGCGCCCGGCGACTCGCGGACGCGCCGCGCAGCCGCGCGTCCGAGCCGCGGCTGTCTGTCTGTCTGTCTGTCTGTCTGTCTGTCTGTCTGTCTGTCTGTCTGTCTGTGCGTCGGGCCGTGGTTCGTTTTTGCTCCCGATGTAACTCTGAAAACAGAGCTCCCCACAGGCAGTCGGTTGCGACGAACGGATCTCCATGATTTGAAAAGCTGCGGCAAGATCCACGTTCTGCTAGGCGCGCGCGCGGCTCTGCGCAGACGCGCATCGATGCAGTACCGGGTCTACATGTAGACAGCCGCGGCCCCGAGACGTCGACCAGATGGCGTCCCGACCGACGGGCGCGCGGCAGGCGAGGAGGACGCAGCATGCCGTCGCGTCTGCGTCGGCACTTGCGCCGCGAGGCGGCGCCAAGACTCTTGCGTCCAAGTTATGGGGATTCTCGTGCAGGTATGACCCGAGCGAGGATCTGGCCCTCGCCGAGAAAGGGGCGCGCAGGGCCGCGGAGCGCGCCGAAGCGCGAGAAATGAAGCGCGAGGAGGCGCACTCGCAGGACCTGCGTCGACGCGAGCTCAAGGCAGACTACTACGAGCTGGTGCGCCTCGTGCATCGCTTCGGGGCTTGTCCGGGGCACGTGTACTGCTCGTCGGCTAAACCAGGCCACGCCTACGCGCGGCACCTCGCGGAGCATGCTACCACGTTGGCACAGTGGTGGCGGCGCATCAGGTCGCGCGCGCCCGCCCGAGCACCAAGTGCATGACACAAACCCTGAGTATGCACAAAAATGCGCGGGCCCGTGGCTGCTAAGAAGAGCGCGCGCGCGCGCATGCTTCGGTGGGAGGATGGGTTCAAAAACAGATAATCTAGCTCATCGCTTGCCCTTTTTCTTCTTCTTGGTCGCGCCCGCGGCGGAGGCAGTGCCGGCGGGCCCCTTGGCGTTGCCGCCCTTGTTCTGCTTTGCAAGAGCGGCGGCGAGACGCTTCTCGTGCTCGGCGCGCTGCGCGAGGCGCTGCTTGCGGATGCCGCATGCGGGGATGTGCTCGCCGCAGAACTCTAGCAAGGACCTTTTGTTAGGAAAGTCAAGATGCACCGGCATTTCGCCGTCCGGGTTGCGGTACTTGACGCGAATGCGGCCCGTGCGACGCGTCGGATCCCGGGGGTGCGCCTTGCCGCGCTGTGCAGTTGCGGCATGCATGAAGGAACGTTAGTCTCATCCTGCGTGTTGGCGCACTCGCGCGTTCACTTACCTCGAGAACGATCATGAACTTGGCCTTTTCGAAGAGCACAGAGGCCATCTCGTCGGCAATGGGGAAGTCACAGCACTTGTCTACGGGCAGTTTACGGCCCTGGCTCACGGTCTTGGACTTGTCAATGTAGATCGGGTAAAGCGTGCACCACTCCCCCGTGGTAAAGTCGGTTTCACTGACCTGCTGCTGCAGGCGCTGCTGGCGCTCCGCGGCCGCCGCCCTCTCCATGTGCTCCTCCTCCATGGCGTCGGCGGGCACGCCCATCTGCGCCGCCATTTCCTCGCTCGACATGGGCTTGCCGCCGCCCATGCCGGGCATGCCGGGCATCCCGGGCATGCCTTGCATTCCCGGCAGCATGGTCTCCGCGTTTCCCCGCTCGCGCGCGCGCTCTCTCGCTTCTTGCCCGCGTGCGCTCGCCTTCGCGGGCGCGCCAGCGTGGTCGCCGCGTGAGATCACCTCTAATCTCGTTGCCGATCTCCGCGCGGGGCCGCAGCCGGCCGCGGCGGGGGTCGCGCGGGGCGCGTGCGGTTGGGGCGCGCGCGCGTCTGGGTCGCGCGTCTGGCGGGCCGTCGCGCGAGGCCGTCGCGCGTCTGGCGGGCCGGGCCGTCGCGCCTCGTTAAATTTAGTGCCTTATTCTGGGACCCCCAAATCTCCGTTCTATTACTTCTCGTTCCTCTTCGTTCGTCTATAGGGAATAATATGACACCGTTCTCCTTGCGTCGAGCACTATCGACTATCTCGCGGGCGCGGCGCGGCGCCGCTCAGTGGGTTATTTGCGTAATCCCGACTGTGCGAGGGCCTTTGCGCCACTTGCGGAGCGGATAGCCGTGTGTGGGCGTTCTCTTCCCGCGTGCCCTTTAGTCTACCTAACGCTTTGATTGAGAGCAACAATTTCGAATTCTACTAAACCAGGCCCGCCTCGCCCGACCGCCCCGCCGCGCCCGCGCGCC
>KQ758900.1:983133-995732 GCA_001462505.1 Aurantiochytrium sp. T66 | reverse complement strand
ATTGATTGATTGATTGATTGATTGATTGATTGATTGATTTATTGATTGATCAAGTTGTTCTTTTCTCTCTTTCTCTCCTTCGCTCCTTCGATCTTGCAATCGCAATCTGTTCTTCTTTCGACTCGACAGCCTCGACAGTCTGTCTCAACTGGCCGCCTCTGTGACTGACTGACTGGCTGACTGTGAGAGCTCAGCGACCGTGAACCCCGCCGCACATTCAATCAAAGAGAGACGCGCCTTCAGTGCTCCTCGTCAAGCGGACGGAAAATTTATCTCGACGAGCCTCGGGAGCTGCGCATTTTCCTCTCTGGTCAGAGGCTTGCACCGACTCAAAATGTGCAACCATTCATTCAGATATCGCGCTGCTGAGATGCATGCAGGCTAGATAGATACGTATGCATGCAGGCTGCCAATGAGATACGCAACGTTGAACAGTGCAATTCAATCATTGCGTTCGATTGATCTTAATTGATGCCAGCACAGGCCCGTGTGGCTGGCTCATCCATCATACATAGCACAGGTCGCTGCGAACGTTGCCGCCTATGCCGCCATCGAATCGTGTTCAGTGCGCCCCTGTGACTGGTTCCAAGAAGCGGAGAGCGAGACAAGCATACGAAAAACTCCGTGCAAACCAAAGAAAAATGATCATGATCACTCGGCGGGCGGCTCCCGGCCCCCATGGTTCAGACGCGACCGGTCAGTTCAGGTCTCCTCACCCAGGCAGGGCTGATTTGAAAATATTTGATCAATGTTCACTCTCATTTTGAAGTACAGAACTTCACTTCATTCCTTACTGACTGACGAGTCGGATATCCTTTCCTTTTCCTCTTTTTCATTTGTTATCTGAGCCCGGCAAGGCTCCTTTCTCGCAATAGAGCAAGCTTGCGGTTCCTTCAGTCAAGATTGGTGCCTAGTGCCGCCCATGTTTGACTTAGAGCCGTTCTATGTCTGTCTGCATGACTCCAAAAGCCAATCTTTTTAAGAATTAACATTGAGATTCACTCACCATTTTTAAAAAATATTGTCAATACAATCCAATTTAAATTCATATAATGCAAAATAACTAAATATTTACAAAAATAATTGTTATAAATTATATGCGTAAATTTTCATTGCCTGAAATTCACTTATAATATAGCTTAAAACCTATTCTTAATCCAATTTTAGTTATTTTGTAATATAATCAGCATAAAGTGGTATAAAAGTAACGAATTTTTTTAAAAGCATGAAGAGGTTGCGCTGCGGTTTTGGATCAAAAATGTCTAATATCAGCTGTGCAACTGATCGTTCGTGTTGACTGAACAGACTTTCAGGCCTTTCAGTGGGCAGGGTATCAGCAAAACAGAATTACAAGGATATTTGATCGCTTAATCCTTCGAAATCCCGAGTATGTTGGAACAAGCCTCGGACTCGCGATCTCCGCACGACTTCCTCCTCTCGCCTGCAGCGTCCTTTCGTCCATCTAGCAGGCAAGCGCTTAGGGCGCTGTCACCATCCTTCTTCTTCTCGCTTGCGTCACTTGTCGCTCTACGGAAATAGATTGCTAGAGAACTCCGGTTTTCCAAAGGTTTCTTCGCACTTCGGAGCGATCGACATGCCGTGCGAAAGCTACCGTCCTCCAGCTGAAGTCCTGATGATTTAATGGCAAATACTACAAGGCGACTGGCTGGGTTGAGCTGTCTGAAGATCGATCCGACTGGTCGTTTGACCATTTGTTCATTTCATTGTCAACACGCTTATCATACCAGCTTGCCACGGGCGCGCGACACAGGACCAGGTAGTTCCATACATGGAGCGTGATTTCCGGCCCGAGCGAGCTGGGTAGCCGTTCGTGAATATTTAGTTCCCTGTAAAGGTATTGATTCAGCGAAGTAAACGCGAGCGTATGCGAATGTTTCGAGGTTTCGCGGTGAAAACGATGTGTTGTTATTAGTTGGTTGCCAACTTTGGAGATGCGTACAAATTTCCATGCCCGGAGAAGATCGATCAAGACTGCGTGGAGAGGGTCAAGCACGTGTAACTTACTCAAACATAGGCAGGAGGAGCCCGCTCGATCAGCAAAAGCTTCCATAGGCGACTTTTACAAGACGGATTCCAAGCATCAAGCGCTCCGGCCAGCTCGCTCGCTATGTCTGTGAGACAACTTTTGATTGACATGAGTGGTCGCAGTGGAGTGAAGTGAACAGAACCAGAGACAGACCGGAGACGGCGCCGCGGGTCTGCGCGCGCGCGTGTTTAGCGAGCGCAGCGCGCGTGGCGAGGGCCGGCAGGATGGTGCAGGCCAAGCCCAAGAAGCGCAAGGTAAGCGACGAGCAGGAGGCGGCCGGTCGTGCTGCGGACAGACGTCAGTCTTCATCAACCAATCATGGGCGCCAAAGGACTGGCCCAGCCGCCTTCGTGGGTCTGCGGCCCGGGAGAGTGGAGGAGCAGGAGGAGGAGGAGGAGACGGAGGAGGAGACGGAGCGCGCGGCCTCGATGGCGCTCGGCCTGCATTCCTGACGAACGATTGACTGACTGAGAGGTCTACATGATTCCTTGCTTGCTTGCGTGCTCTTCTCGTCTGGTCGAACGAAAAAACCTGCGCAGCCGGAGGCCGTGGACTTCAAGCGCATCAAGCGCAAGGTGGGACGCCGCGCTCCGCAGCGCCTCAATGCCACCGACACCTCTTTCAAGACGAAGACTGTCAATGTACGGGAACAGAGCCTTGTCGCTGACAAGGGCGGCGTGCTGGTGTCGTCCAAAAATCTCACCGTCGCAGAGCTCTTGTCCAAGGCCAGGCATCACAACGCCCGCGTTCGGCGCGACGCGCTCGACGGCATCCTCGAGGTCATCGAGAACTACCGCGAGTCGGCGCAGCTGCGAACGCAGCTCCCGGCCATCATGACCTGTGTCGTCGAGCTGGTCAATGACGATGAAAAGTCTGTCCGCGTGGCCGTGCACAACGTCCTGCTCGCGCTTTTCGCCACCTCGTCCGGGGGCGCGGTCAAGGCAAGGGTCCACTGGTGCCTCCCCTTCCTGCGACTTCTCTTCTTTCACGTCCGCGCGGGCCTCAATAGTCTGCGGCTCGGGTGCCGGATGGACGCCATGCGTCTCGTCCTGCTTATTGCCAGGCACTTTCCCGACCGCGTACTCGCGCAACGGCCTGCCCTGGTAGGCCTCGTGACGTCGCTCTTGTCCTCGGCTCTGAGCCGCGTCGCGACGACCACCTCAACAGCACCCGCCGGCTCGGGAATGCCTTCGTCCTCCTCCGGTCCGAACTCATCTTCGGCCCTGGGCCAGGGCGCAGCCGGGACTTCGGGCGCTGCCGCTCCAGCGTCCATCAGCGTGAGTGCTCCTGGCCGTGGAGTCGGGATCCTGCAGAATTTCAAGGACACGAAGGCGCGCGCCAAGGCTCAAGCCCAGCAGCGGGCCCGTCGGTCCAAGGCGCTTGCCGTAGCGGCGGCTGCAGCTGCCTCGGCAGCAGAGTACGACAGCGACAGCGACAGCCGTACAGGCGCTGCTGGTGCAAACCAGCCGGGCGCCCCGGAGGCGAATCCGCAGGGACTCGAGCTCTGGGCAGAAGTCGCGCGCGGCCTCGTGCAGATCCTTCAGCTCGGGCCATCGTCGAGGCAAGCAAGTGGTGACATCCGCAGCGGCAGCGACGAATTAAAGGAAGACGCGCAGCCCGCTAGCCTCGATGGAGAAACCTGGCGCTTCATGGGTGTCGCACATCAGGAGAACGCTGCCCTCGAGGCCTCCTTACTTCAGCAGCAGGAGCAGCAGCAGCAGCAGCAGGAGCACGAATACCATGGCGGAGCCTCCACGCAAAGCGCTACCGACCGTGAGAATATGGCCAAGGTGGTCGCGACTCTGTGGGCTCAGGTTGGCACAATGTACCAGGCGACATGCGGTCGCGGTCGCAGCGCGCTCGCCGAGACCCGCGCCGTCGTCGCAGACCTCGGCGTGTCCACCGAGCTTCTTCACCTCTGCTTTACCAAAGTGTGGACTTCGGCCGACGCCAAGTCCGCGCCCATGCGGTCGCTCGTTCTCGCAGTCGAGGATAGCTTCCCGCTCAAGGACGCTGGCCACCAAGAGTCCGCGGCGTCCATCTTTCGCATCAACGCCCTCATTGCCCAGAGCCTGCTGGAGCTCCAGCAGCAACAAGAGCAGCAACGAAGAGCGCAGGAGCTCCACGACGAGCTGCCAGACGCCGACGGCGGCCGCTCGAATGGAAAGCGCCCGCAAGGCGCCGTGGGCGCGAGCCTCGTTGACGAGAACGCTTTAGAGGCGGTCTCAACGTGGGTAAGCCAAAGCGCCGCGCGGAAGAAGGCGCTCGACGACGCGCGGCTCCCTGCGCTCGTGCAAGTGATTCGGCAGGGCCTGCAGAACGGCGACGCGGTGAAAATGACACGCGTCAATGTCCAGCTCCGCGAGGCGCAAAGCACGCTCTTTGGACGCGCGCTGAGCGAGGGCATCGGCCGAGGCGCCATCCTTCACGTCCTCGACGCGATCAGGCAAATGGCCGTCGAGGAGCCGTCGAGGATTAACGCCGCGTGGGTCGCGGCGCTGCCTCGGATCGCGTGGGAAATGGGTGTCAACAGCGACGAGAAGGAAGAAGATCGGATGCGCTTTCTCTCAGTCTGCTTTTCTATCCTACAGATTCTCGCCGTCCGGGGCGCAGACCAGGTCGCGTGGAGCTCATTCGGGCGCTGGCTCGCCCCCTTTTTCGAGGCACGGCGCGGAGAAGAGGTCTCGCGGCCTCTCGCCGAGTCCATGTCGCCCGTGGTCCAGCTGCAGCTTGCGGATCTCGTGAGCATGCTCCCGGTGCCGCGGCTTTCGGACCCGCTGCTCCGCGCTGCCGCCTCGAGCGTCGTTGCGCTCGATGAGCTCGCCGACGAGAAGTCGGACCCAGCCGGACAACTCGCCGTCGCCATCCGCCTCTTGCGGGCGCCCTTTGTACACCGCGCGAGCGGCGGCGGCGGCAGCAGCGACACACAGCCCAGCGATACCTACGCTGATCCCGGGGCGGCGGCAGAGTCGGACTCTGAAAACGGGCCGGGCGAGGCCGACGCCGAGGCGGATGTTGCAATTGGTCTTGCGACCTTTGCGAGCCAGGTCTGTCTCGGCGTGCGGTCCGCAGAGGTAAGCAGCGCCCTTGCGGACGCCCTGCGCGCGCTCGCGAGCGCCTCGGACCCTGTTGTGGTGGCGGTCGTGCGCCTCGTGCCTCAGATGCTGGCTGCGGAGCTCGCTGCGCACCAGGGCAGGCCAAGCACCCCGCATCAGCTCCGCCACGTGGCCCAGATTGTCAGGGCATGCGGGGCCGGGGCGCGAGACTTTGGAGCTTCGGGACGCATCGTCAGCGAGGCGCTCACGCTCCTTTCCGCGGACGCAGACCTCGAGGTCTCGAGTCTGGAGCCCGTGTTCCGCTTGCTCCCGCCCTCCGGGTCCATTGCGCTGGAAGCGGTCGATGCGACCTCGAAGCAGGGGACCAGCGCCTTCGAGGCTCTCGTCGCGGGCTGGGCGCGCGGGCTCGAGTTCGAAGCGGTCCATCTGGACTCGCTGCGGCCCGAGCAGCTCGGACGCGATCCGCTCTACGCCAGGATCCTCTCGCGGGTCGCCAAGGTGGGCACGCCCGCCGCAGAGGCGCGGCATCGCGAGCTACAAGCGATTGCGAAGGTCCTGGCGCGATAGGGGCCCGCGCTCGCGAATGAAGAAGTCCAGGATGATGCGCGCCGATTCTTTATCGAGCATCGCCCGCTGGCCGAGCTTCTCCCGGAACCGCACTTTCGATTTCTCGTTTACCAAGTAATCGTCGAGCTCGGCCATAGCCGTGGTGTACCTCTCGTCCACGAGGACTTTGGGCAGGTCGGGGAGCTCGAGAGACTTGACGAACTCGAGCACCTTGACCGCCTGGGGTCCGACGCTCCCGTCCTCTGGGAGCACGGGGAGCCCCACCACCATGCCGCCAATATTGTACTTTGAGATGATATTCGCAAAATCAGCCCGAATCTGCTCCCTTGAGAGTCCTTTAATGTGCATGTTCTGCAAGCTCAGGCTGCTCGACCAGTTGGGCGTCGAGATCGCCAGCCCGCAGGTCCATGGGCCGTGGTCGAGGCCGAGAAGCTGTGGACATCCCGAGTGCGGCGGTAGCGCCATCCGTAAGGGTCAGAAAGTCTGCGTGCCATGCGCGAGGCCCCTCCTTCGTCGCTGATCCCGAGGCTCGCTCGCAAGCTTGCGCTCAACGCAACGTACCGCGGTGCCCCTGGCGTCTCTGCGCAAGACCCACTTGGCCAGCGCCCCAGGTCGCACCCACATGCTCAAAAGCTCAAGCTCAGAAGTTCAAGCTCAAGCCTCGTCAGACAGAGCCTGCCTGCCTGCCTGCTGCTGGCGAAGGTCCTCCCTCCCTCGCGCGCGCGCCAGGGCCTGTGGCTGCGGCTGGCTGCGCCTTGATTTGATTTGATTTGATTTGATTTCAAGTTGATTTTATTGCCATTGATTGGCGCGTCTCATCTCATCTCATCTCATCTCATCTCATCTCATCTCATCTCTGACTGTCAATCAATCAATCAACAATCAATCAACGATCAATCAACAATCCATCAAGATCAATCAAGAATGGAATCGACAAGAATTGTCGAAAGAAAGATCAATGAGATGAGATGAGATGAGATGAGAGATGAGACGATGAGATGAGATGAGATGAGATGAGATGAGCGCAGCGCAGCGCAGACGTCGCGCAGACGCGCAGACGCGCAGACCCCGTTGTCGCGACGGCGGCGGCCGGGCAGCGAGAGGCGCGCGCGGGCTGCCGGCACCCGCCTGCCAGCGGCCCTCGCGCCGGCGCGCGCCGAGGACCACCGGCAGCGGGGTCGCGCGCTCTTGGAGCGGCGCCGGAGTCAGACGCTGCGCTCTCTAGATACTTGGGACCCCGCAAGCCTCCGCTCTCGCGTGGCGTCGCGCGCGGCGTGGACCGGGCCATCACCGATCGCGTCGCAAGCATGGCCGAACCTCTCCGACAAGGTGGAGTGCTTGGCCAAGCAAGGCAAATGCAAGAAGATATGCACCACCAGCAACGGCGAGGAGGACATCACGAACAGCATCCCCATCCGCAGCAGCAACAGCAGCATCACCAGCAGCATCACCAGCACCAACAGGAGCTAGAACAGCAGGAGAGGCGGCGACAACTTCTTCAGGCACAGCAACTTCAGCAGCACCAGCAATCGCAGCAAGACGCCCAATATTACCAAGCGCAGCAGCAGCATCAGCAGCAGCAGCAGCAGCAGCAGCAGCAGCAGCAGCAGCAGCAGCAGCAGCAGCAGCAGCAGCAGCAGCAGCAGCAGCAGCAGCAGCAGGCAGCAGCAGCAGCAGCAGTCCGCAAGCACAACATTTACGAGCAGGGTCGTGCTGTACACGCGCGTCTACGCGTACATGCAGCAGCAGGTCGCCAATAGGAGGAACGCCATGCTGCCAGCGATGATGCCCATTACAGTGACTGACCTGTACCGTAAGCAAGCAAGCAAGCAAGCAAGTGAGCAAGCAAGCGAGCAAGCATGCTTCGACGGAATCAGGATGCAAGGGCATGAAGTCTGCCTCGCGGACCTTCGCAGGCAGGCTTGACGTCGCAGGTTTTGCGAAGCACGTAGAGGTACTATGCACTCACTCTCATGGACCTTCTTGAGTTTTACTTCCCAAGCACAGGGCTGACGTCCGCAGCGCGCAGCCGAAGCCCGCATCGTCCCGACGATTGCCGGCTCTCCGGCCTGGGCCACCAGAAGCACCATAAATCACGGCCGAGGCGGCGCCATTTCTAGCCTTGTTGGCCCAGACCTACTAGCTGGAAATGGACCTCGTCTGCGAGAAGCCTGAAGATACGAAACAGAAAAGATGCTCGGCGGCAGCAGCAAGATCATCCTGCGCGATAGATCATCTCCTGGATACGATACGGGCTTGCCTTGCCTTACTTCAGCGCCGCGCAGGACTGACAAAGGACATGCCTGCCAAGCATCGATGAAGGATTGTGTTGTGACTAGCCTGCTGCCATTCTTCGTCGTCGACGGCTCTGTCCCAAGTCGCGCGTCGCCGACCTCCGCGTCGGAGTCCGGCTTCTCCTAACTGGTCTTTCGAGTCTTGCGACCGTTGAGAGCTCGAGGGCCCGGCCCGCCTCCACAGTGGGGCAAGCGGCCGGCAAGTGGGCTATAGCGCCCCGCAAGTGCGGAAACCGCCAGACACAGAGAGAAATAGCCACGAGTCGGGCCTGTTGACAGGCTCTCTCTGCAGACGAACAAACGCTCGCGCCCGAAGTCCGCTCCGCTCCGCTCCGTAGGGTGCCCGCGCCGCTGCCCGCACGCGCCGAGGCGAGGACGCGGCCCGCCCGCCCGGCGCCCGCCTGCGGCTGAGGAGCTTCGATCGGTCGGTGGGTCGGTGATCGAGGATGGTGGTCATCGTGGTGAAGAAGTCGGAGCAGGACCAGTTTCTGTACGAGACGACGTGCGCGCAGACGAATGATGACCTCCTGAGCGAGCTCGTCAAGATTTCCACAATGCGGCTCAAGGTCAACGGTCTGAGCGAGGCGCTCAAACAGCTCGCCAAACATGGGCCGTCTAAACCCGAGGCCGCCAAGGGCATCGACGAGATCCAGGACCAGGCCAACGCCGCGGAGGGCGCCAGCTTGCCGAAGCGCGGAGAGCACTACACTCCAGATCCGACTGGGGACCGCACCGGCGAGGCGCCCTCGCCGCAGCTTCAAGAGGTGCTCAACAAGGTCGCCGAGGACGCCGCGCAGGCCATCGGGGCCGCCCAGGTCCGCGCCAAGGTCCCGACGACGATTGCGCTCCTGCAGGAGAAGATTGACCTCATGCGCGGGGCCGTGACCATGGCGTACCCCATGGGCCTTCCTGCTTACGATCCGATTCGCATGGCTCTCGAAGATGGCGAGCATACGGCCGAGATTTATGGCGAGCAGCAGCTGGACCCGGCCACCGCGCAGCTCTGGTGGGCCGGCAAGGAGTTTCTCCGCGGCCAGACAGTGGGCGACCGCGTCGGCAAGAACGAGAAGACCAAGATCATCGCCAAGCTGCAGCGTCCTGGTTCCGGCCCGCCCGCCCGCGAAGCGGCCGTCACCGAGAACGAGCGCAAGGCCATGATGGCCCATTATTTTCGCAAGCAGGAGGAGTTGAAGCGTCTCAGCGAGGAGAACGACGACGACTACCTTAACTCTCAGTGGGCCGACCCAAACGCGCTACGGCGCCAGCTCAACGGGACGAACCAGATTCGCTTTCGCTAATGCAAGTAAATGCGGACTGGGATGCTGCATGCGTATGTAGCATAAACACGTGCGCCAGACAGAATCATGGCCGATCTCTGTTGCGCTGACCAAGGGGCTGGCTCGGGTAGATGATACTGGTCTGCTGCGCCTGCTCGCTGTCTAGCACCGAACACGCATCGCTTGGAGCCAAAGCGGCATGGGACGCTTTCTCTTCTCAGTGATACGTATCAGAAGTGCGTTAGCACGATCTTCATACCTTGGGTGGGGACAAAATCGCTCCATATTATCCAGTAGCTGGTCCCAAAAAATTGGACAAGATTTTGGCAAGATAAAAAAGGCAAGATAAAAAGGCAAGGCAAGATTTTGGCAAGATGGGTGGGTACTTACGTACCATCCTGCGGTCCCAAAAATCTGAAGTCACCCCAAATGCAGATCAGCAGATTAGATTGCTTCAGCTGGGCTCCTGTTGTTGATGCACCAAATTCATAACACTGGACCAGTGACTTGCTGGGGCTGCAGCAGGCGCATGCGGGTATTAATGCAGTTGCCTCACGTGGAAGCATGGAGCGGAGGCAACACCTGTTGTCTGCCGGCGGCGCTCGCAAACCGCTTATAACGGCTGCGAGCGGCGACCTAGTGGGGCGAGCTTCCGGCGACAGCGCGACGCAAAGCCCGCCGCCTATGCAACCTACAACAACCTTCCCATATGACTCACCTCGCTTCTTGACGCGCAAAGACTGAACTCACCCCTCGAGTATAGCCAAAAGACAAGTATAGCCAAAAGACAACAGCGTCATAACAGCTTTAGAGAGGATTCGGATTTCAGGAGAACATCGGCCGGAGGAAATCAAGGCGAGGTCATTTTGCATAGAAATACAGTTATTTTTATGTCAGTTATGGAGCCTCGGTAGGGCCAGCTATGGACCCCCAGTAGGGCTCTCGCGCGGGATCTCGACGGCTATGTTTCCGTGCGTGTGGAAGACGAGGATGAAAATCACCCAGAGGTGGAGAAGCAAGAAATAGCCCAAGAACATGAGACGAACCCAAGGCTCCCGCTGCAGGACGGCCCCTGACGAAAGCGCCAGGCGGTCGACAACGTCGACAGCCTCGGCGAGACTCTGGTGTTGAGCAATGGGGTCCAGGCGCGCGATGCGCAACGCCGCGGCCTCTTGGCGACGGCGAAAGCGCAGCGAAACGGCCCCAGGCGCGCCCATCTCGACGTCGGCAAAGGCGCCACCGCTGCTTCCGCGCCGCCCGCCTGCCGCCGCCTGCTCCTGGAGGCGGAGCTCCTCGTGCTGGTGCTCGAGGCTCTTGAGGCGCTGACGTAGCGCACCCTTTTCGCTAGTCAGCGACTCGATTTGCTTCTGCTTGGCCACCAGGTGCTCGGAGAGCGCAGCGAGACGCTGCTCGAGCGCGGCGACGCCCTGGATATCATCGCGCTTGCGCATGGACTCCAAGTCGCGCTTGAGTGTATCCACCTGCTCCCGGAGCTGGCGAGTTTCGCCCTGCCAGCGCTGCTCCTCTTGCGCTCGACGCGAGGCTGCGCGTTCCGCCTCTGCGTGAACGGCGTCGAGGTCCTGTTGGAGGCTCGCGATGCGCCGTCGCTCCTGCGCGAGCATTTCCTCAGCGTGGCGCTGCGCCTCTTGTGCGTCGTAAAGCGCGCTTTGGTGGTCGCTCTCCATAACGCTCCGCTCCTGGGCATGCCAATCGATCTCCTCGCGCTCCTCGAGCTTGCGTTGGGTGGCTGCCAGCTCGTTGGAAAGCTCCGAATTCTGGTGCTCGAGCTCGGCGATGCGCCGCTCTCCCTCGTTCACCTGCACGGTGAATTCGCGCCGCGCCTGCTCGGCGCTGTTCTGAGCTGCGGCGAGCTCCTGCTCGAGTTCCTCGACGCCTGCGTGCGTCGTCTGCGAAGCTTGCTGCAGCTGCCGTCGCGTCTCCTGGAGTTCTGCCTCGAGAGCATCGTGCTTGCCTTGGAGATCATCGTAGTCGGCCTCAAAGTCGTCCGCCGCGCGCCGCAGCTCCTCAAGCTCTTCGTCGCATTCTGCGATTGAACGATCTTTCTCCTTGATGGTCGCTTGAAGCTGTTTCTGTCGTCGTTTGGCGTCTGCCAGGATCTCTTCGCGCTCCTTGCGGAGCTTACTCTCCTGGGCGCGAGCGCCCTTGCGGGATTTTTCAAGCGCCTCGTGCGCCGCGTCGAGGTCAGCCTGCATGCTCACCATCTGCCTATCAATGGTCTTCAGTTCTGCCTCGAGAGCTTCAATGCGCCGGTTTTGCGAGGCGAGCAGCTGCGTTCGCTTTGAACTCGAGGAAGCTGACGATACAGAACCCGAGCGTTCGTGCGATCGCTTCTTCTTTGTGCTTGAAGTGCTCGCGGTGCTCCCGCTCGCGCCCCGGCCCTTGGCCTTTGACTTTTTGCCCGAATCGGTGCGGCGATCAGAGGATTTCGAGCTAGGCGAGACGAGTCTACTCTCCGTTGCTACCACCTCTGCCATGTCTGCGTGCTCAGCGGGTGACTTTTGTAACGGGCCGCCGTTCGTCTGCGCCTGCTCCTGCTCCTGCTCCTGCTCAGTGTTCTCTCGAGCCGCGCCTTTGACGGCCTGAACGAGCAGCGGCGGCAATGCTTGCTGCTCCTTCTGCGAGAGCAGTAGGGAAGCCGAAGACGCTGACGATGGCAGCTGCGGGTCCCGGTCAAATTCGTTACCATCCTCAGTAGATGCATCGTTGTCGATCGCCGCCGCTTCCGGGGACAATTCCGATTCATGGCTGCTGCTGGCCGCCACATTGCGGCGCTTGGAGGCTTCCTCCTCTTCCCCAGGGCTATTGTTCTCGCCGTCGCCGTCGCCGTCGCCCTGCAGGATGTCTTCGCTGACGCCCTCGCTGCTGACCCCATCTTCTTCCTCCTCGTCGTCGTCATCTTCGCTGCTCGCTCCGTCGGGCTGGCCTCCACGCACAGAGCGCGCCGTGTCGGCGAGGCTCCCAAAGGAGACGGGCGTCACCGACCGCGAGACATAGCGCTTGGCGCTCTGCAGGCGGTCCGCGACCCTTTGGGCCTCGCGTTTCCAGGACGCCGATGAGGTCAGGGATTTCTCGCCGCCCGGGTCGCGGCCGGCGGCGTCCTCCGCGTCGGCATCCTCGCGCTCGCCAGCGTGGGCCTCGCTGGGCGCTCTCGGGTCCCGGTGGCCGTGCTCCCCGCTCGAGTAGCTGCCGCCGTCGCCGCCGTCGTAGTCCGAGTCCGAGTCCGAGTCGAAGTCCGCCGACCGCGCCGCCTGGCCGTCGATTTTCTCCAGCAGGCTCTCGGCGCGGTTGGCGAGCCCGGTGAAGATGTCCATGGCGCCCGCGTCGCCTTCCCCGGCGC
>KQ758900.1:958929-972471 GCA_001462505.1 Aurantiochytrium sp. T66 | reverse complement strand
CAGACGGCGATGATGTCCTCGACGACCTCGACGAACACGACGCCGGGCGCGGAGCCGGACCAGACGCAGTCGCCTGTGCCGCCGGCGCCGGAAAACCCGGCCGATGTCGCCGGCATGCCGCCCCCGGACCCGGTGTTCGACGCGGATTACACGACTGATAAGGATACCTTTGAGGCCGAGAAGTTCGAGGCAGAGGTGGCCGCTGCCGAGACGCGGATCGAGGCCGAGCCCGAGACCTTTGGCCTGCGGGATCCATTCGCAAACAAGGGACCCATTAGCTATGTGGGCGGCACGCCGCGCAAGCGGCCCATCACGAAGCGTCAGAAGGCCTACAAGGCTGATCCCAAGTTCGAGCCCCTGGACAAGAAATCGGAAAAGTATACGCCAAAGGTCGCTCTCGGCCTTGCCCGCCACTTTCTCCAGTACAGCCGGAAACACCCCGCGCTCACCGTCACCGTCGAGCTTAACCTCGACGTGCGAAAGGCTGACCAAATGATTCGCACCTCTGCGACCTTGCCGTTCCCGATGGGCTCGAAGAAGCGCGTCGCGGTCTTTTGCGGCCCCGATGAGGCCGAAGAAGCGAAAGAGGCGGGCGCAAGTCTTGTCGGCTCTGACGAGCTTATCGACAAGATCCGCGAAACCAAGAAGATCAATAAGTTGGTCGATGTTGTGATCTCGACCCCGTCTATGGTCCCGGTCGTTCGCCAGGTCGCCCGCATCCTCGGCCCCAAGGGTCTCATGCCCAACGAAAAGGTCGGCACGGTGACGTCTGACCTTTCGACGGCGATCCCACTTTTTGCCACGCGAACTCTCGAAATCCGCACCGACAAGTTCGGCATTCTCCACGGCCGCATTGGCACGCTTAAGGCCTCCGACGAGGAAATCCTCGCCAACTTCCGCGCGTACATGAAGGCTGTCCAGGACAACAAGCCCTCCGGTGCCAGGGGAAAATACATCACCAACATCTACATTGCCACCGGACAGGGGCCCGGCATCCCCATTGATCTCACTTACGGTGCACCGCACAGCATGCACTTTATGCGCGACGAACCAGTCCCGACTGGCAGGTAGGCCATGTTTCTCTTTTTTTTTTTTTGTCTTCTTCTTCTTCTTCGTGCCAGGTGCTACGTTCGTACCCGTAACTCCTTGGAGTACCCTCTCCGATTGCGCGGAGTCGGCAGCGCCCTTCTGGTCTCGCAGCCGCATATGCCTTCTCTTGACACTCCCCAAGAAAGTAGCAACTTTGGACAAGCAAGGCCCACGCATGGGAGATCCTGACTTTGGCAGCTGCGACCCTGGCCGACCAGAAACATGCGAAGCTCGCTGACGCCGTGGGCCCGCGACCCTCCGACGCCGCCTCCCAGGGCTCCCAGAATTGCCCGATCGTTTATGGTCATGCACTCAGGCTGCGGCAATGGTGGCGATTAGGTTAGGTTAGGTTAGCGGCCACCTTTAATTTTTATATATAAAAAAAACGGCTTTCCTGCCCGAGGTGGAGCCCAAGAACCCGCGGGACTCGGCCATCCGCGCCTGGACGCGCGCGCTGGCGCCTCGCGAGAAAAGAGAAGACGAGAGGAGACGGGAGGAGACGAGACGACGCGGAGCTGCGCGCAAAGCTGGCCGAGAAAAGAGTCGAAAGCGCGATGATGGCGAGCCAAGGGCTGCTGGGCGAGGAATTCGAGGTGGAGCGCCCTGGCGCGGACAGCGACGGGAGCAGCTACGAGGAGAGCAGCGAAGACGACTTCGAGGACGACGAGGACGACCTCGAGAGCGCGGAGGACGATGACGAAAGCGCCGACATGGGCGAGACTACGGAGGACCACGACACCACGCCTTTGTCGGAGGCACTCGCGACAACCTCGTGCTCGGAGTCGCCGTCCGATCCCAGCTCTGCAACGCTCACAACGACGACGACGGCGACAAGCTTGCGCGCAGGCGAGTGGCGCGTCGCAGACGGGAATGGAATCCTCTGCGCAAAGGTGGCTCATGCCCTGAGCCTGGCGCGGCCCTCGCGTGCTCTCGTCAAGGTCTCGTACGTCGAGCCCGGCGCCCCGGGCGCTAATGTCCTTTTCCGGAGCAAACAGGTCATTCACGAGACGGCAGCGACGGCGCAAACGACCTCGGACCCCGCGTGGGACTCGTGCTTCGAGTACGAGATCTTCCGGCCCGCCAGTGGCGACTGGCGGGATCTCGAAGGCGACCTGCTCTTCACCTTGTACGAGGACCAACTTGGGCAGCGGCGCGTTTTCCTTGGCCAGGCGCTGGTCCCGCTCATCCACCTGCTCGACTTTGAGCTCGCCGAGAACGCGCCCCCACGAGTTCACGGCGGGACGCAGCGCGTCGGCTCGGAGCTCTTCGCTCTCGTCGATCGTGAGGGGGCCGCGGCGCGGGGCAAGCTAGCGCTCGAGCTCCGGCTCGAGCTTCCGCCCGACGAGCCTGTCGGCCCATCGTACGCCGGCCGTGCGCAGGACGTCTACGATGCCGGCGAGGGTTCTGCGGATGACGACGGCGAGGATGCCTCTCGAGAGTCCAAAAGCGCGGCTCTGCATGCGCAGCGGGCGCCGAGACGGGCTGTGCATCCCGCCGTGGCTCGAGAGCAGCATCTGCATCGCGTTCGCGAGCGGCAGCGGCGCCAGATCGACCTCGAGAACCGGCAAATGCAGGCGCGGATCCGGCGCGCCAAGAGCACGATGAAGAGCCAACCCGGGACCAGGCGGCCTCGGGCCCAGCAGGGCTCGCTCGGCGAGTCCAAGGCGACCGAGGCATGGCGTAAGACCCTGCCGGCCCATTCGGCCCGGACCGCTGAAGACTCTGCGCGGGCCGACGAGCTTAGCGCGCTCACCCGTGAAGCTGGCGTTCTGCGGCAGCGCATCGTCGGCCTCAAGGACGAGATCTCGCACGCGAAGTCCTCGATCGCGCGCGACGAGACCCTCCTGCGCAGAGAGCGGATTCTCGCGCAAGAGATGGACCGCGCCCACCACGAGAGCAAGTCCCGCGAGGCCGTGCGCAAGGTCCGCGCCCGGAATCAAGTCCAGGCGGCCGCTCCGGCACGGGAGGACTATCTCGGCGCTAATTCCTCGGGCCCGACGGCGCAGGATCTGCGCAAGCTCCGGTATCGTGTCACGCGCGCCCTCGAGGCGCAGAGCGCTCTCAGCGAGGAGGCCACGGCGCTCTTGGCGCGGCGCGCGGAGGCGCAGAGGTCCGCGAGGGAAAATGCAGAAGCCGCCCGCGAGGCCCAAACGCGCCTCGAGCGCGCCATTCGCGACGAGGAGGACCGCGTGGCCGAGGCCCACAACGAGCCGTCCCTGCACGAGGGCGAAGTTGACGACGAGAGCGCCCGCGAGCTGCGCGTCCGACTCGCGGTGCTCAAAGAGCGCGCCGACATCGACCGCGGCACGGCGGCTCACGAAGCTGCACTCCTTGAAGACGACATTCGGCGCCTGCGCGCCAAGCTGGAGCGCAAAGTCGCCAAGGCCGCGCAGGCGCAGCGCGATCTCGACCGCGTGCAAGCCAACATGGCCGAGAGCGAGGCCCGAAGAAGGCAAGATTGCTCTGCGGTCGACGCAGAGGCTGCCACGCTGCGAGCAGCCATTGCCCAGCTGCGCCACGCCGCGCGCGCAGAGGCAAGACAAGGCCGCTCGTGATGCCCTTCGTCGCGAGCAAGGGGAAAAGGAAATAGATTGTGATGCTGTTGATGACGATCTTGCTTGCGTGACGCGTCTCCATGTGCCCTCGAGCTGCGGGGCTGATGAAGCGCGTGCACGCCTATCCGATGGAGAGCGCGCGGGACTTTACATCTTGGACTTGAGGGAGCTGCAGGCAATAATGTCCTTGAACTCGTCCTTGAGCGAGGCGCCGCCGACGAGGAAGCCGTCGATGTCGGCCTTCTTGATGAGCTCCTGGCAGTTGCCGGCCTTGACGCTGCCGCCGTAGATGATGCGCACGCCCTGCGCGGCCTCGTCGCCGATCTTCGACTTGAGGTAGGCGCGGATCTGCTCGTGGGTCTCCTGCGCCTGCTCGGGCGAGGCCGTGACGCCGGTGCCGATGGCCCAGACCGGCTCGTAGGCGACGACGACGCGGTCGATGGCGCCCGACGGGACGGCGGCAATGATGGGGTCGAGCTGCGCCTTGCACACGTCCATGGTCTTGTTGGCCTCGCGGTCCTCGAGCTGCTCGCCGATGCAGGCCATGACCTTGAGGCCGGCCTCGAGGGCGATCTTGACCTTGTTGCCGACGATCTCGGGCGTCTCGCCGCACATGGCGCGGCGCTCGCTGTGGCCGAGGATGGCCCAGTTGATGCCAAAGTCCTTGACGATGTCCACGGTGAGCTCGCCGGTCCATGCGCCGGCCTTGGGCTCGCTCCAGAGGTTCTGGACGGACACCTCGATATCCTTGCGCAGGTTGTCCTGGGCCATGGCGAGGTGGAGCGCCGTCGGCGCCACGACGACCTCGGCGTTGCTGGGGATGTCGCCCGCGGCATTGAGCATCTCCACCAGCTTCTTCACGCTCTCCTTCGTGCCATTGCACTTCCAGTTGCCGCCGATCACCACCTTCTTGTCCGCCATCTTAGCCTCACCCTCGTCCTCCTCGAGCGTCTGCGCGTGCGAGCGTGCGTGCGTGCGTGCGGGCGTGCGTGCGTGCGGGCGGGCGGGCGGGCGCGCGGAGGCGGAATGCGGGGCGAGCGAGCGAGGGCGCGCGCGGCGGGAGCGTCTTGTCGGAGCTGTCGCGCATAAATCGGGTATGGCGCCCGAGGCTCGGGCTATAGTCGCCGTGATCGATCTTGGTTATTACCAGCCAGAAGAGCAGCTTGAGCAAGCGATCAAGGCCGGCCTACCACGTAAGTTGTCGCGGGTACGTACGCACCAAGGCGCACGTGGGGACGTAAACCTTGTACGTTACGTACGTACGTAGCACGTACGTACTGTACGACGGCATCGCACGGCATCATGATCAAGGACGCGATCACACTTGAACCTGCTTAGAGTGGATTTTGCTCAATTGGTCCCAGTCTACCGTGGACGCTGGGGCATTTGCCCAGGTTCGTCTTGTGCTTACGAAGTTCAACGACCCGTAGGCCTAGGCCTAGGCCTACAACGTTGAGAAGGACGCAGGGTCGCAGCGAGATGAGGTCCGTAGTACACGCATTGATGTCGCCTGTCTTCAAGCCTTTGTCAAGTTGCCTGCGAAACATAGGGCTCCGGAATGCCTGCGACGTCAAGCGCGTAGAGAAACCTGGCACGGCGCACGCTACGTGTCATTGAGAAGAACCTGGCACGTACGAATACGTCTAGACCACAAGGAGAGCGCCATAGGCGTCACGCCAAGAACGATGCGCTATTTACACATTTGTTACTGAGCAGCGGAGGCGGCAGCGGCGGAAGCAGCGGTGAGCTTGTTGTAAAGGTCAAAGAGCCTGTCGCGATCCCGGGTGACCGCGTTGAGCTGTCTGAAGAATTCATCGCGCTCGCGACGAGCCTGCGTCAGCGCGATGCAGAGCTCGGCAGTGGAATCGAGCTCCAAGGCCTTGGCCCCTATTAAGCCTTTCTTGCCCTGGCCCTGCACGACTTCCTTCGGCGCGAAGGCACCGTTGGTCATGCGCTTGGCAGCGCGGGCCTCCGGGGTCTGCTCAGGCGAACACTCAGACTTGACGTCGGCGCTGGATTCGGCCTTGCGCTTGGCCGCGTGTACAGGCGTGGTCTCCGAGTCAATTTTGTCCTCGCACTGTCGCGCAGGCTCGTTGAGTCCTGCTTCGCGTTTGATCTCGCGGGAGGGCGCTTCGACCTTAAGGATCTTCGGGCCTGCGCCGGTGCTAAATCCTGCCTTGCGCTTGACTCCGTGCACTGGCGTGGTCTCCGAGCCAATCTTGTCTTCGCACGGCCGCGCCGACTCGTTGAGTCCTGCTTCGCGCTTGATCTCGCGGGAAGGCGCTTCGATCATGGACACTTTGGCCTGGATGGGCGGATCCGCGACGGCGCTGACGCCATCGGGACGTGGAGATGGTAGGTCTTGTCGAGCAACTTTGCGGGCCCGGAACAGCTTGAACTTCATTGACCCGATGCCGCCGATGCCGTCGTCTTTGCAGCTGTACACCTTCACCGAGAGACCAGGAGCCTTGTTGTTGATCGCGATGTTCCAAGCCTCCGCGAAAGAGCAACCCATTGCCTTCGCGAGGGTCTGCAGCTTCTCGCGAAATACCTTGTGATTGTACCGCCAGTCCTTGAGGTTGATGGGCACACTGATGCCTTTGGCGAGGAGTCTGTACCGTCTGCCGTGCGTGATCGGGACCAAGCGCGCTCTGAGAGCGCGCCCTGGCTGTCGGTGACTCCAGAGCTTCGTCGTGTACGTCGCGATGAACGCAGTCGCACGGCTCGCCATGATGGCGTTCTCGTCGTCGCTTTTCTCGAAGTCGCTGTCGCTATCGCTCCCGCTGTCGAAGTCTCTGGGATCCTCCTCCTCGGTCTTCACGGCGCTCTCGACTGTCCCCTTCGTGGTCTCCCACGCGCGCGATTCCGACGCCGGGTCCGCGTGGCGCGCGGCGCAGAACGTGAGCATGCTCGAGACCGACTCGCAGTCCGATTCGAGGCCGAGGTCCATGGTCGCGCGCGGCTCTGCTCTCCTCTTGGTCGATGTCGTGCGCGAATTCGGGTCTGCAGGACGTGCGTCGTGAAGAGTCATCGCTGCCGAGTTGAGAGCGCGTTGAGAGCGCCCGATACCATGCGATGCGATGAGATGAGAGCCATCATGCTGCCAGCATGACTGGGTGAGAGCACCTGGCCGGTGTCCTCCTCGTGGACCACGAGGCTCGGACGACCCCGAGGCAGGATGTACGCCATGCTGCGCGACCAATAACGACTGCGGCAGTGGCATCCGGCGGCCGGGCGGGCCCGACGGCGCCACCGCCGGACGCCATTCCTGTGTTCCCACGGTTCCCCAGGCAAGCTACTAGTCGAGAATCGGCACAGCAGGTTTACTGGCATCGGCCTCGAGCTCGGGCTCGGAGGTCATGCCATTGCAAGAGGATTGCGCAAGGCAATCTTTGGGGATCGACGTTGCGTAGCTGGACCCAAAATGTCGAAACAATGTCTTTCTTGTTAGTCACCATCATAAGCCGCTACGGAAGTAGATGCGATCCGTGCTTAGGTCACTGTTTGCCACCGGAGCTAGCTAGCGCCGGACTACAGAACGCCGTATCTGTCGATGTAAGTGTCCAACTTGCGATTCTCTTTCTCGAGCGCGGTACACTGAATTACACGCTCATGGAGACGTTTCTTGTACTCATCGCGTCTCTCCTCCGCCGCCTTGCACTTGTTCGTGAGCTCGTTGCACTTGGCCTGGAGGTCCTCGTTCTTCTTCGTGAGCTCCTTGTTCTCCTTCGTGAGATGGTTGATAACTTTTGCACCGGCAGCATGGCCGCCGTGGAACGACTGGAGCTCTGCTTCAAGGTCTACTCCCATCTTGACCGCAGTGCCGTCGGCGGGAGTCGTCGGTCCGGCATCGTTCGGGCCTCCTGTGCCGCTGGCGGACGACCGAGCAGGAGTCTTTTGAGCATGCACCGGAGCGGGCTCGCACGAAGATCCCGCGGCCCTCGAAGACCGCGGATCCGTCATCTTGAACTCGAGCTCGGAGAAGCCTCCCTTCTGGCCTTTCTTGACCCGAAGGACCTCGATATGAATGCTTGTGCTCTGCTTCTTGAGCACATCGTTCCAGACCTTCTCGATAGAGACATTCTTCGCCTTTCCCACCTTACGAATGAGGTGATCACGGAATCTAGAGTGCGCAAGACTTTTGCTGCGAAATTTGGGAAGAGTGGCAAACCCATTCGTCGTGATGGCCTTCAAGCTGTACTTGCCCTTGTTGGCTGCCGGGATGATGCAAGCACGGACGGTGCGCGTGCGCTGCAGGTCGCGAGCTGATTTATACGCCTCTTCGGAGTAGTCTTTGATGAATATCTCTCGTTCCAAGTCGATCGTGTCTTGCTCTCCGTTGCCATCGCGGTGAGAACCACTTTCCACTGTCTTGGCGATGCCTGAGCGCGAGTCCATCTTGTCCCCGCCTTTCTCGTGGTCGTTATCGGCGGCATTGTCGTCGTCAGATTCGCTATCAGAATCACCTTCTTCGACGACATCGTCCGTCCGGTTCGAGGGATTCTGAGCAGCATTTCTGCGTAGACGGCGGCCCGCGATACTGTCACCGTGCTCGCCGGCTGGTCCTCCAGCAGACGAACCGCGATCGGCGCAGAAGGACTCCGCGCTCGTGACCGAGTCGAGGTCGTCGTCGTCGTCGAGCCTGGACGCGGCGTCGCGCTTCATCTTACTCGGTAGCAAGCAAGCTGGTCACGAGGCCAATTTGGTCGCAAGGCCAATTTGGTCGCAAGGCTACCTGGGTAGCCTAGTTTGGTCGCGAGGTCAGTCTGGTCGCGAGGTGGGGTCTCGGCGACCTCCGCGGGCGTCGTCGATCACGCTGCAAGCCGCTTCGGGTCTGCGGACGCGAGGCTGGGCTGTCCTGGTCTGGCCTGGCGCGCGGGCTGCTCGCAGGTGGGGAAGGAGGTATGCGCGTCCGGCCCGTGGCCTCGCGCGAGGATCCCGGCGATCTTTTTCCTAATGAATAAGGTTTATCCAATGATGATATCGTGCACGATATAGCGGGCACGCCGTCCGTCTCAGGATTGTGCTGCTGGCGAGAAGCAGGGGACGGGCTTGAGCAGGCAGGAATCTCCAGCTAGGCTTCCGCGCGCATTCGGAAGACTCGGAGCCGCAAGACGTCGTGTTCTACCTGGTCTACAAAAAGAGAACAGGACCGTCTGTGAGGTCACGGTCCGAGTGACGTTGCTGATTTGCATGAAGTCATGTCTTGCTTTTAGAGGTGCCCAATATGGCCGAGAGTGATTCGTGGTCGCCGCCGGCGCCAGCGCCGGGCTACAGAGGGCCGTACTTGTCGGCGTAAGCGTCCAACTTGTCAGCCTGCTCGGCAAGCCGTGCCTTGTCCGCGACACGCGCAGCTTCCGACTCATGGAGACGTTCCTTGTACTCATCGCGTCTCTTCTTGTGACACTCGATCGTTTCATCCGCCTTGCGCTTCCCCGTGAGCTCGTTGCACTTGGCCCGGAGCTCCGTGTTCGCCTTCTTGACCTCCTCGTTCTCCTTCGTGAGCTGTGTGATACGTTCAAAGGTCTCCTTGTAGTGTTGCATCCACCTCTCCTGAAGCTCGGCCACAGGGTCTACTCCCATCTTGACAGCAGTGCCGTCGGCGGGAGCCGTCGGACCGGTAACCTTCGGGCCTCGTGTGGCGCTGGCGGACATTCGAGCGGGTCTCTCTCGAGCCTGCATCGGAGCTGGCTCGCGCGAGGATTCCGCAGCCCGCGGACCCGTCATCTTGAACTCGAGCTCGGAGAAGCCTCCCTCCTGGTCTTCCTTGACCTTGACAATCTCAACTCGAATGTCCAGGTTCCCATTCTTGAGCACGTCGTTCCAAGCGTCCTCGAAAGAGACATCTTTCGCCCTTTTCATCTCAATCAGGTGCGCACGGAATTTATAGTGTGCAGGTTTCGGGTATTCGAACTGTACGGTCTTGATGGCCCCATTTACTTCAAAGGCCTTGAAGGTGTACCCGTTCGGACGCTTGGCCGGGACGATGCAGGCATGGATGGTGCGCTCCATGCCACAAACCGTCTCATACGCAACCCTAGAATATTTCCTGATGGAGAGCTCGGCTTCTTTCAGGTCGATCGTGCCTTGCTTGACGCCTGCGGCATGGCGGTAAGAGTCGCTGTCTCCTCGATGCTTGCCCGCATCGTGTTCGCCTTCCACGTTCTCCTCATCGGACGCGCCGTCTTCTTCCCGTTCGTCCTCATCGATATCGTCGTCGTCGTTGTCTTCGTCATTCCCGTCATCGTCATCGTTGGGCCCCATCGTCCGGTTCGAGCATTCTTGAGCAGCACCTTTGCGTGCGCTGGGGACCGCGATACTGTCGGATTGCTCGTGGCCGTGGCCCACCGCATACGACCCGCGATCGATGGGTGCGGTCTTCATGCTCCCAACCGATCTCGCGTCGACTTCGTCGCCGAGGACGGAATCGAAGTCAGACAAGCCCTCGAGCTTCATCTTGCCCGTTCGGTCGCGAGGCCAATTCGGTCGCGAGGCCAGTTTGGTCGTCGCGAGGCGGGGTCTCGACGACCTCCGCGGGCGTCGTCGATCACGCTGCAAGCCAATTCGGGTCTGCCGGACGCGAGGCTGGGTCGGGCTGGCCTGGCGCGCGGTCTGTTCGTAGGTTGGCAGGAAAGGAGGTCTGCGTGTCCGGCCCCGCGGCCTCGCGCGGCTTTCCCGTCGGCTTGCGACGCGCTCTCGAGAGCGCTCGTGAGAGCGCGAGCGCTCTCATCCTCATCTCATCTCATCTCCGTCCGGATCGTCGCTGCTGCGAGCGCAATCGCGCGCGGCGCGGCAGCGGCGACGGCCGCGGCGCGGCGCCGTGCCGCGGGCGCGCGCTACGCTGGCCGGAGGCAGGACGCCGGCGCGCGCGCGGACGGCCAGAATGGGGTTCGAGGATCGAGTATAGAAACGCGGCTCCGAGAGCGTCCAATCTCGTGCACGATATCGCGATGGCGGCCACGGCGTCGTGACGCGAATGAAGAGGCGGAGCTGGCCGGGATGAGCCCGAGCGCGCAAGAGTCTCCAGCCAGACCTAGGCTAGACTGGGCGCTAATGACATTTGCGAGGTTCGCTTTCTGCCTGCTCATCAGAACGAGCCCGCGAGATGCACGTCCCTTAGCGAGCTGCTTGTCCACGGCCCTGCGCGGCTTGTGCGCATCGACCACATATCGCGCCGCCATGACGACATTGTGCTCTGCGCGGATGAGAAACGCGGACTTCCGAGGATGACCTGCAAGAAAGCCGCGACGCTAAGCTGGGCTCCGTTCTTGTAAATTTTTGTTTGGTTTAGGCTTGGCCATGTTCGCGCCACATGCGAAAGAGATCACCGATTGCAGAGAGGGCCGTACCTGTCGTAGTAATTGTCCAGGGTGCGATTCTGCTCGTTCAACTGCTGAGCCAGCTTGCTCAACTCGCGAGCCTGCTCGGCAATGGTTGCCTTGTCCGCGATGCGCCCAGCTTCTGACTCACGGAGATCGTTCTTGTACTTGTCGCGCCCCTGCGTGAGCCGCTCAATCGCTTCTTCCGCCTTGCGTTTCCCGAGCTCGTTGCACATGGCCCGGAGCTTCACGTTCTCCTTCTCGAGTTGATGGACGCACGCATAGGCCTCCGCATAGGCCTCCTTGAGGCCTTGCGTCGCTTTCTCGAACAAGGACACGGCCGTATTCCCCACTCCCGTCTCGGCGGCAGGAGTGACGCCCGTCTCGACGGCAGGTAATGTCGGCGCGGAAACTTCGGGGCCTCGCGAGGCGCTGGCTGGCGCCTGAGCAGGAGCCTCCCGGGCTGGAGCGGGCTCGCACGATGCTCCCGCGGCCCTCGTTGGGCCCGGCCCCGACATCTTGAATTCGAGCTCGGAGAAGCCGCCCTCCTGGTCTTCCTTGACCTGGACTATCTTGACTCGGATGTTCAGGTGCGCAATCTTGAGCGCGTCATTCCAGGCTTTCTCGAAGGAGACGCCCTTCGCCTTCTTCACCTCAATCAGGCGCGCACGGAATATATAGTGTGCGGGTTTCGGGCGTTCGAACTGTACGGTCTTGATGACCCCATTCACTTCAAAGGCCTTGAAGGTGTACCGGGTCGGGTGCTTGGCCGGGATGATGCAGGCGTGGATGGTGCGGCCCGTGCGGCAAACCGTTTCATAGGCAACCATGGAATAGTTCCCGATGGAGAGCTCGGCTTCTTTCAGGTTGATCTTGCCTTGCTTGCCGGCGTCAGCGGGACCATAAGGACCAACTTCGCCCCCGTCCTCCACGTAGTCCTCATCGGGCTCGCGGTCCCCCTCGTCGTCATCGCCATTGTCATTGTCATCGTCACCAACATCGGCGAGCCCCATCATCCGGCTCGAGCGCTCTTCATGAGCATCCTCGCTTGCACCGCGGGCCGCGACGCCGTCGCTGGGCCCGTGGCCTGGTCCTTCAGCATTCGCAGCCCGGTCGACGGGCAGGGTCTCCATGCTCGCGACGGTGCTCGATTCGTCCGCGCACTGGGCCCAGCCCTCGGACATCTCGGTCGCAACGCCGGATATCTGCGCGTTGTAGACCACGCTCGAGCCAATTCGGGTCTGGTCTGCCGGCTTCTGCGCACGGGTTGGGCTGCTCGCAGGCCCAGACGCAGGCCCAGACGCGACGCGGTTCTCGTCCTCCCCTCTTGGTCGGCACCCGCAGGTGCAGGCCGCTTGTGCAAGGACCGCGTCCGCGAGCCGCTCCGAGCATTCCGCGTCCTTCGTGAGAGGTCGAAGAGGTCGACGAAGTCGATGAAGTCGACGATTGCTAGCGACCATCTGCGAAGGTTTTGCCAATGCAAGAAGGTTGTAGACAGCAGACGTTGCTCAGCTGCTGGCTCAGTTTATTGGGATTATGTCTTGGTAGAGCGCAAAAAGCGGGGTGAGGTACATGCAAGGTGATCAATGATTGCCGCCGGAGGTCGAGCCGGGCTTGAGAGGACCGTACTTGTCGTAGTATGCGTCAAGGTTGCGATTCCGCTCGGTCAACTGCTGAGCCAGCTTGCTCAACTCCAGAGCCTGCTCGGCAATCGTTGTCTTGTCCGCGATGCGCCCAGATTCTAGCTCACGAAGAAGTTTCTTGTACTTGTCGCGCCCCTGCGTGAGCCGCTCAATCGCTTCATCCGCCTTGCGCTTCCCCACGAGCCCCTGGTTCTCCGCTTTTAGCTCCGCATTTTCCTTCCTGAGTTGTTCGATGTATCTGCAGGCCTCCTTGAGGCCTTGCGTCACTTCTTCGAACTGGGACTTGCCCGTAAATCCCATGCCCGTCTCGACGGCAGGAGTGAAGCCCGCTCCCGTTTCGACGGCAGGAGATGTCGGCGCGGAATCTTCAGGGCCGCGTGAGGCGCTGGCCGGCGCCTGAGCAGGCGTCTCCCAGGCTGAAGCGGGCTCGCACGATGCTCCCGCGGCCCTCGAAGACCGCGGATCCGTAATCTTGAATTCGAGCTCGGAGAAGCCTCCCTGCTTGTCCGCCTCGACCCAAAGAACTTCGACACGAATGCTCAGGTCCGCGTTTCTGAGCACACCGTTCCAGGCATCCTCGAAAGATACGCCCGTCGCCTTCTTCACCTTCGTCAGGTCCGCACGGAATTTGCAGTGCGGGAGCTTCTTGCCGCAAAGCCTCAAGACTCTGAGGCTTCCGCTTCCCGAGATCACCCTGAGGCTGCACTTGCCCTCGCTGTTGAACAGCTTGATGCGTGCGTGGAGGGTCTCCTGTCCAATGTCGCGACAAACCGTTTCATACGCTACCGCAGAGTAGTCCTCGATGTAAAGCTCGGCTTTCTTCAGATCGGTCGCGTCTGGCGTGCCCGGGCCTGCGGCATCGCGGCGATCATCGCCGCGATAGCCGCCCCCGCAGTCTCCTGGACGCCTACCAGCATTCTTCACGCTTTCTTCGTA
>KQ758900.1:925021-943739 GCA_001462505.1 Aurantiochytrium sp. T66 | reverse complement strand
TAGCGACTCTGCGGTATCCGGGTGCTCGCGGCCCAACGCCTAACCTGACAACGGAAGAGTGGCCCTCGAGCACCTGCTGTAGCGCGCCCGTCGCGGCATCCCAGACGCAGATTGTCTTGTCCCCGGACCCGGACAGCACGCGGTCGCCGTCCACGGCCACGCAATACACGAAGGAAAAGTGGCCCTCGAGCACGCGCTGCAGCGCGCCCGTCGCAGCGTTCCATACGCGGCCGTCTTGTCGTCGGACCCGGACACCACGCGGTCGCCCTCTACAGCAACGCTCGTGACCTCACCAGAGTGGCCTTCGAACACGTGCTGCAACGCGCCCGTCGCGGCGTCCCAGACGCAGATTGTCTTGTCGCCGGACCCGGACACCACGCGATCGCCCTCCAAAGCCACACTCGTGACAAACTTCGAGTGGCCCTCGAGCACGTGCTGCAGCGCACCCGTCGCAACGTTCCAAATGCGAACTGTCTTGTCCGTGGACCCGGAAACCGCGCGGTCGCCCTCCGCAGCCACGCTCGAGACCCATTCAAGATGGCCCTCGAGCACGTGCTGTAGAGCGCCCGTCGCGGCGTTCCATATGCGGACCGATCCGTCCTCGGATCCGGACACCACGCGGTCGCCCTCCAGAGCCACGCTCAAGACCCAGCCAAAGTGACCCACAAGCATGTGCTGCAGCGGGTCGTGCGGGTGGGGGAGAGTCTGGCGCACGGGTTGCAGCCAGGGGCCGGGTGGCTCGCACATGGACTTGACGAGGGCGTGGTCTTGGTCGTTACCGTGAATTCCGAGCCGCGCCAGAACCTGAGAGGCGAGCTCATTCGGGTCCCAGCTGAGAGCGTTGAGGCTTTTGCTCAGCAGCCGGGGCGTATCGGTTTCGGGCGCAAACGTGATCCCGAGTTCCGCGCAGTCACGCAAGAGATCACCGATCGTGGCGCGGCGCTGGGCCTGATCGCCGCCGACGGCAACGACCCTTTGGACCCAGGAGAAGTCGTTTAGAAGATCGAAGGCGCCAGCTTTGTCGCCGCTTTTGACAAAGTGGTAAACCGCATGGCGCAGTGCAAACTCGACATCCTCACTGCTGTAGTCGCGACAGTATGCTGCCAGACGCTCGTGGCCCTCCTCAACGTCTATCCCGAGGTGTCCGCTCAAGTCCACGTCCATCAGCCAGTCTGCCATCCACTTGTGGATGAGCGCTACGCGTCCGTCGCCTCCTTGGTAGAGCAGGTTGCGCGCGTCACCCACGATCTTCTTGGTTTCGCGCTCCCGGTGACCCAGGAGTGCAGCCAGCTGCTTCAGCCCGAGTGGCTCACGGGCCGCCACGATGGGCGTGAGCAGCATCGCGTAGGTCTCGGGGCCGCCGACCTTGTCCTGCAGCCGTCCAAAGTACTCCTTGAACATGCCGCCCAGGCCGGCGGGGATGACGTTCTCCTCCCCGAGGTCCTCCTTTGTCAAGAGGCTGCCGTCGCCTTTCGCCTCTTGCGCGTCCCGAAGAGTTTCGGGGAGGAAGCTTGCCCAGAGGAAGAGTCCTTCCGAGCGCTTTGCGAGCGTCTTGGCGGAGGCTTTGAGGTCCCTTTGCTCAACGACGTCGCTCATGTCGTGAAGAAGGTGCTCTACGTGGAGCTCAATGTCTCGGAAATTTTCCTTGTCTTTGAGCTCCAGCACAGTGTGATCCAGACGGTTGTTGTTCAGGCCTCGGACGATCTCGCCCTCCGGCCTCGTGCTCGCCACCAAATACAGCCAAGACGGCATCTCTTCTTTCCAAGGACGAATGACTTTGTCCAGGAACACGTCGCTCGAGTTGCATTCGTCCAAGGCGTCCAGCACGACGACCTGTCGCGTCTGGTTGGGTCCGAGCTTTCGCAGCGGCCCGGCGAGCAACGTGTGGAAGATATCTGCCAGGGTCTTTTCACGGAGCATATTGAGGCTCACCTCCTCGAGCTCCTCCACAAATCCCGGTACGCTCTCGCACAGCTGCCAAGCAATGCTCGCGAGCGCCTCCTTGGGCGAGGCCGCCGTGCCTTCGTCGTGTCGGAAAAAGTGGTAGGCCGCCACGACGATCGCCGAGCGATCGCCCCTGCCGCTGCGGCGCCAGAGGCTGCGCACGCGCGACGACTTTCGACGCGGCTTCGCGGCTTGGCCGGTCTCGGCCTCGTCGCTCGATTCTGTCGCTCGCTCGACCTTGAGTACGCCGCCGCGCGAGCAAATCTCAGCCATGATGACGCTCTTGCCGACGCCGCCATCGCCCACGAGGACGAAGACCGGGCTCTTGCTCTTGTACCAGTTGCCTACCTCATCGAGGATCCAGCTCCGCGTGCCGACGGTGAATTTCTTGGCCTTGCCCTCGGCCCACGCCTCCGAGCTGCACGGGCGCAGTTTGGCGCGCAGGTCGCGCAGCCAAGGCGAAAGGTCGGTGGAAGCTTGGGGCGCCTCGATGCGCTGACGAATGGCCTCGGCGAGGCGGTCGATCGCCTCGTCCGAGACCGAGCATACTTCCACCGGTGTCTGCCGCGCGAGCGCGAGCTGGAACATGCCGCGCCACACGGTCGCAGCGTTGGTCATTTCTGGTTCCAACGCCGCCACCACGATGCGGTCGGACCGCTGGTTGCCGGCGTGCATGAACTCCTTGAGGCAGTTGTCGGCGCGGTCGCCGTCGTTGACCTTTTGCATGTATCTTCGAGTCGCGAGAACAAGGAAGACCTTGGAGCTCTCGATTCCGCGAGACATGCTCTCGTCGACGCTTCCGAACACCTCCTTCTCGTCGAGCCAGACTCTGAAGCCATGCCGCCTTTCGAGCTGCTGCGCGATCTCCTTGGCCTCCGGGTGCACGCCCCACTCATGGGAGAGGAAAACGTCCCATTCGCGCAAGGGGCGCTCGCCGTTCGCCTTTACCTGGATCAGGCGGATGAGGTCGTGGAGCGCGGCTTCGCCCGGCTCGCGGAAGTCAAAGTACAGCTCGTTGGCCATGCTCCAGCTGAGCTCGCCCTGCCATGCTTTCTGAGCGTTCATCTCCGCGTCGACGATGACGGGCACGAGCGCGTTGGGCAGCTTGGCGGCCACGGCCTTGACGAGCGCCTCGTTCTTCTCGAGCTCCTCGCTCACCAGGACGAGGGCGACCTCGGCGTCGCCGGCCGTCTTTTTCGCCTTGCGCGGCAGGCTGGCCGTGCGCAGGGGCCTTGTAAAGTACGGCTGCAGCGCTTCGACCAGCTGCGCGGCCCTGTCCTCGTCGGCGGGGTCGCAGACGACGACCACGGCGACGGCGACGCCTCCCTGCTCCGCCGCGGCCCTCGCGCGGGCGTCTCGACGGGCTCGGTCAGGCGGCTCGCCATGCGCCTCAGGAAGCGCGACATGCTCCCCGGCAGCCTCGCGCCGGCTGCGGCCGCGGCCTCGCGCGCGGAGCGGGATTGCGCTGCTCGCCGCGCCCTCCTCCTCTCCTCTCCTCTCCTCTCCTCTCCTCTGCTGCGCGCGAATTGGCTGCGCGCGAATTGGCTGCGCGCGCGTCGCGCACACCTAGCTAGTACGTCGTGACGACGACCTGGCACTTGTCGCTCGCGTCACGGGCGCCCGCGACACGGCTCGAGGGGCCGCCGGAGCCCCGACCGCGAGGCCGCGCCCGCCCGCGAGGGCTCCGAGGCGGCGAGCCGCGTCGGGATCCCCGCCCGCGCCGACTGGCCTCTTGGGACAAGCCCCGGAAGTTCGTCTTCTGGTCTTCTGCCAATTGTCTTCTGCTCATCACATCAAGCGCATCAATCAATCAATCAATCAAGGGCTCTTCAATCCAAGTTGCTTCAATCATCAAATCCAATCATCAAATCAATCAAAAGAGTCTCGTCTTGCGCAATGCGCGCAATGGTCCGTCCAAGTTGCGCATCACTCAAGGCTCCTCCCGACCTCCTCCCAAACGAACGACGTAGACCGTACCCGGGTAAGGTGACAGGTAGGCCTAGGCCCTAGCCTAGGCCTAGGCCTAGGCTATTATACGTACCATGGTACTGTACGTACGTAGGACCGCCCGAGTCGTTCTCAAGTTGCGGCAAGCTGCGACTCGCGTCCGTCATCGGGCCGGTGCTCGCTCGACCACGGCAGCAGCGGACCACGAAGAGCAGGCCAACGCCCCGAATGAGCTTCAGGGTCGAAGCTTGTGCCAGAAGCCTTGCGAGCGTCGGCGGCGATGGGCCCTGGGGGCGATGATCGGGGCCCGATGGGCTTAGGGCGGAACGAAGAGACTGCCTACACCTATCAGAACTTGAACTTGAAGGCCCCGCTGAGAACGGTTCAAGCAAGCAGGCAGCGGCGGCACGTGCGGCGAATCGTTTCGATGCGCGCGTTGCGAGTCTGGACGTCGTCTCCGAGTCTGGACGACGTCTGGAGTCCGGACTGCTCGGAGTTGTTCGTAGACTGTTCGTACGTACCCTACGTTCAGGCGTACCCAAACTCCAACGCTGCGCTGCGCTGCGGCGGCAGCGGCATGAGCTCCTCGTTCGAGGCGGCTGGCCGCGGCGCGTTGGTGCTGGCGGGCGCAGGTTTGGCGTTTGCGAGCCTGGTACTTGTTGCGATGCTGCAGGTCGTGGTCCTCGCGGTGCCACCGGAGACCGGAAGCTGCCGGCCGCTCGCATCGCACAAGTCGCTGCCAACGAGGCGCCCTTGATGTCCAGCGCGCTGAGACTGGCCGTGACGTGGCGACCGGGCCTTTGTTTTTCGCGCGGCTACGGAAGGACGCGGCGCTCCACCTCAAGCTTCATGTTCCGCGTCTGTAAAGACATGGACGACCATTTGCAAAACGTGTACATTCTGATCTGAAGGACGTCAGGGCCGCCGGCCTGAATCGGAGCGAGTCGCCTGCCACAAAGCTTCGGAAAGCGGCCACAAGATGTCCGAGGGGTCGCACTGCAAGACGCTCGTTACTATAAATGAAGAAGCCGGCAGATGCGGGGCCGCGGCAAATCGGCGCGTACGAGAACAGCGCCGCCGGCGCCGTTCTGCAGATAAGCCTGGCCCTGGTCCACGACGAAGTCTAGTCCCAGACCCTTGCGAAGTGCTCGAAAGGTTTCTTCCTGTGGGCGAGTTTCCTGCATGAAACCCCCCGGGACGTACGGGAGGCAAAACGGTGACGGCAGTTTCTTGACCAAAATGGTCGCCATCGTGGCGGCACGATCGTCAAGTGTGACTTTAGTCGGCTAAAGAACAAGGTCGGCGGCCTGAAGATCGACAGGGTGCTGCTCGCGTCCGGCCACGAACCACTTGGGCTGAAGCAGCTGACCGAGAGCGCAAAACGAAACTGGTCGCGGGCGACGTTGCTGGACCACAAGGCAGCGACGGACGAGTAGCACTCGTTCACAAGCGGACGGCACCCTGGCTGATGGACGAAGATCTGAGAGGAGGCCTTGCGATTTTAAAGCGTACGGATCTGTCCCGGAAAACCGGAACTCGCGCCCGGAATTTCGGGAACTCGAGTTGCTCACAGTCTGTCAGCCCAGGCGCTCGGAGGGCCAATTTCTTCGCGTATCGCCATCGAGTATTGGCCACCAAGGTTTGGCAACGGTCGCTTGGGCTTCATGCAGCGCGGCGGAAAGGCGTGGGGCAGTTTACTGTCTGTCTTTCAGTACGGAAACCGGGCAAGTCGCGGGACGACCAAAGCTCGAGCAGACCTGCAACCTTTGTAGTCCGGCTTCGAGCAGGCCATCGACCTCGCATTGTCGCAAGGCAGGCTAGGCCTAGAAGATGGCGGAGCTTGACGAGGTCCTCGCGAAGATCGAGACGCTGACGACGCTCGAGTAAGTGCACCTGCACACTGGTCGTCCCTCGTGGCCGTTCTGACAAACGAAATGATGACGGGTTGTGCTACGAGCGCAGTTTGAGCAAAAGCGGGATCGGGCCGGAGGGCGCGCAGTCCTTGGCGCGAGCGCTCGAAACGAACGAGACGCTGACCGAGATAAAGTACGTTCCTGACAAGACATGCGGCGGCATTGGGTTGCGTGCGTGAGCTCGGACTCACGCGCCGAGCGCAGCCTCTGCGGGAACGTAATTGGGGACTTCGGCGCCGAGGTCCTGGCGCAGGCTCTGGAGTCCAACTCCACGCTCCAGTATATCTGGTAAGTCAATTCGTCCGCAGCGTCGGGCACAAAACAAGAAACACTGCTAACGAGACGCGCAGGCTCGATGACACCACAATCAACCCCGAGATCGTCGAGCGCATTCAGCGCCGTCGTATCAGGGTCAAGGTCGGCAAGGGCTTGGGCCAGAAAGACCAATCTGTCAGGCAGCTGGCAAGGCTGGCAAGGGTGGTCACCGAGACGTGCAAGGCGCGCGCCGCACGCGACAAGGCTTTGGCCTTCATGGACAATGCGCTGGAGGACGTTCTCCTTACTCTAGCGCACCTGGACGACCCGCTCGCAGGACTCTACAGGTTTGGTCCTCGCATGCGGGTGATCGAATCGCGCTTCAAAGACTATGTAGAACTCGACTGGCAGGAGGCCGTCATTGTCGATTCGAGTCGGGCCCAGCGCAAGGAGCAGTTGCGGACCGAGCTTGTTCAGCACATGCGCAGCGTGGTCTCGGACGGCCTCGAGGACAGCGTGCGCAGCCTGACTGCTTCGCGCGAAACAGAGCGCGCCCTGACAGCCTGTGAGCAGGCTTGGTCGGAAATCTTTTGTACGCATCTGACCCTTCGCGAGCCAAGCTCGAGCTTTGGCGAAGTCAAGACCGCGGGACGCGCCTTGCGGAGTGCCCTCGCGAGATGGAAAGCCCGCCACGACGTCTCAAGGCGGCATGAGTGGACCTCCAGAGCCCGCGCCGCCCTCACGGCGCTGGGGCAAGTCAAGGTACAGCAAGACTTGGCCATCAAGATGGCACTGGTGGAACGGACCTTGCGTACGGAGCTTGCGGCGTTGAACTCCACGGATCCCTTAGCCGATGCCCCGCTCAACGAGATTCGGACCGCGCTGACGCACCTCGGCTCCTTCTTTGCGGTGACTGTTCCTGTCAAGACGCAGCGTTGGTGCAGCAGACTGGACCTTGTCAAGGATCAGCTCGCTCGTCTGGTCCAGAGCACCCGTGTGCCCGCAGCGACTGAGGAATGAAACTTGCATCGATGGCGCAGGCTCGAGCGCCCCATGCCACTGAGCGCTTACCGCGCCAAGCACATGTTAACGCGTGCAACAATAACGTAAATATGCTTATTGCAAAAGCCTTTGGCAGTAGCGCAGCCTTGGTTGATCAATCAGATCTTGCTCTTCTTGAAGCCCTTTTGCACGTAGACGGCGAAGGCCGGATCCTTGAGGGAGATGAGCTGCTGACGGTCCTCAAGGGCGACCTGGCTGTGAAGGCTCGACGCGCTGAGCGAGATGTTGAGGGCTTCCTTGGTCAGAAAGAGGGGCATTGGCGCCATGGTCTCGATCATGGTCTCGGCCATGGACTCGCCGGCCTTGACCATGTCCTCGTAGGTGTCGTGAATCGAGTTGGCAAAGCCCAGCTGGTAGGCGCGCTCGGATTCCAAAAAGCGGCCCGTCATCATCATCTCGGCCGCGACGCCGGGGCCCACGATGCGGGGCAAAAAGTAGGAAATACCGAGGTCGCCGCCCGTGAGGCCGATCTTGGACATGGCCACGTTGCAGCGGAAATCCTTCGTGACAAGGCGCGCGTCCGAGCCGAGCGCGAGCGCCAGGCCAAAGCCGGCCGCAGCGCCTTGAGACAGGCAGATGATGGGCTGCTTGATCCTGCGCATCACCATGATGATCTGCCCAAGCCGCCGCTGGACGTTGAAGAGCTGGGTCCCGTTCGCTTGCATGTCGTCCATGCCTTCCATGATGTCGAGACCGGCGCAAAAGGCCCTTCCGCTTGCCTTGAGGATGATCGCGCGCGGGTTGGGTCCATCCTCTTCGTGCTTGATGAGCTCATCCGTGTCGAGCGCCGAAAAGTACGAGAGCAGCTCCGTCGCCATCGTCGGGTTCACCACGTTCAGCTTCTTCGGCCGGTTCAAGGTCACCACATCCCACCCGCGCGCGTCGCGCTCCACGGTGATCGTCTCGTACGTCATTGCGCGCTTCTCTTTCGTGTACTTCTGGAATGCGGAGACGTGAGCACGCGGGTCTTCAAGTTCTCGCTTCGCAGTTTTGGTTTTGCTGCCGCTTCATGTTGACCTCGCATTGTTTTTTCGCGTTGCCCGATGCGCTGAAGTCGATTCCATCCCCGAAGACTAGTCGTACGCGCGCAAAACCTCGGCTTTACACCTTAGCTTTGGGTGAACGTGCTCAGCTGTACGTGCAAACAACGAAATCCGAAATCCTTGTCCTCGCTCGAGTAAGAAATTCAGGGCCGTACGCAAGCCGTCGCTTCATCTTGGCCTCGTATCAGTCCTGGCGGACTGTCCCGCGGCGCGCAAACCCTGAAATCGCGGGGGACCAAACCTGGGTTTGGGAACTTCGTACGGCAAGATTTCTCGTGGGGTGAGAACCATTTCTTCCGCGCGATCCAAGATGCGAGCACTTTGAGCGATCTTGTAACAATTTGCTTTAGCAGTCCGAGTCGAGGGACGGTCCGCCTTCTTTCGACCCCGAGGCCGGGCCGCCAAATCTGAATCTCGATGGCCAAACCTGGGACCTAACCTGGGTTTTGGTACAAATGGACTTTACACACTTCTGCGTACGTAACACTACGTGCGTAGTAGCCGTGCGATTCGGAACTGGACTGATCCCAACTCTTAAACTCGTGCTTTGCTCACTCATTCGAATAAATCAGGAACGACGCAAAGTAGGTTGGCGCTATGGCATGATCGAGTTGAATTTGGCCATTCTACGGCGCCATACAAATGGCGGTGAGGTCACTCGCTCGCTCACTGGCTCGTTAGCTCGCCTGCTTTCCAAATTCCGTGCAAGCCCTGCTAGTTCCGGCGCAACTCGCTCGATGGGCCAGCAACCGCGTAGGCGTACTACTACATACATGGTGTTGATTTTTATTTTTCGTTGAGAAGGAAAAGACGCATGGCGTCGTACTGGATCTGCAGATCGTAGTCGCGGAAGATGCTAAAACGACGACCAGAACTCCCAAAGTAGTTTCCGTTCGCATCCTTACCGGTCCAGGCGACGTAGACGGCAAGATCGCAAAAGCCGCTGGGTTCGCTATCGCAGGTCTCTTGCGTGAGCGCCGTGTCAGACCCCTGCGAGGGCTCGGGGACGCTGTCGATAGGGCTTGAGGTGTTGAAGCCGTACGCGTTGTCAACGCACGTCTGCACGCTGTCCGAGACGGACCCGTCGGTAAAGTAGCACCCGTCGTCCCACGAGATACCCGTCACGCCGTCATTCTCGTCGACGTTGATGATGGCCGTGAGAATGGGAAAGAACAGCTTGGTCCCGTCCTGCGCCGTCGTGCAGTACCTTTTCCGGAAGCTCGACTGCACGCCCATGCTTTCAATGTGGAATAGCTGCTCCTGACAGCTGCCGCGGTTCGCCGCGTATGCTGTTCGCCTCGCGCGTCAGCTTCCTTGCGACATCCAAGGCCGGCCCCCCTATTCAATAAAAAAACAAAGCAAACTTACTGCCATCGTACGTGAGCCTCGAGTAGCGGTCCGCCCTCGGCTTAGACAGCGCGTACTCGGCGTTATCGCGCACCAGGCACACGAAGGTCGTCTCGCCGAGCGTCACCGACCCGTCGCTGTTTGACGGCATGCACGCCGCCGCCGGCCCCGCGAGGGCCAGCGCCGCCGCGAGCGCGAGCGCCAGCGCCGCCGCGGCTCCGCGCGCCGCGCGCGTCCGCGCCATGCTGCCTGCCCCGCGCGCGCGGCCCCTCGCGCGGCGCGTCTCCGGTTATCAAAGTCTGTTTGAGAGTTCAAAGCCAAATGGTCCACACGGTGCCTTTTCGATCGCGGTCGCGCGCAGTCTGGCGCCCCGGGTCCGGTGGGGTCGTCTATGTGCTCATAGGCCGGCGCGAGCGCACCGGACCGAGCGCCGTTGGGCGAAGTTCGCTCGCCGATAGATAGATGAGATAGATAGCGCAGCATAACAAACCGACTTCGATCACCGCTCCTGCCCGCGCCCGCGACGCAGCACCGCGCGCGCAGACGCGGCCCGCGCCCCGCGCCCCCAGACAGCAGCCGCCGCCCGCGAGGGAGGGAAGCGAAGGCCGGAGGGCCGCAGGAGCAGAGCGAAGAAAGATGTTTCGAATGCTGAAGCGAAGGTCGAAGAAGCGGCCCGAAGACGAGGACGCCATGGACCTCGACGAGGGCGCGCCCGCGGCGGGCGGCGCGGCGGGCGCGGCGGCGACGGCGACGACGACCTCCGGGGGACCCTCGACCGAGGAGGACGAGGGCCAGGATATCGGCATGGAGGTCGCAGAGCTCAAGTTCATGCTCGAGTGCAGCGACGGCCTCGTGGCGAACAAGAGCGCCGTCGAGGAGGCGCTCATGGACCGCATCACGCAGGAGAACATGGTCGTATTCTACAAGATCGCCTGCGAGCAGGGCCTGCTTAAGCTGGACAAGGGCCTCGTCAAGAGCATGGAAAAGGCCAACGCCGAGGCGCTCGAGAACCTCGAGGAGAAGAGAAAGGACGCCGAGGAGAACCACGGCGAGATCGAGGTCATGGAGGCGCTGCTCAAGATCGCCAAGTTCCGCTCGCTCACCGCCTCGCAGGAGGAGGCCCTCGCCGCCTACGACGAGGTCGCCAGCCTCAAGTCCATGTCCACCGGCCAGCTCATCGATGTCGTGCTGCGCAAGGTCATCCTCGGATTCTTCTGGGGCGACTTCGCCCTGGCAAAGACGAACCTGGACGAGGCGGAGCGCCTCATGGAGAGGGGCGGCGACTGGGACCGCCGCAACCGCCTCAAGGTCTACCGGGGTCTGTACTCGATGGCCTCGCGCGACTTCAAAAAGGCCGCCGAGGACTTTCTCGCCGCCGTGGCCACCTTCACGTCGACCGAGCTGTGCCCTTACGAAACCTTTATTTTCTACACGGTCATGACGAGCGTGCTCGCTCTCGGCCGCGTCGACTTTAAGAAGAAAGTCATCGACTCCCCCGAGGTCCTCTCGGTCGTGCGCGAGGTCGACTCCCTTCAGGAGTTCATGAACACGCTGCACGAGTGCGACTACCGCGGCTTCTTCGTCTCGCTCGTCAGGCTGAATCAGCGCCTCTGCACGGACCGCTACATTGCCCAGCACAAGGATTGGTTTTTCCGCGAGGTGCGCGTCAAGGCGTACCAGCAGTTCCTCGAGTCCTACAAGAGCGTCACCATTAGCTCCATGGCCAAGTCCTTTGGCGTCTCGGTTGGCTTCCTGGACACCGAGCTTTCCCACTTTATCTCTTCCAACCGCCTCAATGCCAAGATCGACAAGGTCGGCGGCGTCATCGAGACGAGCCAGCCAAACGAGACCAACGCGCGCTACCAAAGTGTAATCAAACAGGGCGACGTTTTGCTCAACCGCGTGCAGCTTCTCTCCCGTGCCATCAATGTCTAAAAGAGTCCATATCCAAGTTCAGACCCTTTAGAGCTTGCTTTTCGTGGCGGCAGCGTGAAGGCGCGCGTCGCGCTCTTCCGCGCCAGCATTTGGCCAAAAAAGAAAAATCTGTTCCTAAAATACGCTTTTTGATGATGCAGAGGCCTGCGAGGGGTCCATCTGAAGGCCCCGATCGCCATCCTCACGCTCCTCGTCACTGTCGTTGCCATCACCATCGTCGTCGTCATCGTTGTCATCATCTCGTTCGTCTGCATCGAGATGGGCCGCATCGCTGGCGTCCGAGAGGATATAGAACTCGACAAAGGACTTGACGCCGTCGCTCTGCACGAGCAAGTGCTGAAGACCGAGGGTGCCATGCTTGTTCATGCGCACAAAGGTTTTGTCCGCGTAGGGGAGCGCCCTGCCGGCGAGTTGGAGAAGCGAGGCGCGGTACGTGCGCACCATGTGCTCCTCGCACTTCATGCTCGAAAAGGACTCGTCGCCCTGCGGGAAGTCGACGCTGCAGCTCGCGAGCTGGCCGTCCGCAGACAGGCGGAAAAAGGGTTTCGCCGGCGACATGAGCACTGCCACCGTGGCGGCGCCGGTCAGCTCGCCGAGCTCGGCAAAGGCGTCGCGCAGCTGCGCGGACTTGACAATCATGCGGTTCACCGTCGGGGCGCCGCGAAAGTCCGCCTGGAAATCGGCGCGATTGCCGCGGCGGCCGCCCGCGCCGTCTTCGTTGTCGCCGTCGTCGTCGATCTCGACGGGGCCGTCGGCCTGGAGCTCGTCAAAGAGCGTGCGAATCTTGCACTCGGTGACCACGCGGCCCTCGACAAGATGGAGGTTGAAGCACTCGTCGTCGTCGTGGTACGAGAGCTTGAGCATGGTGTCCGTGAGCTCCTTGCCGAGGATGCCCAGGCACTGCAGGAGGACTGCCAGGTTCACGCGAAAGGTCAGCGACCCGTTACCGCAGAGGTCCCAGACCTCGAAGAGCTTGCTGCTCAGGTTCGCGAGCCCCTGCGCGGCCAGCGACTTGTCCGTCACCACGAACTGCATGCCCTGCGCGTCCACCTCGCACGTGGCGTGCTGGTCCTTCTTCCCGTTCGCGATGCCCTTGAGCGTCGTGAACAGCACCTGCGCGCTCCCAAGCGTCGCGCGGAACGCCGGCGCGCTCCGCGCGGTCTGGTCGCTCTGCTGCGTGCCGCCCGCGCGGGGCTGCATCCTGCCGCGCCGCCGCCCGCGCGCGCGTCCCGAGCGCGAGAGTTGATTCGAGTTCTGCGGCCGCCGACCGGAACCCCTTCAACAACCAACCTAACCGCGGCGAGGAGGACCGCAACTCGGAGAAGAATGCGCGCACCGCAAGAAACGCAGGGGGCCCAGCGGGGCGGGGCGGGGCAAGCAAGGGCAGGCAAGGGCAAGCAGGGGCAAGCAAGGGCGCAGGGACTCGGGAGGCTAGCAAACATCTACAAAGCAACATTTACGCGAGGAGGAGGCCGGCGTGCTTCATGCTCTCGTGGATCTTGGCGATGCCGTTCACATAGGCCGCCTGGCGCAGCGAGCACTTAAGGCGCTTGGAGGTCTCGATAGTGTCTTGCGCGGCGACGATCATGCTGTCTGCGAGCCCGGAAAATACAATGTCCCGCTCCGAAGGCCCCTGCAGAATGCGGTGACGCTTCTCAGTGTCCACGGATCCGCCAATGTCCTCCCACGCCTCAAGCATGACGAGCTTGCTGCGCTCCTCCCACTTTTTCGTCAGACGGCCGAAGCGCACGTTCGAGAGAGACTTGAGCCACTCAAAGTACGAGACGGTGAGCCCGCCCGCGCTCGCGACCACGTCCGGGATGATGACGGCCGCGCCCGAGGCGCGGCGCTCCAGGATATCCTCCGCGTACGGGGTCACCGGCCCGTTGGCGGCCTCTACGATGATGCGCGCCTTGATGTGCGGCGCGTTGCCGACGTGGATCTGCTGCTGAAAGGCGGCCAGCACCAGCACGTCGCACGCCTCCTCGAGCAGCTTGCTCACGTCGCCGCCGCGATAGACGGCGTCGAGCTGCTCGTCGTCAAAGGCGCCGTCCACGCTGCCTGTTGCGTCCTTGTGCTGCTTGAGCGTTTCGGGGTCGATGCCGTCCCAGCGGAGGATGCCGCACTTGCGGTCGCTCACGCCTACGATCTTGCCGCCGGCACGGCTAATGTACAGCGCCGCGTGGTAGCCAACCTTGCCAAAGCCCTGCAGGATGAAGCTGCGGCCCACCAGGTTCGTGCCCACGCTGTCCCCGAGGCCGGCCTGCTCCATGATGCCCCGGTCGCTCATGAACTCGCGCACCGAGTAGTACACGCCGAGCCCGGTAGCCTCGGTGCGGCCCTCGATGCCGCCCATGCTCAGCGGCTTGCCCGTCACCACGCCGTTGGCGTGGATGTCCGTGCCAGCGAAGAGCTTCACGTAGGTGTCGGCCATCCAGCTCATCTCGCGGGACCCGGTGCCCAGGTCCGGCCCGGGCACGTCGCGGCCGGGGCCGATGAAGGACTTTTTGGCGAGCTCGGTGGTGAATCTGCGCACGATTCGCTCGAGCTCCTTCTCCGTGTAGTCGCTAGGGTTGATGCGAATGCCCCCCTTGCCGCCGCCGAAGGGGACGTCCACCACGGCGCACTTTAGCGTCATGAGCGAGGCCATCGCCTCGACCTCCTGGAGGTCCACGCTCGAGGAGAAGCGCATCCCGCCCTTGACGGGCAGCCGGTGCCGGCTGTGGTGCGCGCGGTATCCCTGGATCACCACGATCGTCCCATCCTTGCGCTTGAACGGAAACGTCACGCGCAGCGCCGCGTCGCACCCCTTGATGAGCTCCAGCTCGCCCTCGTCCAGGTCCAGGAGGTCGCTCGCGCGGTCGTAGAACTCCTTGATCTGCTCCAGCAGCCGCGGCTCGTCCCGCGGCACCCCGCTGGCGAGGCTCCTCGCCGCCGCCGCCCGCGCCCACGGCGCCCGCGGCGCCCGCGATGACGAAGATGATGCCGCGGCGCCCCGCGCGCCGCAGCGCCGCGCGGCCCGCAGTGCCGCCGCGCCGAGCATCGGCCTCCCGCCGGGCCTCGCTCCTCCCCTCGCGGCGCCGCTGCCGCTGCCTTGCGCGCCGGGGCTCCGCGCGCGCGTCTGCCGCCGTCGCCGCCGCCCCCGCGCGCGACCCGCCCCACGGATCCGGCGCGCCGGGGCGCCGAAGAATCCAGGATCATGATCCTGCAAATGATGGAGCGCGCTGCGAAGCCTGGAGCGGCCTGTGACCACGAAGAGCGGCGCAAGCTTGGCTCCAGGGAGGGAGGGAGGGGATGCATGCCCGAGCAGGTCTTTGGACTGTTTGATGCCAAGCTTGGGCGTGAAGACCAAAATCTGGACTTCAAGCTGCTCTTAATTGACGAGCAAGCTGCTTCAAGACTCTGATGCGATGTAATGCAATGCAATGCAATGCAAGCTGCTCTGCAGGCCGTGCAAGCCGCCCTCGACGTTGTTGACGATCCTCATCGAAGAATGCAATTCGGAGAATGCAATACTTCGACGAAGATTCATATGTAGGCCTATGACGCCAAAGCAGATCGCTTTCAAGCCGCTCTCAACCTCCGACCTCGCTCGCGCCGCCGACCTCGCCGCGCCCGCCGCCCGCCCCCTGCGCGAGCCGCGCCGACCAGGAGAGCCGGGGACCCGCCGCCGCGCCGTGCCGCGCCGCACCGCGCGCCGCGCCGCGGAGGAGCCGGAGGTACGGCGCGAGGATGCTCGCCGCCCGCGGAAAAGTCCACGCGGCGCGCGGCGCGAGGCTGCTCGCGACGCGGGCTGCACGGCCCACGCGGGCCGGGACCGCCGTCGCCGCGAGGACCGCAAGCCTCTGGAGAACGCCGTCGGTGCCACTGACGGCCGAGCCGCAGACGGAGCAGGCGGCGAACGAGGTCGCGGTCGGACGAGCGACGAGCCTGACGGGCGCGCGACCGGCGGTTCACGCCACGCACGCTTGCTTCACGGGCCACGTGCGCACACGCGGCGAGGTCACGCACATCTACGAGCCTGACGCGCTTAGCATGGTCTCCGCGTCCTCCGTGAGCTACCCGAGCGCCTACATCGAGGTGCGCACCCGTGACATTGGCCGCAAGGAAGACCTCTCGGTTCTCGTCACAGAGTCTGGCTTTAGCCTCTCGTGCAGCCAGGTCTGGGTGAAGAAGGGCAGCCTCGTTCACCGCGTCAAGCCCTTTCGCGTTTGATAAGAGAAATGAGCCGCATCCCTAGCGCGAGGAAAGCTCGCTCAAATCTGCAAAAAGTCTCTTCTGTTTTTTATCTATAGGCCCTACTCCTGAGCAAAACAGCTGGCGGCGCTGATCACGCTCTTCTTGTATTCCTCATGCAATTCGCTCGTGCTCTTGCGAATCTTTGCCATCTTCATCACATTGATGCCGGTTGTTCCACATAAGTATTCTCGTCGACGCTTGCGTTCGACAACACCTCAGCCCTCGCGCTCTGCATGTATTTCTGCTTCATGTCTTGATCCGCCTTGATGAAGCTTTTAGGACGCCACAAAGCGCTGGCTGCACCACTCCAGATCTCCTTCGCATCGCGGACCTCGTACGTGAAGGTCGGATACGTAGCACGTACCTGGACGTCGCCTACTCGCCAAGCCTTCTGCAGATTTCACGATCGAATTCACCGTGGGTCTCCCAACTTTGATGTGATCACATCACTTGTCATCATGACCCGACTGCCGGTTCTCTCGCGCTCTGCTGAGCTGCTGAGAGGCATGTGAGTAGCCTAGTACAGTCTGACTGTGTCGTAATCCTGTCCTGTCCTCTGCGCGTGACCGTGATGAGGCGCAGCGTCTTCGCGACTCCGCAGTGTTTGTGAGCAGCTCCTAAACCTAGGCTAGACCATCTTGCTGCCGCGAGCGTGCTGGCGATCGACGTTGCTCTTTCGTTTGCTGGCTGGCTGGCTCAACCTGGCTGGCTCAGCCTGGCTGGCTGGCTGGCTGGCTGGCATGAGCGAGTGAGCGGACGAATGAATGAACGAACGAAGGGCGCGAAATGACTCTCTTGAGTCTCTTCTGAGGGCATTACTATGGACATTATGGCGCGACGCGCAGCTCGCAGACCTCGATCGCGCGGGTGGCGCCCTGGAACCTCGGGCGCAGACGGCCGCCGCGACAGACGCCGAGGCGACTCGCGCCTCCTGCGACCAAGCGCGCCGACTCGTGCCCGCGCGACCGGAGGAAAGGAGGTCTTCGGGAACGATGAGCCTTGCCAAGACCATGTACAGGCTGGTTGTGCGGGACCTGCGGCAACGCGGGACAGGGGGCTGGCCCAAGCTGGCGCCGGTGCTCATCCCAGACGTGATCGTGGACGAGCACTTTGGCACCGGCCGCATGCTGCAGAGACCGCCGACCCTCCAGGACCGCGTCGAGCTCTGGCAGGACAAAATGGCGCTCGACCCCGACCTCGTCGCAGACTGGGTCCAGAAGCTCACCGCCGAGGAGAACGACCCGCCCGTAAACTACAAAGACATGGTGGACCTCGCGCACCTCCACTTCAAAAATATCGACGCCGGTCTCGAGGTGCTGGAGCGCTCCTCGCGCGTCCTCCAGGCCCTGCCCGCACTTTGGCTCATGGCACGGTCCTCCCAGGTGCACGTCACCGAGCAGGGCGTGCGCATGGAAATCACCGCTGTGAACTCGTCTAACACCCCAGACTCGTCATGGTTCATCTATCGCGTCCGCCTCTCCAACGTCGGAGACAAACCCATGACCTCTTTTCAGCTCCTCGGCCGCCACTGGATCTTCCGCAACGCCGAGGGGGAGATCGAGGCCGAGGTTTCGCGCTTCGCCGACGGCGTCGTCGGGCTCAAGCCCGTGCTCATCAACATGGCCAATGACAGCGGCCAGGTGTTTGAGTACGTGAGCGGGACCGAAATCTCCTCGAGGACAGGGTCTTTGGAAGGCGCCTTTCTCATGGAGAACGTAGACACCGGCGAGACCTTCGAGGTACCAATCCGCCCCATGCCCCTCATCTCCATGGAGCGCGAGCCCGCAGTCGCCGAGTAGAAGCGGCAGGGGCGCGTTGCTGTCGGGCTCCTCTATTTGCTTTTGCTCAAATTTACGTTTGTACGTACGTACCTACGTAGTATCTACACGAGCAGCACCGGGCTGTGAGAAGCACTTCCCGCGCTTTGCCGTCCGCATCCTCTTGATCAATAGCGTCCTTTTCGAGTCGCTGCGGCGCGCAACACGCACTACCTGTGTGTAGTAAAATCATCTCACAAAAATAGGAGTTCCACTTTATTCTATAATCAAAGCTCATCCCTCGATGACGGCGGCGCGCCGGACGCCACCTCGCGTGCACGATCTCGCGCCACCTCGATTGCGCGCTTGTAGGTGCGGCGGTAAGAGACGGCAGCGCGCATATCGCTCGTCTCGATCTGGGCCGAGGCCAGGAGCGCCTCATCCTGGTCCGCGGTCGTGGGCAACGCGGCCAGAAAGGCCTCCGCGGCGTCCGCAAAGGCCTCCAGTGCTGCCGCCGAGAGCGATTGGGTGTGCGCCTCGGCCGCGGCGCTCTGCTCGGCAAGAGAGCGACGCAAGGGGTCCCGCGTCGTCTTTTCCACGGGCATGACGTCCACGACGCCGCCTGGAAAGAGCAAGAAGTAGTGCGCATACTCGTCCGGGCCGCTCTCAGCGTCGCCGAATGCCCACAGCTGCGGCCACGCCTCGACAAAGCCGTAGTCGCGGAAGATCTCGTGCGTCCAGCTGCGGCCGTAGCTATTGTACAGCTGCTCGCCGGGCGCGATCGTGCGCAGGGTGACCAGGGCCACGTTCTCTGCGCGCACGTCGACCGCGACATTGTGCAGGCCGTTGTGGTGGTTCAAGAGGTCGTACACCGGGATGAGGCCGCGGTCGCTGGACCGCGTGATGTACGAGACGAAGGCCCGCAGCTCGGCCTCGTCCATCTCCGCCCTCGCGTCATCGGGCGGGGCCCTGCGCTTGCACGCGCGCGAAAACCACACAAGGTGCCTCTCGCAGTCATGCGGCGGCAGGCCCTGCAGCGCCTCCCGCGTCTCGTCGTTCCAGAGCAGCGGGAGGTTCTCGTCCGCGAGGCTGGCGTCCATGCGAAAGTACGGCGCGTACCACGGGTCCCCCGTCGCCAGGATCTTCTCGTACTCGGCGACGATTTCGCAGACGTCCCGCGCCTCGCCGAGGCGGCTCTCGGGGCCGGTCCCGCCGATGATAAGCTTCCAGGGGACCACGACGACCTCCGTGTCCGCCGCGATCTCCCTTGTCGCGA
>KQ758900.1:902225-918070 GCA_001462505.1 Aurantiochytrium sp. T66 | reverse complement strand
CGCGCATCGCCGAATCGACACCTCATCTCGCGCGGGCGACCATGCTGCGGCCCGCGGCGACGCGCACGGCGCGCGGCGCGCGGGCAGCGTTGGCAAGGACGCGCGGCGCAGAGGGCGCGGCGCGCGAGGTCTCCGCGGAGAGGAGGGCCTGGGCCAACGAGAAGGGCGCGCCAAGGCTAGGGGCGTCCTGGGACCTGCTGGCGCGCACGGCGCCAACCTCGACGTGGGTCTTGCCAGCGCCTGCAAGATCCGCGGCGGCGACGGCTCGGACCTCGTGTGTAACGAATTCCGTAGCAGGAGCGCCCGCAGGCCCGAAGGCACGCGGGATCGATGCGTGGATGCTCGCGGCCTCAAGCGTGCCGACGGTGCCTTCGCCGCTGCAAGTGGTCCAGGCGGGCCTCTTTAGTCTGCACAGCGTGCTGGGCGGCCCGTGGTGGTTCACTATTGTGTCAGGGACGATGCTACTGCGGACGTCCCTTGTGCCAGTGACGATCTGGCAGATGAAGATGACGCGCCGCATGCTCGGGGGACGAGTAGCGGGCCACATGCAGCATCTTGGCAAGCTCTTTACCAAGGAGCTCCAAGACCCAGCGTCGAACCGGATGCGGCTCGCCCGGCTCTATGTCCAAGGCGCACGGGCAATATTTCGCAAGTTCAGGGTCCAGCCGCTGGCGCTCGTTGCCGTGCCGCTCACGCAGATCGCGACGCTGCTGACCTTTGTGTACGCGACACGAAACCTCGTCACGCACGGCGCACTGGACCTCTCGACCGAAGGGGCTCTGTGGTTTACGGACCTCAGCGCCAAGGACTCGACCACGATTCTTCCCCTCGTGGCTGTCACGCTATCCTACACGGCTCTTGAACGGTCTTTTGGGCGCACCGTACAAGTGCCCGGCCAGCCCATTTCTTTGACGGCTGGGGACGTCGTTCGCGAGCTGCTGCAGACGATGCTCATTTTTGGCTTTCCCTTCATCGCCCAGCTCCCGAGCGGAATCTTCATGTACTGGATTCCCTCCTCCGCCTTTGGGGTCGCTCAGAATTTGGTTCTCCGGCTTCCCTCGGTGCGCGCAGCTCTTGGCATCATGGACCCGCCCAGGCTGAATGTGACGCCGATTGTCAAGCAGGTGCCCAAGTCCGCTGTGGTCTCTCCGCACCGGCCCCCGGCAAACCGCTCCTTGCCATCCTCGAAATCACCACCATCGTCGCCGCCGCCGTCGTCGTCGTCGCCTTCTTAGAGGCCGTTCAGGTGTTTTTCGGCCCGTCGTTTGTGCGCTGTAGTACTTGTAAGGAAAATAAAGCTGCGGACTCGACGACGACCATCTCCTCTTGGCTGGCTGACTGCCGCGCTTCGCGCCGCGGGCCGTGAGTTCTGGGTCCCAATACCACCTTGGCGCCGCGATCGAGAGGCAGGCGTGGCAGTCTTGAGCCCCATTCGCGTTATCGTGCACGATAACTCTCAACGGATCGATTGCAAAAAGGGGCTTGCGTGCTTTGCTTGCTTGCTTGCCTGCTTGCTTGCTGTACTACGCAAGTCGAGGCTAGCCAGGCCGAGGCGAGGCCGGGACTCCCGACTGCATGCATTCACGCGCGCGGCTCTGCTTCCGCACGCACGTGGCACTGCACGAAGAGCTTCGTCGCAAGATCGACCCCTGCGGTCGTCTCGTCTCGGGGAAGCTGCTCTTCTTCTTCTTCTTCTTCTTCTTCTTCTTCTTCTTCGACTCGAGACGCGCCGAGCAGAGCGACCTGATCCTGCTGGATGAGCGGCCGGTGCATCGGGCGGACGCAGCGCGAGGCGGTCTAGCCATCGAGTCCTAGCCATCGAGTCCTAAAGCCATCCTCCTCGTCGTCCTGCTTAGGGCGACGGGGAGGGCGGCACCTGCAAAACCGCCCGCCATGTACAAGCCGCTGACCATCGACCACGCCAATGTCAAACCCGGCGAGCGCTCGCAGCGACAGCGCAAGGACTACCAGGTGTGCGGCTGCCCCAAGGGCCGGGCGTGCTGCTGCGATGCCAACCCGGAGAAGATGAAAAATTCGCTTGCGTACTGCGGCCAGTGCGCCAATTGCGCGCAGAATCAGCGCAGCTTGCGACGCACCGGACGCATGGGCAAGAGACGCTGCCAGAACCCGCCCCATGAAGAAGACGCCATTGTCCGCGTCAAGGTCGGCCGGGCTGTCGTGAAGCTGCGGCGCGACCAGCTCGAGTTCTTTCGCAAGCAATCGCCTGCACTGGTGCGCGACGCCACCTCCACGTCTCTACGCAAGGCTCCGAGCGACGCAGACCTCGATGGAAAGAAGGTTGCTGCCGAGAAAAGCCCAATCGGCGCCGAAGAGACCCTTCCGGATGGCAGCGGCGAGACCTCTGGGCAGGAGCCGAACAGCGCGCACAATTCCTCGGCGTTCTCGTGCTCCTTTTCGACTGCAGCCTTGGCGCAGATCTTTCTCCTGCGAGCGGGCCACAAGAGGAGGCTGGAAGAGCTTTCGAGCGTCCTGGAAGCGAGCGAGTGCCAAGCGGAAGAGCTCCGCGCAGATCTGGCCGGGCTCCAGGATCGCGTGGTCCGTGTCGGGCCCGAACAGAGCGAGTACGTCGACACGATGGTCAAGCACGCAACATGGCAGCGCATCCCCGTGGATCTGGCGGTTGCATCGCACGAGGAGCAGATCGCCGCCGCAGAGAAGCAGAGCGCGCAGGCACGCGAGGAGATTGACGAAATCACGCGAGATCTTCATGTCCATGCGGCGCGGGTCATCCAGAGCTGCGCGCGCGCGTCCTTGAAGCGGACCGAGCCTGAGCGCACCGAGCGCGCAAGGGTCGAGCAGAACAACACCGGGTCTGCGGAGAGCATCCAGCGGGTGTTCCGAGGACTTCTCGGGCGGCGGCACGCGGCCCTCGTGAGGCACCGGCGGCGCGACGGTGCCGCAAGGCGAATCCAGCGCGTCTGGCGGGGCCACCTCGGCCGAGTCCGGGCGCGCAACATCGGCAGCATCCGCGCCGCGGAGGCGCGTGAGAAGGCGGCCATTGCAATCCAGAGCTTTCTGCGGCGGTCGCAGCACGTCGCCATGGTCCGCACCCAGGAGCAGGCCGTCCGCGCCGCCCAGGAGGCGGAGGCGAGGGACGCGCAGGCGTGCGAAATCCAGAAAATCGTCCGCGGCTATCTGGCCCGGAAGCAGCGGCGCTGCCGCCGGATCGAGCTCAAGCTCGGCCCCCGCGTGCGCGAGCTCACGAACCGGTACATCGCCAAGGGCGACCTCTACTCATTCCTGCACGCCGTGAACCGGGACTACGAGCTGCACATGGCCCAGCAGGCCGAGCTGCGCAGGCTCGAGCTCGAGAACGCGGCGACCTTTATCGAGGAGGTCGTCGCCTACAGGGACCGCGCGGTGGAGAAGAAGTGGCGCGAGTGGGAGCGCCAGAAGCAGGCGCTGCGCAACACGGACGAGGCCATCCAGATCTACGAAACGCAAAAGGCCACGAAGAATCTCGCGGCCGGATCCCGTGCGACACGGCGGTACAAGCCCGTCAAGCCGCGCCACCTGGGCTCGCTCGACTCGACGACGCAGCAGCGAAAGGCGATTCGTGCAGGTCTAAAGGCCTCCGCGCGAAAGCCTCGGCGGCGCAAGCCGCCGTACATGCCCACGACGCTCGAGGCGCGCGAGGAAAAGCGGTACCGCGAAGCCAGGGCGTCTCGCCGCGCGCGGGCAGACCCGGGGTGGCCCAGATCCGCACCAAAAGGACAGCAGATGCACAATTCTGTCTCGCGAGGGATGCTCCGCAGCGCCATGCGCGCTGTCGAAACAGAAGCGAGCGTTCCGCCGGTGATTGCGGTCCCCTCCCGCAAAGCGCTGGTCCATGATCCCGTTGCCTGTCCGGGCCTGGGTCCCCAGACAGCTTTGGAGCTCGCGAGCGACCCATACAAAAACCAACAGAGGCTCTCCGACGAAGAGCTGGCCATCGCCCCTTACGCGACGCAACTTCGGGCCACCGAAGTTACGGACATGGACGCCCCGGTCAGCAACCTCGTCTTCCAGGCGGTCTTGCGCGACCACATCAAGCATCTCCGCTTCGGAGCGTCGGATCGGTCCCCAGATGCTCTCCTGGAGCATTTCGTGCTCGCGGCCCCGGCGACCCTGCGAATTGCCGCGGAGGAGGAAGCCTTGCAGGTGTCCGCGCCGCTCGTCGGCGCGCTGCGGGCTCGGGGGGTCACGTCGTGCCGGCAGCTCCTGCAAGCGACTCCGGTCCTCGAGTCCGAGTATCAAGTCCCGGCCGAAGTCGCGAGGGAGATTCGCGGCCTGCTGGGCGTCGCGGTCGCGAACATTGAGCACACGCGGCCAAGATCTGTGCAGCAGAAGTGGGAGGAGGTGCTCCGGCACGTCGACCCCGCGCCGGCGGCCACTTCCGCGCTGCCGAGACGCAGCAGCACGGCGAGCGCGCCTTTGACCTTGCGTCCGACGTCGCGCGGGCAGGCCGCGAAAGATCTGCCTCCTCGAGGCCAGCCGCGCTCGAAGACAGCATGTGCTGCGGATGGCTTCCAGCGTCAACGTCTTCGCGGCAAGCGGCGCGAGCACGAGCTGCAGCAGGCGGAGAGGAGAGTCTCGGCGTCGGCCTTCGAGGCCGTCGCGCCCGAAAGCTCTGATGACGGTCTCTTGAACGAGCATCTCATGGGGCATTTTGGCATGGACAATCGCCCGCTTTCGTCCGCGGAAACGATTCGGTATGACGACGACGAGGACGATGACGACGACGACGATAGCGAGGTCGACGATGAGGAGGGTCTGGCGAGGCCTCCCTCGCAGGCAAGCTCGCGGTCGGGGATCCGCGGGCCTGCAGCCGGGCATCGACCACGTTCTCGAGGCGCGCTGGAAGACGCACGCCCACGGACAAGCGGAGGCATGTTCGAGAGCTCGCTCCGGCCCGGGACCGCTGCATTGCGCGAGTGGGACTGGCGAGCGCCCATGGGACTTCCCGATGAGCTGCAAGACCCAAGACCGTGCACCGCTGACCCGACCCGTGGCAAAGTGCCGCCCGCTGCAGCCTGCCTCGAGCGGCGGCCTTCAACGCAGTCTTCGATTGCAACGGGGGGCTCGATGGGCTCTCGCGTCAGCTTCGCCCCGAGCGCTGTCGACCGGCCCTCGACGCAAGCCTCGAGCATGTCGACGTTTTCTGACCTTTCTCGTCCCCCAAGTCGCGCGAGCTACGCGTCCACGGTGGGCACGGTCGACTGGAACAACCCGCACACGCGAGAAGACATCCAGATCTGGAGCGCCGACACAAGCGAGCAGCCTGGCGCCACGGAAGAGGCCGCGGGCGAGAGGCAACTTCAGGATGGGATTGCGGCCCCCGTGGTCGTGAGCGACGAGTCTGCGGAAGGCCCTCTGTCTGCAGATTGGAGGTCGCGATTTGTCCAGCAGGTGCGCACCGCGGTGCTCTCGCCCCCAAAGATGGAGGACACCGTGGAAGACCTCTTGACGTACATGCTGCTTACCGCCCCTCCTGAAGAGCTCGGGGAGATGAGCCTCCAGGAGCTGGCAGAGAAGTTGAATGAGCTGCCCGAGGTCGCCCAGGTGGCTCTCCGTGAAGTGGTTCGCGCGCACTATCGTAAGGTGGCGCGCGTGGCTTCCACGCACGCCAAGCCTCTTGTCGATGCAGGCTTCGTCAAGGTCAGCTCGCTCGCAGCCTGTCCTCTGGGGTCCTTTGGGCTGCCCGAGTACATTGTCGCTGGCTTGCAACGCAGCTTTGCAGCTCTCGCGGGGGAATCGTGCGCGCCCGCGGAGCGGGGTCTGGACCCAAGGCTTTCCCGCAGCGAGACGAGCGCGCTCGGGGGCGCGCATTTGCGCGGCAACGGACTCGCGCCCGTGCGTCTCGAGCGAGCGCGGCGATACGTTGCAAGCAGTGAGCTCACGAGCGACGGGATCACCACGGCGGAGCCGCAGCCGCGACGCGACCAGCTTGTCGCCCGGGTTCTCGGCCGCGCAGAGGCGCTCGCTCGGGCTGCAGCTCTACCCGTTGCAGACGGCTCCCGCGAGGACGCCGCTGCGCAATCTTATTACGCGTGGAAGCGCGGCGTCAAGCCGGGTCTCAACGCTATCGTCACGACCCACGAGGAAGCTGCGAGCTTGGTCGACTGGCACCCGTTCCCGATGGAGCATCGGGACGCCAGAGGATCTTCGTAACGTCATCAACACAGGCTGTCTGGAAGCGGCGGTCGTGAGCGCCGACCGCAGCGCGACGCCGCAGGACCGGCGCAGGGTCGTGCGCTCTGTAGTAAATGTTGTACGTTCGTGTTACTTCAGGTTTGGTCCGTCTTGATTAGAAATGAACCTTCGAGCTACACCTGCCTTCCCAAGCGACTCGCCCTGCGCATCTTGACGCGCGGAAGCAGAGGACTCGGAGCTTAGAGGCTCATCCCTCGAAGTAGAAAGCCAACGAGAAGAGATGAGGAGAGAAGAGATGGGAAGAACGAGTACTAGTTCTGTTGCGGTTGTTATTTGTAGGTCGTCACTTCTGACGAGCCGCGCTCGAGCTGTCTGGCCCGGCCCTCGCAGCGTGCAGCGAAGCGGGACGCAGCAGAGCACAAGCACAAAAGGGTGGTATCAATTATCGGGCACGATTTCTTGTATAATGCGCGACTGGTCAGAAGGTCTGCAGAAAAGTCTCGGAGTCTTTGAGAAACTGGCTGTGGCGATCGAAAACGTCGTGGCTGCTGCTGCTGCTGCTGCTGCCGGCACTGGCGGCGCTTCTGCTGCTGAGCTGGCTGCGACGCGTGCTGGCATATTCCGACTCAATGCTGTTGTTGCTGGCTCCTGCGTTCGTGCAAGAGCAGCGGTGCTTGGAGAGGGCCCCGCGCTGGAGCTCGTGGAGGGCAGAGAGAATGGCGAGGCGATCGGTTCGTCGCTTGATGCCAATGTTGCGAAGGTCGCGCTCTTCCATCTGGAGGAGCATGGGGCCGTCGACGTAGTGCTCGTCGAAGTGCAAGCACAGAAAGTCGCCGCCCGCGACATGATCGCGAACGTAGTTGCCAACTTGCCGGGGCGACCAGTCTACGGCAGGGTGGCAGATGTAACAATCGGGATCATCCCCGACGCGCGAGGATCTGCTCCCAGTCGAGAGGGCGTCGCTGCCGAGGCGGGCCGAATCGAGCGAGGAGGAGAAGGGCATCTCGTTTAGATAAGAGTCGAGCTCGTCCATGTCCCCGTCGGCGTACGGGGAGAACTCGTAGCTCGCGGGCGGGTAGGTGTAGCTCATGCCCTCGAAGGACGCTTCGCGATCTCTGCGCTGCAGGAAGTCCTTGAGCTCGCGGCTGGTCAGGGGAACGGGGCGAAACTCTTGGAGGTCTCCGTCCCAGAGCTCGTCGTGTTCCGGGGCCGGCTCCCAGGGGCCCTTTCGCGAACGCCGCGCCGCCAGCTGCTCGTGGCCTGGCATGTGGTGGACCGTCGCCATTCGGTTGAAGGTCACCTTGCGCCGCCCCTGGTTTGGGTTGCGGTCCAGCGGCGACTTTGCAGTGCTGAGGATGCCGCGCACCTTTCTGGAGCCGCTGCCGCTCCGCCCTCGCTTCGACAGCGTCGGGCTCGACGAGTCGCGCTGGCTTTCCGTGTCTTCGTCCTTTTCCTCCTCCTCGAACCGCGAGCTGGAGGCGGGGATGCCGCGGCCGCCCTCGAGCGAAGAGTGACGGCCGTACTTGGAGAGGAGCGCACGGAGCTCTCGCTCTTCCGGGTCGGCGGTGGTCTTGCTGCGCGTCTCGTTGAGGTCGAGGCTGTCCTTGCGAGAGATGGGGCGCCGGTGTCCGAGCCCCGCGGGGGACTTGTTCCTGCTGGTGGAGGGCGAGGCCGACGACGAGCGCAGGGTCCCTGCTGGAGATGGCTTTTCGCGCTGCCCCAGGGCGGAGCGCCTGCTGATTGACGCGCTTGCCCCGACGAGGCCCGTGCTGGAGCGCAGGGGCGACTTGGATGACGACTTGGCTTTGAGCGGGCGCGCCTGCGAGCTCGGAGGAGTGCTCGCTCGCCGCGGCTTTGTGGCAAGCGAGCTGTACGGCGACGCGTACGAGCTCGACATTGTCCGAACGGCCGTTCGATGTGCGCGCGGACTAGCGTTTCTTACCGGGCAAGCCTCTGGCTTGCTCGACCGGTCTCGAGGCTGCCAGCAGCCGACGCTGCCTCGGGCGGGCGCGACCCGCTCCGTCCGTCGGTCAGCGGCCCGTCTCCCCGCGGACCGATCGGCAGCGTCGGCGCGCACGCGCTCCGCCGGGTATGCTCTCGTTCTGGGCGTGTGGCTGGCTCGTCCGAGCTGCTCCGAAGGCTGGCAAGCAAGCTATCTCGCAAGCTAGCAAGCTATCTCGCAAGCTCGCAAGCAAGCCGTCTTCAACTGTCAGACTGTTTGGCGTGGTCTGACACGACACTGGCGATCAAGGCCCGCCTCGCGAGGGGGACACGCGCCGCGCGTCTTGCGCAAACGTTCGCGCGAGAACCCCCCTCTCGGCGCGTGCCACTTGGTTGACGCTCTCTCCTGTCTTCGGCGCCGGGGTGCAGCGTGGGCCAACCAGGGCCCGCTCTTCGGCTCTGTCGCGACTGGCGGACGGCTCGGATTGGGCAGCGGCGGCGGCGGCGGCGGCCAATCTTTAGCCAACGGACACTTGTGCGTTGCCCGCATTCAAAAGGGACAGACACCAGGTGTCCCGCGTTCTCTTGGGAACGGCTGCGCAGATGCGGACTCGAGTCAGGAGGGCCGTGACGACGCCGTGACTGCAGGCGAGCCTGCGTAGGCCGACTCACGGGGCCCGTCGGGAGCGGGCCGCCCGCGGGCCGCTGGCCATAATCTCGGGTTGCCTTCATGCAGGCGCTCCCATGTATGCTATGCTGCGGGTGGCGGCGCGGGCGAGAGGAAGAAAATCGCGGCGCGGACATGAATGGATCCATTTAGTTTTGACCACATGACCATCCATGATGAGTGAGATCAACAGCGCTGGACGAATTATCCTATCCTGCGCGCGGGCGGGGCTATTGGAATGGTATACGTACGTACCACATTTGTGGACACCTCGCGGAGCTCTTGCATTGCAATGGATCGGGCTACAGGGACATGCTTTTGGCTACCGCCGGTCTTGCCACAGTGACGTGGTCGTGGGGAATTATATACGATGCGGAAAGGCGCACCACCAGGCAGGCAGGCACCGGTTGTCCCGTTTGGCTTTCATGCTGGATTCAGAGGGCGCGAGCCTGATTGGCATGTACCCGCCGCTCTTGTCAGAAGACTAGGAAAATTATGGATGGGTTGCGCGAAAGAAAAAGGCGCAGCAGGCAGGCATATCTGGACGTCTCATTGGCTTCTGGCGCTGGATCCAAGAGGCGCGGGCCTGCATGCTGCGCGGCGGGGACGCAGGCTCGCATACTGCGCCCTCCAAGAAAGCGTTGGACTCGAATTGGTGGTGTCGGGGCCTGCACAAGAATAAAAATGGAATGAAAGAGACCAATGAAGAGAGGAAAATTGGACGTCCGCGCCCAAAGTAAATAAAGTCAAGAAATAAAGTCAAGACAAAACAAGGCAAGTTAAGCAGGCCAGCTTCGCGGCAGCTCGATGCATCATCGATCGGCTCGTCTGGACCTGGCCCGCGCCCGGATGTCCAGATGCGGCTGGGCCGGCACGGCGCCAAAACCAGAACTCGCGACAACAACAACATTGCGAAGCTGGGGGAGAGATTCGCAAAGAAAGCGACTGGAAGAATGGGGAACTGGAGGGCCTCCGCTCTCGTGGCCCTCGTCGGCGTCATCTACGTCGTGGCGGGCCAAGAGAGCTCCGGCGGGATCTTGCTGGATGGGAACGATCATCATGGCGAGCTCCTCTATCCTGACACGCGCAGGCTTCTGCACCACTCCTCCTCGTCCGGAGACTCGGAGACGAAGGCCTGCAAGTGCAACAAGGCCAAGATCAAAGCGCGCTGTGACAACGCGCTTCGCTTTCGGTACTATGTGGACGGCACTGAGGCTACGCAAAACGGTCGACGGTCTTTGTTCTGGGACTGGGGCTGGTCAAGCTCTACTTCGTCTTCGTCTTCGTCTTCGTCTTCGTACGATCTCGAGGACTGGGAGGATACCTTCGAAACAGACGTTTCGATCGAGGGCCAGACGCGTTTGGAGTTTGAATGCACGGACACGGGAAGCCCCGGCGGCTTTATGGCCGAGGTCAAGCTCTGCGGGGATACGTTCGGAACCATGGACACGATTGTCGAGGACTCGAACCCGGCGCCCGACACCTGGTTCGTCGACGCGACGAAGTCGTCAACCTCGAGCACGATGAAGTACGTCCAATATGGTGGATACCCTTGGTATACCACGGGAGACAACGGTGGTCTGAAGAATTCCGATTACTTCTGGGTGTGGAACAGCGACTCGGAGAACACTCTGACCTTTGGCTTCAACATCGACTGCGAGGCGGAGGAATCGGCAGCCCCCACGGGCTCTCCATCGGCGTCGCCCTCGGAGCAGCCAACCGTTAGCCCAACGGCGAGCCCGACGACGTCGCCAACGCAAACGCCGACTGAGACCCCGACGACATCGCCAACCGTAAGCCCAACGGCGAGCCCGACGACGTCGCCAACGCAAACGCCGACTGAGACCCCGACGACATCGCCAACGGCGAGCCCGACGACGTCGCCAACGCAAACTCCGACAGCATATCCAACCGACACGCCCACCTTGAGCCCGACGGAGGACCGCGGCTGCAACCTCTGCGACTCGGCCACGATCCGCGTGCGCTGCGACAACCGTATGCGCTTTCGGCAGTACCAGCTGCGCGGCGACGGCGTCCTCGTCCAGCAGCCCTCGGATCGCGTTGGGGACTGGGACATCACGAACTGGCGCGAGACCTTCGAGACGACCATCAGCATCACCCCGGAGACTCGTCTCGAATTCGAGTGCAATGACATCGGAGTCGTCGGCGGCTTCGTGGGCGAGATCGAGGCCTGCGGGACCACGATCATGACCTCGACGGACTTGGTTGCGCAGGAATCGCCGGTCCCGTTCTCGTGGTTCGTGAACCCGAGCAAGACGGACCCTTCCGAAACCGCGCTTGTCTACACGCCCATGGGCGAAGGCAGATGGGGCGAAACGGGAACGGGCTACAAGGACCCGGATGCGATCTGGGTCTGGAACGGGGACATCGACAACACGATGACCTTTGGGTTCGACTTTGGCTGCATGCTGACGGACGCCCCGACCACATCTCCAACGCAATATCCGACTGCGAGCCCGACTGCGTTTCCAACCAACGCACCGACCTTGAGGCCCGTCGAGGTCATCCCGGGATGCCACGTGGACCAGAAGATTTACCGCGCGACGTCGGCGGACCGCCTGGAGACCATCAAGGACGACCCGGGCGTGCAGACCCCGGAGCAGTGCCAGGCCACGTGTCTCGAGAACGCAGAGTGCCAGTACTGGAGCTTTCGCATGGACTCTGGCAACAGCGACAGCAACGCGGTGGCCCAGTGCAACCTCATGGCCGCGCTCAACAGAATCGTGGACGGATCGGCGCGATGGGCCTCGGGCCCGCGGGTTTGCACGTCAGCACCGACGCTGTCGCCAACTTCGAATCCTACAGACGAGCCCACAGCAGCCCCGACGCAGTTTCCGACGCAATATCCGACTGCATCGCCTACGCGCACGCCAACAGCATTCCCGACGGCCAGTCCAACGCAATTTCCTACGGAGGCTCCGACCCTGGGGCCCGTCGAGGTGCTTGACGGCTGCCACACGAACTCGGTCAAGTTCACGCACGCTAGCGGGGGCTTCCTTGAGGCCTTCCACGACAATCCTCGCATCCAGACGCCGGAGCAGTGCCAGTCCAAGTGCCAGGAGGTCGACGATTGCAGCCACTGGGCCTTCCTCACGCCAGATGCGACGGCGTATGTCCCGGAGGCCAGGTGCAACCTCATCAAGGTCCGCGGCGAGGATGTGGCGGACCCCTCGGGCCGGTGGACCTCGGGTCCGCGCGAGTGCACTCTTGCGCCCACTTCCTCGCCAACGGCATCGCCCACGCTATTCCCGACAGACTCGCCGACCTTGGCGCCGACGGACCGGCCCACGCCCGAGCCCACCTTCGCGCCGGTCGTCCAGCGCTCGGGATGCATCCAGGAGCAGACGCGCCACAAGACCACCTCGGGCGGCATTGCCGGGTACTGGGCCAACGAGGACGCCGTGGCCCAGGGCATCCTGAGTGCGGAGAACTGCCACGCCAAGTGCGAGGAGGTCGAGGACTGCAAGTACTGGTCGTACTTTGACGCCGCCAACAAGAACTGCAAGCTCTTCAAGTTCGTCACCGAGACCGTGTCCGGGAGCGCGTACACTTCCGGGCCCAAGTTCTGCACGGACGCCCCGACGAGTCATCCGAGTGTCGCACCGACGAGTCACCCGAGTGTCGCCCCGACGAGTCATCCGAGTGTCGGCCCGACGAGTCATCCGAGTGTCGCACCGACGAGTCACCCGAGTGTCGCACCGACAAGTCATCCGAGTGTCGCACCGACGCAAAGCCCGACCGACGAGGCCGTTGTCGAGGAGGAGACCACGTGCTTTGAAGACGGCTTCTTCTACAGATCCTCGGAGTCGCTTGGGGCCAAGGTGGTCCAGAGCATCGAGGCCTGCCAGCTCTTCTGCGAAACGAAGGACGCCTGCACGGGGTACTACATGCACAAGACCTCGAAGCGGTGCTACCTGAAGGGCGGCCTCCTCACGCGCAGAACGAATTCGAATTACATTGCCGCCACGCGCGAGTGCCCGCAGCCGGCCGATTGCGTGCAGCAGTTTGGGGAGATCAGGGGCAAAATCGTCAAGAGAACGACGGCGGACTCCGCGATCGATTGCGCCGGTCTGTGCCTCGAGCTCGGTGCCTGCAAGACATGGCGGTGGCGCGCATCAGACTCGACGTGTATCCTGCGCAGCTCTGTGGGGACGGTCGCAAGCCGGAACTCGGACTTCTTCACGGGTGTCATCGACGGATGCGCGTCCCAGCTCGCGGAGTATGTGCCCGCGACCGAGCCTCCCACCCTCGTGCCCGTGCCAGACGTCGTGTCCTGCACGCACAAGGTGAACGACGTGGCCTTCATCCTCGACGGCTCAAAGTCGATCAATGACAACGAGTGGGCGCACCAGGTCGCATTCGTGCGCCAGCTCGGGTCCGCCTTCCGGCTTGGCACGACCTCCTCGGACTCGCGGCTGGCCATGATTGAATTCTCGGCCCGGGCGCGGACCGTGTGGGACTTTTCGTCGCCGAACGCGCTCGACGAAGAGGCCTTCCAGATCGCAGCCGACGGCGTGGAGCAGACGAAGTCGGCGACGGGCACCGGAGGCGCTCTCATAACCGCGCAGGAGCTCTTCTGGAACACGCCGACACGCACGAACCTCGATCGCCGCGTGGCCATCATCCTCACGGACGGGCAGCCGAATGTCAACAGGCTGTGCCCGTCGGCCGGCTACAACAAGAACGCCAAGGTCTGCACGAAACAGGCGGCAGCCGACCTGCGCAAGGGCCCCGACGGCGTGCTTGGCACGGACGACGACGTCTACCTCGTGTACGTGCGGGTCGGTGGGGCCGTGCGCACTGACGTCTTCAACAACGTCGAGGACCTCCAGGTCGGCGCCTCCCCGGCCGGACTGTCCGAGATTGCCAACCAGATCATCATCGACATTTGCGACATCGACTCCTGAAGAAGAAGGTCAGCCTAAGATAATGGACAACCTTTCACATTGCCCACGTCTCCGCGATGATCTTGTGACACTCGTCAGGCGTCGCCTTGCCTTGTCTTACTGCAAACTATCCTCTGGCCGGCGACATCATGCCTGCTGAGTCGCTTTCCGCGCGCTTGGCAGCCGATGCTCGACGAGGTCCCATGAGCTGGCGCCACACCGAGCTTTAATCTACCCGAAAGCAAACCTTTTGGCGCAGTTGGGGCGGGCGGCTGGTCCCCACTGCCGACGCGGGCGGCGATGCCTGTGCTCCATCACATGGTTCGGATGTATCGATTCGCACGATCAAAAAGGCCTGCTGCGTGCTGCGGCGATCTGGGCCGAAAGAACTTCTTGTCTGTGCAGCTGTAAAAGACAGCTGCCTAGTTCTGGACTTTGCCCGCATCTTGGGCCTCGTGTGTGAACGTGCGTGCTCACACGTATGAGCCGCAGGACCCAGGCAACGCGAGGATTGTGACCTCGTGGTGGGCGAACCGCGCCCCGCAACCTTTTCAGTTCATGCTCACATGCGCGCCGAGGCGAGGCGCGCAGCCAGGAAGCTGCTCGCCCTCGGGTTTCCTCTGGCACACCAAACGTCGAGAATGCCAATTGTGGGCAAGGCATGTATGTGGTCGTCGTAGCTCGTACAAGCTCGGTTGGTCATCCTGGCGCGTGTCGGTCGCATCCAGGGTCGGCATTCATTGACGATGTCAACGTCTCCGATTCCCGCGCGGCGAGCCTAGTGCCGGACCAGAAGCCAGGCCTCCGGCCAGTGATCTTTGGCAAAATGGCGGTTGACGCGGTCTCGCAATGGCGGCGGCGTCGCGTCGCCGCCTCGTCTTCTACCCCATGAAGGAGCCTGGTCCAGCTCGCGTCGCGCACAGAGGGCACCCAGCGCCGCTCGCAAATGGCCCCACCGCAAAGTGCGCGCGCGCAAGCGAACGATGATGAGGCCAGCAGCCTCCGCGACTTGCCTTGCTTCGTTTGTTTCGGAAGAGATGGGGTGCGCAGTCTAGACCTCGGAGGAAGGCTCGCAGGTCAGGTCACGACATGAAGCGAAACCGTCGTGCCTCCTGCGAGACTCATGATGAGCAAGACAACTGTGCCACTCCTCTGACGCGACCCATCGCATCGGCTGCAGCGCCGGCCGCCGGGAGCGAGCGAGCGAGCGAGCGAGTGAGCGTCCGTCCTGCGGCGCGCGAGCTTGTTTCGGTCTCCAGGAACCGGGGATAAGCCAACGGCCGTGAACCCATCCCGTCGGTGACGACGCGGCGGCGGGAAGGGGAATCTAGCGCGCAGCTTGAAGCAAGCAAGCAAGCAAGCGGGCAGAAGCAGGCGAGCTCGCTCGCGCGCGCGCGTGCGTTGCGTCGTCATCAGCCAGCGGTTCGCCCGCTGTCTCCTCGCTTTAAAGTCGTTTCGTCTCAGTCAGTAAAAATTATCAAAATAATCTATCAAATACATGAAACGGAGATGGTTCGCTTTTTCAAATTTCAAGTTTCAAGTTCTGCGCGGACTCCACGCCTGGATCGACTCTTTTGCTCGTGCCGATGACGCCTCCGACTCGGAGTCCGTGGACTCCACGCAGCGCGGGACTGCAATTGACGCGACGCAGCGATCGACGTGGCCTTCCGGAGCTTCCAGAGCTGTCGGTCGCGTTCCATTCGTCCCATTTCACTTCGATGGGGAGGAGGGAGGGTGAATGTGGCGGGCCCATGGCGCCCCAGCCCCGACCGAGAAGAAAGAAATAAGAGCACCGAGCACCGCCGACGGCGGCCCGGAACAAGCTCCGCGAGGCGCGTGAAGCCTGGACAGGGAAATGCGTGCTGGGTGGTCGCGTGCCCGCCTCCGAGCCGAGCGGTCGCTGCGTGCTTTTGCTTATGACGAGTGAGGTTGTACAAGCTGCGCACGGGCTCGCTCGCCATTGTTGTTACCGGTGCTTCTAAAGCAACTGAACGGCAAAACGAACGAAGGCAGTTCCGTCGAGTTATGCAATCGGCCACCCGTGCGGTCTGGCTCGGAGAAAGGTGCCAAGAGGGAGGAAATGCGCGAGAGAAACGAACTTTGAAGCTGGTTGAGCAGACGCATGCATGCATGGCCCGCCTCGGGAGACGAAGCAAACCCAAATCATCAAGACCTTC
>KQ758900.1:877645-892482 GCA_001462505.1 Aurantiochytrium sp. T66 | reverse complement strand
CTCGCCGGCAACGTTACGTACGTACTACGTAGGACCATGGCGAGGACGAGCATGCTGCCCGCCAGCGGCTCGCCGCCGAGCTCGTCGCGCAATTGCTGCCGCGCAGCTAGCGCTTGCTGGTCGTGATGATGATAACGGTGAGCATCACCATCGTGAATCTGGACTCTAGGGCCTCTAGCTAGCACCACCAAAACGATCATCGCCGAGATGAGCACCAAGATCTACGGGGTCGAGACCCTCGTCGGGTTCCAGGCCGAGACCCAGGCCGAGATCCAGCCAGAGACAGACGGGCTGCTATAAGCTGCGACGAGCCCTCTTCTCTTCGTGGAGTTGAGGCAATTCGGAATCTGATCTGCGTGAGGAATGCCGCTTCGAAGACCACGCTGTGGAGCTCCGTGAGGAGACGCAAGTTCGCAAACTACGAGCACGCTCGAGGCAAGATCAAAGTGCGCTTGTGTAGAGCAATGATTCGGACGAGAATTTCACTTTATTTAAGATCCTCGCAGGTAGCCTCTTCTGGATCGTCATGAAAGTTCGAGATCATCAGGAGCCTTGGGACTCGGCTGGAGATCGCCACCATTCCGATGCGGTTGCTCCTATTCTAGGCCAAGAGCAAAACAATCATTCGGACGGCAGGATAGAATCACCAGACGATACCGTACTCGACGCCGTCGTATCAGTCCTCGATGGCGATGGCAAAGGGGACGAAGACTCGGTGCTATCCATGGCAGACGGAGACGTAACGACGTCCACGGTCGCTGACGCCCCTTGTGCGCTAAGGCGTTCGTTTTGCTGCTGCTGCTGCTGCTGCTGCTGCTGCTGCTGCTGTTGCTGCGGGTACTGCTGAGCGTGAATCGGTGCATACGTAGGTGACTCGGGCGATCCCCCGACTACCGCGACCGGTTCGCTGCCTTGGTGATAATGCGGCATTCCGTAGCCGTACACGTTGTACTCCGCGAAATGAATGGGCGTGCCGTAAAAGTAGGCCCCCTGCGGAACACGATAGTGCATGGGCGAAACGGGGTGATGCTGAGCATGGTGCGGGAAGGGACCGTGCGCCGAGTTAAACGCCGGTGCGCCGAAGGACGTTCCGCTTGGCGCAATCCTGCCCTCGGCGCGTCGCTGGCCATCTGACGCCCTCTTTTGCAGCTGCGGGTTCCTCGAAACGGTGACGGCGCCCTCCGGTGAGGAGAGAGGAATGGGTCCGCCATGCGCAGAAAAATAGTAGAACGAGGGCGGGATGCCATAGGCGTATATCTCAGAGGGCACAGCTGCTTGAGCACGCGCTGGATCGTGAGTCGTGATCACGACCGGCTGCGGGCGCTGCTGCCGTTGCCGGTCGAGGACCTCGCGCGGAATGGCCTGCTTGACCTCCGCAGGCTTGCCGTGAATCGCATGCACCTCCATGCTGAGAACTCTTCGCATGCTTTGCTCGTTCTCAAACGTGACAAAACCGAAGCCTCGCGACCGATTTGTTTCGCGGTCAATCATGACCGAGGCTTGGGTGACCGACCCGAACTGGCCAAAATAGGTGCGCAGAACACCTTGCGAGACCGAGCCAGCGAGGCCGCCGACGAAAATCCGGTGCGAGGCCGCTTCGAGTGCCCCAACAGGAGACCCGAGGCTTCCCGTTGCGGTGGGCTGAAAAGTCTCCCAGCTGGACTGCGTTGCCGTGCTCTGTGAGCTGGAAGTGCTGCCCGTGCAGCTCGCTGCTCGCTGACTATCGCGCACGCGCGGCTGCGCAGACCCCGAGCCGCGCGCTGACGTGCTGGCCGGAGGCGACATCCCCGCAGTGCTCTGGCCCTTTCTCGAAGAAAGCATTTCCTGCGGTTGCGGTCGCTGTGCAACGTCCATGCTCGAAGCCGTGTCCTTCACTTTCCCCCAAACACCGGTCGTCAGCGGCGAAGATGGTGTGCCTTTGGTCTCCAAGCCGGAGGATCCATCCGAGACGTCGGGCTTGCTTTCCTCGCGATTGCGCGGAACTGCAAACTTCACGTCCACCTCGCGCCCGCAAATTTCGTGCACCATTTGGACGACCTCTGCGGCGACCGAGGCTTCCTTGAAGGTTACAAAGCCGTACCCGCGCGACTTGCCGGACAGGGTACGGTGGAGTGGGACGCGAACGTTTTCTATCTCCCCGAAGCGCGAAAAATGATCTTCAACGGTGCTCGTCGAGGCTTCCAAGGAAAGCCCGCCGAGGAAAATCTTACGCGGCGGCTCCGCGTGCTTCTGCTCTTCCTCGTCGTCCCTGGCGACGGCCAAGCTCGGTCTACTTGAGGGAAGCTGCTTTGGGGAGTCGCTCTCGGGGGTCTCCTCAATTCCCTCCGGCTTGTCTTCGAACTGCGCCTCCGCGGGCTCTGGCGCCGGCGCCGGCTCGGCTCCAGGTTTCGTTGCTTCGTGGGCTGCGGCATGCCCTTCGCCATGCGCGGATTTACCAGGTGCTGCTCTGTCCTCTGGCGAAGACATTGGTTTGGCCATGTTTTCGGGGGTGCTCATCTGCGGCTCCAGCAAGCCGCCGGCGTTTTTGGCCACCAACAATCGCCCAAGCAGCGGGCGGGCGCGGATGGTGTCTCAAAGAAGGGACGTAGCGGCTTGATGCCGGGCCCAAAGAAGCGAGCCAATAGAATTCAACGTCCGAGGATGACTCGATACGCGCGTACAGCGCGGGTCTCTGTGGCTCTCGCGCTCCTGAAGCTTGCCAGAGGATAGCCAAGCGAAGCCAGTATCGGTATCACCACGTGCACGAAGCTGGGCCGCGTCTGGCGCCCTGGGCGAATCTCGCAAGAATTGCAGATCTCAAGCGGGTCTTGGCGTCCGCGGTTCCTCGCACAGAGCAGACTCCGAGCGTCTCCGATGTCGTGGCTGCCAATGAACCGCGCAGTCACGGTCGGCGCGCCACGCCACGCCACGCTACGCCACGCCGCGTTTCCAGCCAAAGTCAGGACCCGGAAAACCTTGGTCGCCGCCTCGCGTCGCCTCGCGTCGCCTCGCGAGGCCTGCCTGGCCACGAGTCGTTCGCCGGAAATTGGCGCGCGTGGCGTCGCGTCGCGTAGCGCTGCGTCGTCTCGTGGCGTCGCGTCGCGCGGCGCGGCGCTCTGGGAGCCCGGGTCCGGGTCCGCGTCCGGCGCCCTCGGCGTGGCCTGGCTCGCCTCGCCGCAAGGCGCCGCGGGCTCCTTGCGCGCGCGCGCGCGCGCGAGCGAGCGAGCGAGCGGCGGGCCCCGAAGTCCTCGCGGGCGCGGGCGGAGATCTTGGAGAAGCGCGTCTGGAGTCGCGGGGCGCGAGAGGTCGAGACGAGACGAGACGAGACGCGAGACGAGTCGAGAAAAGCAGGGGACCCACATCCGCCAAAACGCCCAGCCGCGACGGCGGCGCAGAGAGCCCCGCGCGCGCGAGAACGCTCGCGACAGCGGTCGCCGAGCTGCCGCGAAAATCCCGCCGCAGCGGGCGCGCCGGAGCGAGGCGGGGCAGGGCGGGATGCGGCGGGATGTGGCGGGAGCGGCGCCATTCGCAAAACTCGTGCGCGGCGGGCGCCTAGGGAGACTTCCGCGATGCCCCCGCGGTTCCTCCGCAGTGGGCGGCCTTGCGACCCACTCAACACCACTGGGCGATTTGAAAGAGGCGAAGCCTAGATGCGAAGGCGAGTAGAGGGGACACATGCAAGATTCGGGAGCGAAAGAGGAGGGAAAGGGAATTGCAGTGGGTGAAGAGGGGGAGAGCCCCAGTGATGAGATTCGAAAGAGGGGCAGAGGGGAAGTGGAGGGCGGGCGCTCCACTACCTCGATCACTTGGAAAGAGGCAAAATTGCATTTTAGTATTTGCGCCAAGTTTGTGAACTCGAAAGCGATAGAAGCCGAAAGCGATAGAAGCCAAAGCGGCGACGGCCACGGGGCAGTTCTGCGCGCCTTCACGGCCATGCTCGAAGGCGTCGACTAGACCGTGCCCTCACCAAACCGCGCGCAAATTGACGAGAAAGTCATGATAAAAATCAGAAATCTGATGATTTTGGGATGGGAGTTTGGGGATGGGCCTGATCTTGCATGTGCTTGGCTGGTGGTGTCCAAACTGAAGTGACTAACCTGGGGCGGTGAAAAGCATTGGATGCACGAGAATTCTCTCGCCAGAACCCACTTTAAGGCGCTACGTAAGGCGTCAGATGCTCCAGATCTCATGCCGGCGGGGAGCCTGCTCTAAAGCAGGTGCGGGTATCCAACAACCCGACCCGCGCCACGCCCCGACAGAATGGAAGCAACAGTACCGTGACCATGCCAGGCAAACCTGCGCCGCAAAGCGCATTGATCAAGCGCAGTTTCCCAGGAAAAGATATGTCCAGTCCACGGCTGCACCATGTCGCGCAACGAATGAAGCAAGATCATCCGAACCAGCAAGGCTTGTAATGCATCACATACAAAATGACGAAAGCAATAAAATTTGCTAGAATCGACATGCAGAGCGTTCCGAGCATCCTTCAGATCCCTAGCCAGTCTCCCGCTCTCGTGCATAGCCACGCGAGCGGGTTTTCGTTGCACTTATAGGCATGAACACCTTCTCTCGACGAACAACTTAGCCCTGGGCCTCCTCCTTCTTTCTCTTGGCCTCCTCCTCCCTCTCTTGCTCAATAACCTCTGCGAGGGCGCTAAGACGGTCCTCGGAAAGGGTCTCTGCCGGGGCGTTCGCGGTGAGTTTGACCACTTCAATGTTCTTGTACTATTCCGGATTCTTCGTCGATTAGGCGCTCGAGAAGGGCTGGGCGACGAGCAGCACAAGCATTTACTTCTCGGTGATCAAGAACAGCAGCAATGGTAATAAATCATCGATGGATAGCAAATCTGAGAGCCTGGGCCTGAGCGAACCTCTCGCAGCCTCGCAGGATGAGGACTTCGCCTTGAAGGACGAGGGCCCAACCTAGACCTAGACCGAGGACTTCTTTGTAATGCTGGCGAGAGAGAACATCGGCTTCTTGGCGTCGTAGTCCATGTCGCCAACGATCACATCCGCCGAGAGCCCCGAGGTGGCCTGAGATGCAGTGCTGTCGGAATGGTTGCTTGATGACTTTTCCTGAAGGGCCAGAGCGCGTGCCATGGCCTTCTTGCGAACGTTGAACTCGCGAATGCGCGCTGCGGTGAGATTCTCGATAAGGTCCCTGTCGTGGTAGTAAAAGTCCATTCCGAGAAGCTGCGCCTCCGCCGAGACGGTTAGTTTGTGCTTGGGCGAAAGAAAGCGCAAGATCTGCAGTACTACGAAGAAGGCGACAGCTGACACCGCGACAATCAGCAGTGTGCCCCAGCATTGCACGAGAAAGAGCGCCCCTTTGCCGTGGATGAGACCGTCCTCGCGATGGAAAATTCCCGTGCAAAGACCGCCATAGATGCCGACCATGCCGTGCAGCGCACTCGCGGAGATTGGGTCGTCCACATGAAGCTTGTACAGGATGAAACGGTCTGTCCAGATGAAGATGGGCGCTGCTCCCGCGCCAATGGCCACGGCGGCCCAGGTATCGATCAACGAGCAATTCCCCGTCACGCTGACTAGCCCGGCAAGTAGACAATTGAACGTCACGCAGAGATCGTAGTACCCAGTGATGGTGCGCACGAGCACGAGACCCACGCACGCGGCGGTGCTCGAGGCCAATAGAGTCGTCGATGCGGCCCGTGACGCCAGGTCGAGACCTTCGGTGTCACCGAGGCCAGCCGAAACAGCGTTGAAGGAAAACCAAGCGCAGTACAGGAGCATCGCGCCCAGAACCTGCAACGGAGGTGAGGTCCCTGGCGTCGGGATGACGTCCACCTGGCCAGAGCCCAGGCCATCAAAGCGGTCGTTGCGGGGTCCGATGACGGCCGCCGCCACAAAGGCGCAGACGCCACCCAGACCGTGCACCACCACCCCTCCTGCAACGTCGTGATACCTGCCGTAGAGAAAGCCCTTCTCGCTCCACACCCAGCCTGCGATCATGGGGTACAAGCACCCGATGAGAAAGGCGGAGAGAATAAGGTACGTAGGGAAGCGCAGGCGGCCCACGACGGCCCCGCTGGCGATTGTCCCCGCCGTGGCCGCGAAAGCAAACATTACGAAGAAGGTCGGAAATTCGGACGAGTCGTTGACCGCAAAGTTGTTCGAGAGCGTGAAGATCGAGTATCCAAAGCACCACCAAACTAGCGTACCGACCGCGCAGTCCATGATGTTTTTGGAGAGAATACTCTTGATATGCTTACGGTGCACGGCACCCGCCTCCAGCATTGCAAAGCCGGCTTGCATCATGAGGATATTGATTCCATTCAATAGGATCCACGCTACGGACAAATTGGCCGTCAGCCGTAGCTGCATCGCCTCCAGCTCAGCCGCAGTCACGTACGTCGCGTTCATCGTGACAAGTGCTCGTCCGTGATCGTCCTTTGCCTTCTTGGTGGATAAGGCAGCAGATGGGTGCGCGAGCGAAGCGAAAAATGGGTCTGTTGCCTCGCTCGTTCACGCTCCCATGCTCTTCATGTCCCAAGCCCTGCAACGCCATGGTGCGGGGGCTCGAGATCGAATCCAGTCTCAGAGCGCGAACAATCCCATGAAAGAGGGCAAGTTTATTTCCAAAGATATGCTTGTCTGGCGAGCGAGACTGGTCTGGGGCCGGCCCCAGCGTCCCGCGACGAGCACCACACCAATGCAGCCTCGGGCGTGCGTGCAACGTGTCCAGTTTGTGCCGCGATAGTTGAGGAGGAAGAGAGAGCTTTCCAAGCTCCAGGCCTAACATAAGTTCAAGTTTGATCTCGCGCAAAAGCGAACCTCGCGGCCCTTTCTTATCTGTGGGGATCCATCCAGCTCGGACCGCGCCGCAGGACTGCTTGAGCCACACTCGTTCATTTCGGTATAAACAAAGACCTGATGTCCCAGAACGAGTCCGAGTCCGAGTCCGAGGCTGACAGTGATGGGGCGGGGGGCTGCGACCGGGCTATGTAAGCCACGGCTGCCATGGCGGCGGCGGCGGCGGCGGCGGCGGCCGGAATGGACTCAACGGCTTTTTGTGTGGGAGCAGCCTGCGCTCCCGCCTAGGCTACTGGTAGGCCTGGCCTAGGCTAGGCCAAATGGGGAGAATAGATTGCCGTCCAGCGAAGCTCGACTCGGAGGGATTGACGATTGATCTCGACCAGCGCGGATGCGTGTCTGCGTGTCCGTGGAGGTGACTCGTCATAAGTAGAGTAGACCTACCGTCCAAGCCGAATTTCAAGGCCTAACTAGGGCCCAGGCCTTCCTCCCGCCTACCATCTCGACGAATAGGGCAACTTGCCTGCTTGCTATCTTGCGTGTGCTTGGCCTCTTGAACAATTGCCAACTTCGTGATTTTATCAACATACCGCCTACCCATTTTCGGGGCCCATCGCCACGGGTGGGCCGTACTTCGCTGGCGGAAAAACCTGTTGTCCGCAAGGAGCGACGTGATCGCGGACCTGCGTCAACGTAAATACCATTGCAAACCCCCCGAGATAAAGCACAATAACACCTGGGTACGAAATCCACAACACGTTGCGGTCAGGATTGAGGGCTGGTAATAGGTAGCATCCGGGTCGGACGTGAGCGTAAATGAAGACAAAGATTGCCTGCCAAACCACGTAGACGACAGGCTCCCATGCTTGCTCCCACGAGAAGGGCGTTTTGCTCACCCAGGTTTCGGCGATCATGAGGGTTGGCACCACAAGGTGGTTGTTCACTGCCAAGCCGATCGCACTACCCGTAGAAAGGTCCTTGTGCGCGCCCCAGAAATAGAGTGAATACGCCAGCGTGCCTGGCAGCGATATGTGTTCCAGCAGAGTGTAGATCATTCGCAGACGAGGTTTGCGCTTGCGAACATTTAAATATGTTGCCAAGGAGCACTTGACAGCCGCCGCCAGGAGGTTCCAAAACACCGGGTGGAAGAAAAACACGCTCGTGCTCTCGCTCGCGCCGGCGCTAGCCTCGCACGCTGCATTCCCGCGTGTGTACTGACTTGATTGGCTCCAGAGCGGGATCGAGACGAACAAAGAAACCCAGACGTAGAGCGCCACCAGCCCTCGAACGAGGCCAAAGTGGTACCGCTTTCGAAAGTACGGGCTGTACGTGTACAGATCGATGACACGTTTCATTTTCCGCACTTTCTGCTTGTAGGTCCGCTTCGCTTTCTCGCTTGTTGAGGTGGCGCCCAGGAGCGGCGAAATAGGCGAAATCAGATTCCGGGATGCTTGCGAACCAGAAATGTACGGAATTGAAGTCTGCGAGCCCAGCCCCAGTCCGCGCTCGGTCTGTAGCGATTGTGCGTCGCGTTGATCTGCCCAGCGACCCCCGTCGCCGGAAAGCGGGCTCGGGCTTCGCGAGGTGACGGTCAGCCGGGTCATAGCCTCAAGATCGAGATCTTCAAGCGTCAGCACGGGCGGCGCAGCATCTCGCCCGCTATAAAATACCGTCTTGCGTCTCTGCACGTTTTCTTCCTCAGGGCGGGCGCTGGCCCCTTCATCGGGGCCGGCCTCAGACTTGTTGATCTGCCGCTGGCGACGTACATCCGGCGCCGTAGGCACGTGCACTTCAAGGTTGGCGAGCTGTGAGGTGCTTCTTGAAGCGCCGCCGTCTGCCTGCCGGAGACCGTTGGTCTTCTTCGGCCCTGGTACTTTGCTCTTGATCCCCGGCTCTGGCTTTTTATCTGCATCCTCGTCGACGCTGTCCGGAACGGCGCCCGGCGGCATCATGCTCGCTCAAGGCCTCTTCGGCCCTCTGCCAGCCGCGCGCGGCCCGCCGAGGGGCGCGCGCCCGAGGCGCTCTGATGGTCGGGCGGTCGATCTGTTGATAAGGTGGTTCGCTTTTGGTTGTGAAACGGTGTGTACTGGGTCTGATGCCTGAGAGTTGAATAATGAGCTTCGACGCGGCTCCACTCATCGAAAAAAAACCGTCGCAAGCGTAAAGCCACAAAGCGCCGAGTTCGCTAGCGCCAAACCACGCTGCGCGCGCGCTGCACCACGGACTACTGCATCTCGCCTTTGCGCGCGCGCGACTGCGAGGCGATTTCTTGCTCCCTGCGGAGTGCGCGGGAGCGAGTGGGCGCCGGTGGACGCGTACGTGGCGGCGTCGGGCGCCGCCCGTGGCAAAGCCATCATCATGGCGGGTCAGGCCAAAATTGATGTGAAGCAGGCGCGCGAGTACATGAAGGCGAAGGTTGAGCCCATCGTGGGCAAGCTCGTGCAGGAGCTAGCCGTGGAGCAGCCCGAGCAGGTCTTGGAGTTCATCTTGAACTTTGCTGCTCGCGAACTCGAGGCAACGGATGGCGAAGAGGAAAAAGCCAAGGATATCGAGGAGGAAAAGTCCAATGCTGGCGTAGTTCCTGCAGATCTTCAAGTAGTGGGAGAAGAAGAAGAACAAGAAGAAGAAGAATTCGAAGCACAAGAGCGGAACAATGCAGAGAGCAAGCACGCGCATGAGACGGCCAGGGAGGCCTCGGCACCCCCTGCGCATGAAGAAACAAAGCAAAGCGACGGATCAGACCCTCAAGACGAGTCTGATAGGGTATCCGAGGAAGCCAAGACGGCTGAAGCTTTGCAACCACACGGGGAAGAGAAGCATGAAGATGAAGCAGAGCTCGAAGCCGGAGTGGAAAGCACACGAAATGCTGCGCCCATTTGCTGCGTAAGCGGGACGCCGGCAGAGCTCAAAGTGAGGCTTCCAGGCAGCGACAAGACCGAATTTTACGCCCGGGACATTTTCGAGGCAATGAAGCGCAAAAACAAGTTGCGCGGCGCGTTGGCTGTAGAACTTGACGAAGATTTTCCCGATGCGGATACCGGTGATGCGCCGCTGTGGGAGTATGACGCGGAGACTCTGGAGAGGATTGCAGCCGCCAAGACTGTGGATGATGTGGACGCGAGGCCCGTGACCCCACCGAATCGGGGCTTCAAGATGACCCGCCCCGGAGAGAATTACCACGACGAGTCCAGGCGCGACGGGCCCGTCAACGTGGGACCCGTCAAATTCGAGGCCCGGGCTCTTGGCACAATTTCGGGCGACGGTGGCAATAGCGGAGACATGCGCGGCGCCGCGCGCGAGGCGGCCGAAAAACGCGAAAAGGAGCTAGAGAAGAACTCGCGTCTCACCGAGGACCAGCGGGCCGCGCTCAAGCTCAAGCGCAAAAAGGATGACCTGATCGGCAAGATTCGGGCCCACTACGCGACCTTGGGCGGCGCGGAGCCCATTGGAATGGCCGCGTCTTCTGTAGAGACCTTGCAGCGTCATTTGTCGAAGATCAAGGCCCACACTGCCGCCGCCCAGGTCGATCGCGACGAGCGATCCCGCGATCGTGAAAAGGAGGAAAAGCTTCGCGCACGCATGCTTGGTGGGACGAATTCTAGCGGCGGGCTCGTAACGAGCGCCACCAAGCAAAAGCCTTCGCGCGCGCTGCACTTTGCGCCCCGCGCGCTAGGCTCCGCAGCACAGAACCAGGCCGAGCAGGCCGGCGCCGTCGTTGCCAAGGAGGCGAACTCTGAGAGCAGCCCTGAGGCCGGCATTGCGGATGACCCCGAGAGCCGTCGGCGGCGCGCGGCCGAAGCTGCTGCGCGGCGCTTCAAGCTCGTCAAGTAGATTGCGGGCGAGGATCAATTGTAGGCCGCGAAGCGAGAAGACGAAAATAGTTTGCATGATTAGTCACGGCGGCGCCGGCACGACGATGACCACGAAGCCGAGCGCAGAGACGAGCGTGGCGCTCTCCTTGTCCTTGGGGATTTTTTCGTTCTGCATGGACAAGAAGGCAAAGGGCTCCGGGACGGGACGCGTCAGTTCTTTGGCCGCCTGAACAAAGCGCCTGCACGTATGCAGCGGCGTGCTCATGGCCGCTCGCACGTAGCCAATGACGCGGAAGGTGGCCGCGTTGCCGATCGCGAGGGGCAGGAGACGCAAGTCTGTAAACGCAAAGATCCTCGGTCGGCCTTGCAGGCTTGCAAGGCTCTCCAAGAGTCCGCGGCGCTGCTGGCTGGGTATTCCAACTCGCTGCAGCAATGTTCGCTGCTCGCCTTTGGTGAGCTGGAGCATCGTGCGGCCTGTGATATGGTACCGAGAAATTGCCCGCAGAAACTGGCGCTCACTTGCCTCGAGGCCCAAGGTCTCTTGTGCCCAATGCTCGACGTCTTCGCATGTCCACGCGTCGACCGGGCCAAGCGGCGGACGGGGCTTTGGAGGCTGCAGAATGGAGAGCTCACGGATTTCTTCGGAGCGTCGCGCAATCGCGTCGGCTTCCTCGCGCTCGCGCTCTAGAGGTTGCATTCGGCGAGTATATTCCTCCTTGGGCAGCTGGAGCGCAGGCTTGAGATGGCGGTGCAGAATCACGGCTGTGGCAGTATCCCCTCGCGCGGTCGCCGCAGACAGAAGAAGCTCGATTTGCTCGCTTGCAGTGCCGAGGTGCGCGGCGCGGCAAAGATGCTGGACGATTTCCGCGTGACCATTCTGGGCAGCAAGGGAGACGGGCGTCTCGCCAAAGACGCTAAGACACGAGCGCGCACCCATTTCTAACAAGAGTGCCACGCAGGTAGTATGGCCATGAAGGGCGGCCACGTGCAAGGCGGTCTCCTGACTCGCATTGGGCCTGTTGACCAAGCTCTGGTCCGCCTCGATCAGCCGCTTAAGCAGCAAGGCATCGCCGCGCTTGGCAGCCGACCAGACGGGCCTCCCTATTGCCTCGCCTGCGGTCAGTGTTGTGTTCACGCACTGTCCTCGGCATTCTCAATTGTCAACTTACACGGGGTCCAGCGTTCCAACTCGCCCTCGCGCATGGGCGCAGAGCCACGCACACTATGCACAAAAGATGCCTTGCGCAGAGCTGCGCGGGTGGGTTGTCTGCTCTCATATTCTTCGCTCCTTTCGGGGGCTGACCCCTCCGTCTCCGCTACCGCGCTGCTCGCCTCCGGGGCCTCGCCCATTTGCTCTCCTCCGGCGTCGAGGCCGTCACTGGGGCCACCGACTGGGTCTGAGCGGTAAGCGCTAGCTTTCTGGAGGCGGGCGCATGGCCGCCTGCCTGCCTGTCTGGCCACCAAGTGCCTTATTGATTTGTCGCCCCAAGCTCCTCTCCCCCTTATTGAATCATTTCGTGTCACCGTTTGAGAGCGCACACCGTGACACCTGTCCGTTATTTTTGAGAGCGCCGCGGCGGCTCGGAGGCTCCGAGTCAAGCTCAGCGTGTCAAGATCAGAAATACCAGCTCAGTCAGCTCTCCGACTCAGCTCTGCTTCGCGACCCTGGCTCAGAGGCTGATTTTCGAATAAGAGTCAAAGCTTGCTGACGATGTAAGGAAGTCTTAAGTTCTCGAAAACCCTCATTCTCGTTTTATGGCCCATGTAAGCACTGAAAGTCGTGGTACGTAGGCCTAAGGCTCATAGAGCGTGCCTTTTTCTAACCTGTAATCCTTCATTCGATCAAGAATTTGTGCCATGAATGGTCGAATGAAGAACCGATAAAAGTACCATGTTCAAGTTGGGGCAAAGCAAAAGTACGGATCTGTCGTATCACTGGCACACGTGACCTCTGTCGAGTGCTTGCAGTGGGAGGCGGCAAAAGGTGTTCAAGACCATGGTTGACGTTAGCGATCGTGTGCTCGATCTTCTCGATGAAGCGGAAGGGCTGGCGCATGGGACAAACTGTCTACCGGAGCGCGCGCTAGCGCTCTGCTCCAAAGCGAGCTACCTTGCGCCGGGCGACCCTGAAGTTCTTGAATGTCGCGCCGACGTCCACCTCGGTCTCGGAGACCTCTCGAGCGCAGTAGTCCTCCTGCGCAACGCATTCAAGCTCGCGCCCGATGACTCGGCACGGCGAAAGCGCCTTGCGACGGTCCTTGACGCGCACGGCTGCGTGCTGCTCGAAGAAGGGGCCTTGAAGCGCGCCAAGGCATGCTTTGACGAGGCACTCACCCTCGAGCTTCGCGACGCCACCTTTTGGACGCACCGGGCGCTCGCACACCTTCAGATGGCGAAGGTGCACTCTGCGCTCGCGGACTTGAACAAGGCCATCGAGTTTGACCCCTCGAACGGAGAGCTTTTCATTCTTCGTGCCAAGCTTTTCTGGAACATGCAATTCCAGGACAGGGCAATGAAGGACCTCAAGCGAGCCAAAAATCTCTGCAACGGTTTTCATCCAGAGATTTCAAGGTTCGAGACGACGCTCTCGGCGACGTCTGGAACAAGCAAGGACTCCATCTCGCAGAGCATGATGGGCGGTGACTTTCATAATGCCCTGCAGCTTCTGAAACAGGCGCTGCGCACAAGTCCAGGCGACGTGCAGCTCTTGTTGCAGGCGGCGACGGCTGCTCGCCACGTAGGAGATTTGGCGCTTGCAGCTTCTTACTCGGAGGAGGCCGCGAAGCACGCGCGGCGTAGGACCGTTCTCGAAGTCAAGCAAGCCAAGCTGCAGCAGGCTTTGGTCTACAACGACACCGCGGCAAGCTCCATTGCAAACGACAACGATCCGAGCGCCGCTCTGAAGAGCCTCAACACCGCCATCGAGCTGCACCCTGGATCTGCGGCCATGTACCGAAACCGAGGAGACTGTCATCGGCTACTGAACGACCATACTCTTGCCGAAAAGGACTATCGGCGCGCCAAGGAGCTCGACCCTGACGACGCTGAGGTCGACGCACGCCTCGCGCTCCTTTCATACTTCCGAGGCCAAGCACATTTCAACGCTGGCAAGTACAAAGAGGCCGAAGCTCGATTTACCGAGGCTATTCGCATCTCTGGTGAAGGGCAGTCCGAGTATTTTGCAAATCGTGGGCTCGCGCGCATTTGTTTGGGCAACACGGATGACGCGCTTGAGGACTTTGAGCGCGCGCTGCAGCTCGATCCTTCCAACGCTCGAGCGCGATCATGGCTCGCGCAGTGCAGGCGCGACTCGAAGAAGTAGGAGGCACGACTCGAAGAAGTAGGCCGCTCTCCACCCGCCTTTGTGGCGCACAAGAGCTCACAGCGCAGTACAACACAGATCTCAGGAGGGGCAATCTAATGCTCGCCAGGACCAGCCGCAGCCAGCTTCGCGACCATTTGGCCCAGGAAGGTGCACCGCTTGGTCTAAAATGATCAAGGCGCTAGCGCTGACAAACGAGTTGCGGGCCGCAAGCATGACGCTCAGCGCGCCGCCGATGAAGAACGAATTAGGATACGTTCCCTCGATCGAGTCCGGGGGCTTCAGCTGGACTCCCTCGGACCAGAACGACGCCGTTCCCGCGACTTTCGTGCCAGGCAAGGACTTCGTCAAGGCCGCGGTGCGGGGTCGATCGACATTCATGGAGGAGTCCAAGGCCGCCTCGTGGCGTCTTTGGCGATGCTGGATGCCAAGGATGGCAAGGATGCCGCCGCTGTTACTGCTGGTGCTGGTGCTGCTGGTGATGATGATGATGACGACGATGGTTGTCGTCGAGGCCATGACCATGATGATCATGACGACCATGGGCATCATGACGACCATGATGTGCATGGGCATGGCCATGATGACCATGGGGCACGGCATCAAGACGAGCGTGACCCTGACCGTGACCGTAGTGAGCATCGCCGTGATGATGATGATCATGATGGGCGTGGCCATGATGACCAAGATGAGCGTGGCCCTGATGACCATGAGGCAGGGCATGACGATGGCCAGGGGCGTGGCGATCGGCACGGCTGGCATCATGAGCGAGCCGCGGGCGGCGCCGTCAGCTTGCGAACTTCGAACTTGTCAACCGCCGGCAACGGCACGCTCAGACCGCCCGCGATGGCGGCCGGCGCCGCGGAGGAGCTGCGGCGCGCGAGCGCGGCGTGGGTGGACGCGAACGCGCGCGGGCTCATGGAGGACGTGCTGGCGGAGCTCGTCCGGGCGCG
>KQ758900.1:852741-877635 GCA_001462505.1 Aurantiochytrium sp. T66 | reverse complement strand
CCGCCGGCTCCCGAGAGCCCCCGCGGACCCCGCGCCGCTCGTGCGCTCGGCTCGGCTCGGGTTGGCAGGATGCGCGCGGCCGTGGTCTGCGCGCAGTTGTCCGCGCGGAGGCCGCGCGCGGCGCCGCTCGCGAGGGCGTGGGACCAGGGCGAGCGCGCGCTGGGCGCGGCGCCGGTCTTCCGGACCGGCCTGCGGTCGTTCTCCAGCACCGACTCCGCGCCCGACCTCAGCACCGCCAGCGAGGAGAAGAAGCAGCACCACCTACGCGCGTGGAGGCTCCACGCCGCGGCCAAATACCGCGCGAGAGCAGATGCGCGCAAGGCCGAGCTGGAGGCCCGGATCGCTAACGCCCGCACTACCGTGGTGGACCACCCGGTGGTACTCCCGTTCCGGGACCCGACCGCGCCCGATACCTTTGCCGTTGTGGCGCTCTCCGGGACCCAGTACAAGGTGGTCGAGGACGACCTTATCGTGTGCAACATTCTCGAGGGCGCCGAGGTGGGCAAGGAGTATGTAATTGACGACGTCCTCCTCGTCGGTGGTCTCGGCAAGACCGTCATCGGCCGGCCCGTCATTAAGGGAGCCACCGTGACGGCCCTCGTTGAGGAAATCACCAGGGACAAAAAGATTCTCATCATGAAGCGCCGTACCAAGAACCACAAGAGCCGACGCACCAAGGGTTTCCGCCGTGATGTCACCTTTCTGCGCATCACCAGTATAGACTATGACTTGAAACAGATTTGAGGCGTGAGCTGACGTAAAAATTCGTTGGTCGCCGCGTGGCCCGGAGCCCGCACTGAGAGGACTCCATCCAAGGCGCCGTACTGCGCCGTGAACACGGCGAGGTCGCCTACACAGTCCAAGAGCTTGTGCCAGGCCCACTCGGCCTCCATGCGGAGGTCGCCCTCGTTCATTGTCGAGTCCGTGCCGTCGCCCACGTAAATGACCGAGTTCGACAGCGACCCGCCGCGCGCCAGACCCATTGCCTGCATGCGATCAATGTCCTCCAGAAAACAAAACGTCCGCGCAGGCGCAACCGCCCTGCGGAAAAGCTCCCCCGGGCCCCGCACTCCGGCATCGTATGTGTGCACCAGGGAGACGCTTCGAGCGCCGGGGAGCCTGCCTTCAAAGTCGTCCACCTCGACGCGAAGCTCGAGACGAGGGCCCGCAGCATCCGGATCGCTCTCCCTTGGCCGCAGCTCGTACCGCCGCCCCTGCGAGGTCATGAGGTCGAGCACGACAGGATCCTTGACCGTGACCACCGGCAGAGGGCAGAGCACCTGCTCTGAGTCTTCTTCTCCTCTGTCGCCCCCCGCGTCGCGCGGGGCGCTCAGCGCGAGCACCTGGTCCTCGAGCGCCGCGACGAAGTCGGCGCTCGACCCGTCAAGAATCGGCACCTCCGGCCCGCCGACCACGACGGTGGCGTCGCTCACCCCGCAGCCAAACAAGGCCGCGAGCAGGTGCTCCACGGTCCGCACGGAGCCATCGTCCCCGCACTCCACCTCCGTGCAGAGAGCCGTCTGGCGCACGCGTTCGGGCCCCAGCGCGTGCCGCGCCCCGGACCCGCCGTGCACCATGAACCCGAGGCCCGCCCCGGGGCCTGCGGGCTCCACGCGCGCCCAGCACGCGTCGCCCGAGTGCAGGCCCTGGCCCGCGAAGCTCACCGCGCGCCGCAGCGTCGCCCGGACCGCCATCGCCGCGCGCGCGCTATCTTTCTTTGGTGCCTCGTCTCATCTCAGCTCATCAGGGCCGCGACGACCTCCTGCAGCGCGACCCCTTGGGCCTCGTCCAGCACGAAGGCGCCCGTCAGCACGCGCTCGAGCTCGCCCGCTACGTGGGCCCAGGCCCGCCGGCTCGAGGCTTGCGCGTCAGCTCCCCGTCGCGGCGCGCGCTCTGCGTCGGAGATCCGGGGGTGGACGTCCTCGTGGTAGACCTCGTGCAGAATTTCGCTCGCCAGGTCGCCGAGCGCGCGCGCGTAGGCTGGATCGCGACTCCAGAGCGCATCTTCGGAGACGTCTTCGCCTTGCAGCCGCGCAAAGTGGGCTTGGCCGAGCTCCGCCAGCGCCCGAAGGGCTGCGATCCTGGCCAGCGCGCGTCGGCCTGAAACCGGCGTCCAGCAGGGCGCCGCGACGACGCAGAGCAGCTCGCGGAAGAACTGCAGAGGATCCTGGGGCGGGCTCGGGGCGTCGACCAGGTCACCCAAAAGGCAGGTCACGCACTCGAGACGGCGCTCTTCGTCGCTGACTTTCTCGCAAACCGCCAGCGCTTCGCCAAGATGCGCCTCCGCCTGGGGCAGCAGGCCGTGGCCGAGGGCAACCTGCGCGCAGTACCGAGAGAGGGCGAAGCGGCGCTCCGCCTCCGCGAGCGAAGGGATGGTGATGTGACAAAATGCAAGACACGACTTGACAAAGGGCGTTTCGCGATCCGAGGGCCGCGCTGCTCTGTCGGCCGCCGAACCTGCTCGGACGGCCAAGTCGGCGACGCGCCACACAATGCGCTCCTGCACGCCCATCAGGTTCGGAAACGAGGCGCGGCAGTCTGCGAGAACCTGAAAGGCTTGGTCTCTGTCCCGGTCCTCGCGGAGCTGGATGCGATCCAGAAACTGACAGAGGAGGGCGTTGAGCAGGGCGCGCTCCTCCTCCCCAGACAGCGCATCGATTCCGTCGTGCAGGTCGCGGGCAATTGTGAGCGCCGCGTGAATGACCACCGGGTCCGAGGTGGGCGCGAGCCGGTCGATCAGCGATCTCTCGAGAGGAAACTTGCGCCCAGTTTGGATCATCTCCAGCACCATGAGGACATTGTCGTCTGCAAGAGCGCTATTACTGGCCGCGCTCTCGTCGCCACACAGCAGGAGGCAGAGCTGCTCCAGGGCAGGTTCCACCGCCTCGAGGGTACCGTGCTCATCGAAAGCTTGGCCGAGACGTTGAACCACCTCGCTCGCAAGCGCAGCGGGCTGTGGACTGCGGGGCCGCGCTGCCATCGCAAGTCTCACAAGCGCGACCGCGCAAGGCGCGAATGCCGAAATTTCCTTGAGCCCGAAGACCGACTCGTACAGACGCGCAAAGACCCGCAAGGCGTTGTCGTCATTACCATCCCGACTTCCTGAGCGCTCGGACTCGAGATCGGACACGCCGTTCGCAATGCGGGCCAAAATTCCTCCGCGCGCGGCCTCATCCCAGTCACTCGCGTCAAGCATGTCCAGCAGCTCGTGCGCACGGGGCACAAAGATCGCGGGGGCAAAGCCGGAGAGTAGAGCGCGCAGACCGATGCCTCGTGCCACGACGCAGCGCTCAAGGATCTGGTCAAAGTGGCGCTCTTTTGCGTCCTGGCCAAAGATCTGAATGATCCATTCGACCGCTGGCACGTGCGCGGGCTCATAGGCGGCGGCGCTCAGGCCATGAAAGGCCCACACGTGGGCGCCCTGTCGATCGCGAAAGTCCTCGGAGCACTGCAGGTAGTCGAAGAGCGTCGCCGAGACGATCTCGCGCCAAGCATCCCCGCCGCTCTGCACGAGGACTGCGCCATTGCGCACAAAAAACGCTCGGCAATAAAGACCAACGAGGGGGTCTCCGACGCCGCGAAGCGTCTTGCGCATCTTTCCCAAAAGCTCGAGGCTGCTGGCGCTCGTATCCGGATGGGGCTCTGCACAGAACCGGTGGCAGGGGAGGAGCGCAATCTGAACGTAGAGCCTTGGCAAGAGCTCGCGAATGTTGGCTGCCTTGGCGAACCAATGCCCGCAGGATTCGCGAGCGCTCAGCAAGGAGACGCCGGCATCAGCGTCGGCCTCCGCGCGGCGGGCATCAAGGCGCTGCATTCGCTCTTCCACTAGTTTGCCGAACTCGTCCAGGAGCTGGACGACGTGGGCCCAGAGAAACGGGTGCTGTCGTGGATCTGAAGAGTCCGCGAGCAATTTCGCAGCGTGTATGACGATGCGCAACGCCTGGGTGCGCTCGCCGCGCTTCCAGACGCGCCTCAGCAGCGAGCGAAGCTTGATGACTCGATCAATGTACTCCTTCTGGGTAAGACTGACCAGGCCGCTGCCGTCGCCGGGGGGTCGCGCCGACTCCAGGATGCGCGATTTAGACTGCAAGTGGTCGAGCCGCAGCCGTGCCTTGGACAGCGACACGGACTTTAGCGGCTCGCGCGCATCTCCAGCCAGACCTGGCCCGGGAGGCTGAACCGAAGAGGGCAGCAGCGCCCCTTCCTTGACGCGAACCTTGCCGACGAGCACCAGGTCTTGCTTGCATCTCTCCAGGAATCCGCGCCACAGGGCGTCCATGAGCTGACTTGGTCTCGACAAGCCGCGTTGCCCTGGGGCCGCGGAGGCTGTCCCCATTCGCGGCGCGCGGCTCGCTTTCGTAGGCCCGGCCAAGGGATCTTCGTCTTCGCCCGAGCCCGAAGCGCCGCGGCGCTCACGCGTCTTTGTCTTTGTCTTTGTCGTCGTCGCGAGAGCCTGGGGTCGCGGGGGTCGCCTGGCAGCCCCCGCGGGCGCTCCGGGTCCCTCGTCCTTGCGCCGCTGCTGCGCGTACAGCCGCGGGCGCCAGGGCTCGCCTCGCGCCCATGGGCTGCGCATGCGGCCCGCGCCGAAGGGCCGTTCGTCCGTCCGCGCAGGGGCGGGCCTCGCGCCGCCGTTCGCCGGCGCGTGCGTGCCGGGAGCGCCTCCGCGCGCCCGCGCCCGGTCGCTGGTCCGCGTCTGGGCGCGAGTTAGTATTAGGTCTGGGACCAACTTGAAGAGGTCTGAGGAGCAGAGCAGAGCAGAGCAGGACCCGGGCGCAGTCTGCGCGCAATCTGCGCCGCGGCGCGGCTCTGGGCAAGGGCGCCGAGCACCGGTCGTCGCCGGTCGGCCAGTTTGCTTGCGAGGTCTCGCCGCGCGGATCACGAATCATCTTTGCGTGAATAGTAGGCCTACTACGTATGTACGTACAGGGTCAGCCCGGCCGGGCGATGCGCCACCACCACCGCCACCTCGAAAGCCGCGCGGGCGGGCATCGATCGACGAAGACTCATGCGACGAGGGCGTCGTAGGTCTTGGCCATGTCCAAGACGCCCTCGAGGGAGATGATGTCCTTGATGACGTCGGCCATGCGGACCAGATAGGCGGGCGCGTAGGGAAGCAGGGTGCTCTCGAGCTCGGCCAGCGAGACCATGAGCAGGGCCTCGAGGAGCGGGGCTTGGGCGCCGCCGGACGAGAAGAATGCAGCTCTAGAGGGATCGTCCGTGACGAGACTCTGCAACCTGGTGTTTACGCGGTCACGAAGCGCGCGATTGAAAAACTCGCAGAGGTTGAGTGTGGGCGAATTGGGAGCCATCTGAATGAGCCGCGCGCTGGTGCCCCCCGACGCAAGCGCGGCATTGAGCTCCGCAAAAGCCGGGACATCCTTGATGCTCACATGCTCGTGGACGTGGCGGATGTACTCAAAGGGGCAGTCGGCAATGATGTAAATCTCCTTGCCGCGGATTTCGTCGATACGACCCAAGAGGCTCTTGAAAACCTGCTGCACAAAGACCTTGAAGTCCTGTTCGTTATGCGCCACGCCGCGCTTGCGGTCCGCCGGGGTGTTGCTGCAGGTCCCGTCCGGGGCGGTGTAGTGCGGCGCATGGACGCGCCAGCTGAGCAGGCCCATGTTCGACTGGAAGGCCATGGAGACTTGCACGCCGTGGTCAATGGGTCGCGAGTCTGGGCCGGGCGGCCGCTTCATGCGCAGGTGAAAGGGAACCTCGTCCAGGAAGATGAGAATCGCATCTGGGTCCTCGAGCGCGCCGAGGAGGTCGCAGGCAAAGTGGAGGCGGTTGGCGCAGTTCTCCTTGTCGTTGACGGCCTCCGCGCTGTCGAGGACGTACTTGCGCGAAAGCACGAGGCCGTCGAACCAGTGGCGGATCGTCTCGTCGGACTCGATGTGGCGCGCCTCGTAAGTCTCGCGAATTTGCGGCAGACCAAAGTACTTTTCGATGGTGGCCTTGCTGATGGGGCGGTTCATCTTGTCCTCCTGATTCGGCAGCTTGACGCCAAAGTCAACGCAGCACCCGCGAAAGACCTCGAGGTTGATGAGCTCGCGGAGCTGCGCGTGCGTGAGCATTGCGTCCAGATGCACCCACTCTGTGAGGAACCTGATGAGCTCGGCCGAGTTCTTCGAGTTCTTGCCCGTATGACGGTAGCGATCGTGGCGATGGTCCCGAAAGGCCTCCCGGCCGTGCTCCTTGAAGAGCGCGACCACGCGGTCGGCGGTGCGCGCGGGCATGCCCATGAGCTGGGCGACCTGCAGGCGCGCGGGTCGGCCGCCTTCGGCGTCGGCGCGCACGATGAGCTCTTTCTCGTGCTCCGAGTACGTGCGGCGCGTGATTCGTTTCTTCTCGGTGCCCGAGGTCGGCGTCGGCGCTGGATGCGGTGACTCGTCGTTGCTCGCCCAGCTGCCGACAAGGTCCGCGGCTTGCTCCGCGAGCTCGTCGAATCCGCACTCCGCGTCAGAAGGTGTGATCTCCTTAGTGCCGAAGTCGAAGCCGTCGTGCATGACGTCCACGTTCTCGGTCTCGAACGCGTCGAGGCCTTGGCTGCTTTGCCCGCTGCTTTGCCTCCGGGGACCGCCTCCGCTTCTTCGCCTTCGGCGACTCGACCGCTGCTGCTGCTGCTGCTGCTGCTGCTGCTGCTGCTGTTGCTGCTGCTGCTTCGGCTCCGGTTGCGTCCTTGCAGAGACTTTTCCTCCCTGCTTCTGGTGTCCCTGTTGCTGCTGCTGCTGCTGCTGCTGCGGCCGTCCGCGCGCACGTTGTGGGCGTTCATGGCCATCATCGTCTTGGTGGCGCCTCCCTCGCCGGCCCCGGCCTGCAGCGACGTCCCCGCCAGGGCGTTTTCTCCAAAAGCCGACATGCGCTCGCTCGCTCGCGGCCCGCGCGCCGCCCGCCCGCTCGCGCGCTGGTTGCCGCGTTCTTTCGCGCTCTGCATCCGTCCGCGTCCCTAGTAGAGTACTTTATGTACCTTACTAGCATGGCCTAGGGTACTCGTAGGCGTCCCTGGTAAGCAAGCCTGGAAATGGCCCCGAAAATCAGATTCCAGAGTCTCGTGTCGTCTTCGTCCTCGTCCTCGTCCTCGATCCGCTCGCGATGTACGTACCCGGGGTACGTAGTACTACCGGGACGTAGGTAGAAGAAGCTGTGTGCTCGAGTCAGCTTGACTTGACCGTGATCCGGGAAGCAACGCGGGCCGAAAGAAGAGTCGGCAATTTGGCGTCGGTGCCGCGGTCTGCGCAACGCCGCGGGAGGGGAAAGATCCAGTCGGCACGGCTACCGGTGACGACGCAGAGCAGACGCCCGAGCGTGCAGAGCGAGCGGACCGGAGCCCGCACGCGCGCGAGCGGCACGCGGGCGAGAGCTCCGAAGCCCGGCCGGCCAGCCGCCCGTTAGCCAGCCAGCCAGCCAGCCAGCGCGGGCGCTGCGCGGCGTCAGCCGGGAAGGGAAGGGAAGGGAAGGAAAGATGCAGAACGTGACGGTGGCGACGTGCTCCCTGGACCAGTGGGCGCTCGACTTCGACGGGAACCTGGAACGCACCAAGCGGTCGATCGCGGAGGCCAAGGCGCGCGGAGCAAAGTACCGCGTCGGCCCCGAGCTCGAGCTCTCCGGCTATGGCTGCGAGGACCACTTCCATGAGATCGACACCTTCCAGCACTCTGCGCAGGTTCTCGCCGAGATTCTCAAGAGCGGCGTCACCGATGACATCCTCTGCGACATCGGCCTGCCCATGCTGCACAACTCGGTCCCGTACAACTGCCGAGCCATGTGCCTCAATGGCAAGGTCATCTGCGTCCGCCCCAAGCTCTTCCTCGCAGACGACGGCAACTACCGCGAGCCCCGCTGGTTCACGCGCTGGGAGCGCCTCGGCGAGGCCGACGACCACTATCTGAGCCCGGCGCTGGCCGCGGCCACTGGGCAGCAGTCCGTCCCTTTTGGAGACTGCTGCATTCAGACCCTCGACACCCGCGTTGCCTCGGAGACCTGCGAGGAGCTCTTCACGCCCAACAGCCCGCACATCAACCTCGGCCTCGCCGGCGTCGAGATTTTGGGCAACGGGTCCGGGTCACACTTTGAGCTACGCAAGCTAGACAAACGCATCGATCTGATCCGGAGTGCCACGGAAAAGAGCGGCGGCGTTTATCTTTATGCCAACCAGCTCGGCTGCGATGGCGGCCGCCTCCTCTACGACGGCTGCGCGCTCATCGCCGTCAACGGCCAGGTCGTAGCGCAGGGGTCCCAGTTCAGCCTGTCCGACGTCGAGGTCGTCTCGGCCGTCATCGACCTCGAAGAGATCCGCGCCTACCGCATCGCCAAGGCGAGCCGCGGCGTCCAGGCCGCCATGACGAGGCCCATCCCCGTCGTGCACGCCGAGTTCCACCTCGCAGACACCAACAGTTTCCTGCCCGTCTCGCGGCCCATCCCGGTCCGCTACCACCTGCCCGAGGAGCAGATCGCCTACGGGCCAGCAGTCTGGCTCTGGGACTACGCGCGTCGCACCGGGGCCAGCGGCTTCTTTCTGCCCCTCAGCGGCGGCGCCGACTCCTCGTCCACGGCCGCCATCGTCGGTGCCATGTGCCAGATGGTTGCCAAGGCCGCGCGCGCCGGAAACCAGCGCGTTATTGCCGACGCCCGTCGCATGGCCGCCCCCAACGACGGCGCATACCTGCCGATCGACCCGCGCGAGTTCGCCAATCGCATTATGCACACGGCCTACCTCGGCACTGAAAACAGCTCGCAGGCGACGGCAGACTTTGCCAAGGGCCTCGCTGACGCTGTCGGGAACTACCACTTGGGTATCACGATTGACGGCGTCATCTCGGCCATCCTCGCCCTCTTCCGCACCGTCTGCGGCGGCCGCGAGCCCCGCTTCAAGGTCCACGGCGGGTCCTTTGCCGAGAACCAGGCGCTGCAGAACATCCAGGCCCGCTCCCGCATGCTGCTCAGCTACCTCTTCGCGCAGCTCCTCCCCTGGGTTCGCGGCCAGCCCGGCTTCCTCCTCGTGCTCGGCAGCGGCAACGTGGACGAGGGCCTCCGCGGGTACCTCACCAAGTACGATTGTTCGTCGGCCGACCTCAATCCGATCGGCGGCATCTCCAAGGTCGACCTCAAGCGCTTTCTCTGGTGGGCGTCCAAGCCCGAGGACCAGGGTGGTCTGGGCTACGAGATCCTTCACGCCATCTCAGAGGCCCCGCCCACCGCAGAACTCGAGCCCATCACCGAGTCCCATACGCAGACCGACGAAGCCGACATGGGCATGTCCTACGAGGAGCTGAGCACCTTTGGCCGCCTGCGCAAGATCGCGCGCTGCGGCCCGGTGTCCATGTTCAAGCGGCTGCTCGTCCAATGGGACCACCTCGAGCCCTCGGAGGTCGCCGCCAAGGTCAAGCACTTTTTCACTTCGTATGCCCGCAACCGGCACAAGATGTGCACCATCACTCCATCGGTGCACTGCGAGAGCTACGGCTGCGATGACAACCGCTTCGACCTCCGCCCCGTCTTCCTCGATGCGCGCTTCCCCTTCCAATTCCGCATGATCGATCGCATCTGCGCCGCCCAGGCCTCGCCAGTGCTATAAAGAAATCTACCATCCGTCCCTTGCTCGACCTTCTTTTGTTGAGAGCTTGCGTGGCGAGGCGTGAGTAGCTTGCATAGCATACATATTACATATTTCAGCTGTGAGTCCAGCAGCGCAAGGCGCGGCGGGGAGCAAGCCGAGCCACAACCCTCACGGCAGCGCGCGGAGCGTGACGACTACTAGTCACATGGTTCCCATTGTTGCCCCGAGTGCCTCTGCAGGCGCCTCTCGAAACACCACCCCCCCAAGGCTCAGGCCCTGAGAGCCACCTTGTTGGCCTTCTTGAGAGCCTGCACATCGATCGCGCGCGGGTAACGTTTCTTTTTGCTCGATGTCGCATACAAGTAGACGAGCTTGTACTCGCCAAGGAACTTCATCATGTCCCCGTCGGCGCGCTTTCGCCCTTCGTGAAATCGGAGCTGGCCTTGCACGACCTTCAAGTCGAGCTCCGGAAAGCTAGACTTGAGCAGCACCTCAAAGGCCCTCCGCCGCACCCGCGCAAGCATGTGGTCCATGAGAAACCCGCTCATGTTTGGCGCCGCGTCATGCAGGAGAAAGAATTGCACAAAAGCATTCTGTCGTATCGCAGAGAGCACGGCAAAAGCGTGCGCAATGGCGACGGAATCCTTCTTGCGCGCCGCGAGCTCGCGCGCCGTGTTAAGGAAGAGATTGTTTTCGGTATGGATCGCGTGCAGGATTCGGTACGCCGCGAACTCATTGCTAAACTTCGTGCACGCCTCGCGCTGGCGCTCGCTCCGGGCCCCGCGCGCGTGCAAGTCCTCGAGAACGCTCAGACACTGGTGCATCTCATCAAGGTCGGCAGACTCGAGCGCGATACGAGCGTGCGTCTCGTACACGCGCGTGCACAGCAGCAGCCAGCGGTCGGACTCCGCGCACCGCTGCACCGTGAGGTCCTGCCGGATGCTCTTGAGCTGCGAGATGGCGTAGTTGTAGTCGTTCTCCTCCTTCCACCGCGTCTTGACCAGCTCCAGCGACTCCTTGAGGACGCGCGGGGGCCTGATCTTGCTCCAGTCCACCGGGCCCGTCAGCCGCAGGTACGGCTTCTCCAGGATCTCGCAGCGCCCGAGCTCGGGCTTGGCCGCTTCGTCGCCGTCGTTGTCGTCGCCGCCGCCGCTGCCGCCCGTCCTGCGCTTCTTGGCCTCCTTCCGCGCGGCCCGCACGGCCTTCGGCGACGCGCGCGGGGCCTCGCCCTCGGCGACCTCGCACGGCGCGGGCGCCGCGAAGCGCGCCGCGCGGGCAGCGCGCTTCCGCGCGCTCGCGCGCATCCTGCGCGTGGTGGCGGCGCCCGGACGGGTCTGGAGGACGCGGTGTCGCCCCGCCAAACTAGTCCGCACTAGTTTCTGGACTAAGGAATGTGCATCGCGCGCGTCCCAGTTCGGAGCGAAGAGTCCCACGAGGCACGGAGCGACCCTTCTCAACGGGTTTGTCTGACTGCCACCATGCATCATCGCATCGCGTCAGCACGCGCAATCGATTGATCGCGAACCATCGGAGTCCCCCGCCAGGCGCGATGCCCGGGCCCGCGCCGGGGCCCAGGGCGCGGGGCGCAGGGCCCGGCAGTAGCGCGGCCGCGCCTCCGCAGCAAGGAGCGCCGGAGACCGGGGCCGACGCGGACCATGTGCTGCGGCTTCTGCTGGGCGGCGCCGCCACGAGCGAAAACGGCCTCGACGCCGCGACGCTGCAGCAGGTCCTGCCGCTCCTGAGACATCCAGAACCGATCTTCAGGGAACTCACGCTTCGCGCGCTTTCGCTGGCGCCGCGCAAGCTTCGCGTTCTCGCGCGGGAAACGGGCCAGGACGCAGCCCTTGCCGACGTCCTTCTCGACATCACCAGCGCCGATGAGCGCCTCGAAAACAGGGCGCTGGCTGGCCTCGTGCTCGGTCGGGTCATTCCCAGCCTAGATCCGGGGGCGCTCCGCGACCGTCTTGAGACCGGCGCATGCGCGGCGGTTTGCGCACTCTTCCGCAGCGCCTTCGACCGCCAGAGCCTTCGCCACGCCATCGCCGCTGCTACCGCCATCGCTCCCTACCTCGAGCTTGTGGCCCGCCGAGAAGGGTTTGACAGCTTCAATATTCGCACATTCACGAGGGAGACGCGCAAGGTCATGGCCGGCGTCTTTCCCGCCGGCGCGGACAAGACTGTGAATTCGGCGTCTCGCGAGTCCGAGCTTCAGCACCCGCTCCTTGCGGCCGCGCTGCTCCGCGCGCTACGAGAGCATCTTCACGATACATCCGCGAACCGCCGCGTCTTTATTGAACCCATACGCGACTTTGTGCACGAGATTTTCGTTGTGCGCCGCGGGCCCACCTGGCGCAATCGACAGCTGCCTGACGTCCTGCGCGACGAGGCAAGCTGGTTTCTCTGTCGATGGTTTCAGCTGCCCTCTGACGACTTTGTCTCAAAGCTTGACCCCCGCGTCGTGAGGGCGCTTGCGCGACGCGCTGCAGGGCTGGCGCCCGGCACAGAGACCAGGGAAGCACGCGATGCCAACAGCGACGTTCCCGATCTTCTCTTACGCGCCAGAGCACGCCTCGCCAACCCGAAAGCTTCTTGGCGCCGTCGGCAAAAGGAAGCAAATACCATGCGCTTTACCGCGCGCAGCGGGTACGTTCCGCGACGCCACGCTGCCTTGCTCGAGCGTCGCGCCAAGCCGCAGAGCGACGAAGAAGCCTCCAGCCGCCTTCGTAGCATGCAAGGGTCATCGCAGGCGCTAGCCTCGACACAAGACTTTGATGCCCGAGCTGTAGCTCCCGGGAAAAAAGCAGACTTCGTGCTGGGTCGCAACACCGAATCAGCGAGCGGCAGCGCAGGACTTGGGCCTACTACCTCCTGCAGCTACGCAGCGTCGCATCCTGGCGAGAATGGGCACTCCGATTCTGCGGGTGGGGACCAGAACGCAGTCGTTCGAGGCAACGACGAAGAAGCAGAGGAAGAGGAAGATGACGACGAACATGTCGAGATCCCCGCAGACCTGCGCAGTGGGCTGAGCTTTCAGATCGCGCATGCTGCTGTCGAGCTTTCTGGTCCCCAGGGAGAGACGATCTTGCATCTCACCAATCCGGGTGCAAAGTCAGAATTCTTCTCGCTTCAAGCTTACCCGAGCGAGCACTTTCTCGCCACACCTGCACACGGCGTAGTCGAGCCCAAGACCTCCTTGCCTATCAGGGTTCGCTTTGTACAAGACTTTTCCGACCGTGCGCTTGCGGGCGCCAGGGCAAAAGGCTTTATTCGCGTCCGCTCGCGGCTGGGCATGCCCGGGGAACGGATAGCTCTTTCTGCCTGTCATGGTCCGCTTCTCGAGGTCCAGGACACCCAGCTACACTTTGGTCATGTTACGGGCACCTCGGCCTCGAGGTCCCTTCCTATAATTGTCCGCAACCGCGCCAAAGTTCCCTGCAATGTTACCGTGGGCGCGGTTGACGATCAAGATGCCATCTTCGTGGTGCGGCAATCCCAGGCTCTGGTCGCCCCGGGGGACGAGCTATGGGTGGACGTTTCCTTTCGCCCGCGCGAGAGCAAAGGCTACAAGGACACGATTCTCATCTCGGGCCCAGCAGGCGAAGTCCATTCAGTCCAGGTCCACGGCCACGGCGGCACGCCGCTCAAAGTCTACGAGGACGAACTTGAGTACGGCAGTCTGCAGCTGTCGATGGCGCACGGTGCCTCGGCGGTAAAGACAATCCGCGTGGAGAATCTCGACATGACCCAGCCGCTTCCCTTGAACATTTCGTCGGATCGCCCAAGTGAAGTGTTTGTCGAGGCTGTCACCCTCCAGCCGCGCGAGGTCCGCGAACTCCCGGTTCGCATTCGTAGCTTTTACCCAGGGACTTTTGAAGCAAAAGTCTGTCTTGGCGCCCCGGGGTGCCCGTCGTGGACCGTGTCGCTGCAAGCCTTTGTAGGAAACCTCGTCGGCATGCCTCTCGCGCAAACGATCAACTTTCCCGTGCAAGCCACGGGGTCCCACGCGACTTTTGAGCTTCCACTCAAGAACTTTAGCGCCGGGTCGGTCGAGTTCTACCTTACCGGCTTTCAGGACACGCCGTGCGCTGCGTGGTTTCAGTCTCCAACGCAGGAAGCTGTGGAAATGCGCGAAGGTAATACCGTGGTCATGCACCCCTTCGAAGACGTGATGCTTGAGTTGCGGTTCACTTCGCTAAAGCCCGGTCTCTTTCGGCTTCCTGTGCGCCTCGAGCTTGTTCATCCGCATCGCGTGACTTTTGGTCCGTGGTATGTAACGATTCCGTGCACCGGTGAGGACCTCAGTGGCGACCAGCGGCGGCTCAAGTCGCAACGACTCACTATGGCCAATCTTCGCCGTCTCTTGGCGGTCTCTCTCTCGCACGAGCACCCGGCAGCCGGCCACCCGCTTGGTGACGAAGACGACGACGACGAAGACGATGATGACATCGAAGAGAACATGCACGCGGACAATGCAGAGGACCATGCGTCCCCGGCTGACCTCGGCAGCGCTCCGGACCAAGCTCCAGGGACCGAATCGCACTTGCAAATTGCGCATCAGATCACGCCGGTGTTTGGTAATCCTAGCGCTGCAACAGTGGAAGTACGGAACTCTTCGAACGTGTCGCAAGCCTACAAGATCCTGATCACGAGTCCTTTTGTACTGCGACAACCCCGCTTCCTGGAAGGTTACATCGATCCGCACGATGTGGTGCGCCTGGATGTCGAGATCGATCCGAGCCTCAAGGACGCATCGCGCACATCGACCTGGGGCTTTTTGTCCGTGCTTCAGGAGAGAGACGGGCACCTCAGACCCATGTGCGCAACTTTGCTGCAGGGCGCAGAAACCGCGCCAGCGTATGTCCGCTGCCCCGACGATGGCCTCGTCTTCCGGGACGTCCACCGTGACGAGGTTGCCTTTAGAATGCTGCGGCTCAGCAATCAGACGCCGCATCTCTTACGCCTCTCGAGTGCCATTTTGCAGGAAGCCGACGCTTCTCCCTTTCGCCTCGCGGTCGACGACGAGGCTGGTGATAGGCCAGGAGCATTTGTCATGGAGACGAAGCTTTATCTCAGACCCTGGGACCAGCGGTGTCTGGCGATCCGCTTCAAAGTGCAGAACGCTGGCGTCTACGCGGCGCCCATCAGGTGCACAGTGCAGGACCCGTTTGCTTCTGACCAGGTTGAAGCCGCAAGCGGTCCTGCCGAGATTAAAGTGTTTGCCGGTATGCTCGATGGCGCAGCCCACAGCGTCGAGAGCGTCGCGAGCAGCCCGTCTGTGGTGGACTTTGGTAATCTCAGTGTCGGGCGTGTGCTGCGTCAAAGCGCACTGCTCACCAACTACTTTCGCCAAGAGCTTGCGGTTGCTCTGGCAGTCGATGAGGGACCCTTTCGGGTAACGGTGAATAACCGAGCCGCTTTAGTGGCCATGCTACCGTCTGCCGCGCAGGACGCCAGCAATCGGGTTCCAGTCGATATCAGCGTCCGTCCCGATGCCGCGCGCAGCTACGTGCGCTTTTGTAAGCTAATGCCGCTCTCCGGAACCGAAGAGCCCAAGTGCATAGTGCTTCGCGTGCGTGCAGGTCAGGGGAAGCTCACCTCGAACTTTGGTGACCCATCTCGAGTGTGGACATTTCCCGCTGATAATCTTGAACCCACACTCGAAGCAGAGTCCACGACGTGCGTGGACTTTGGCACGATCAGCACAACCACAGTGGTGCCCGCTCGCCTCGAGCTTACGTTACGCAATGCTGGCTCCAAGGCAGTCAAAGTCACAGGCATCCATTCGCGGCTCGCGCAGCTCCGCTGGACTGTCGAGACCTTCCCGGGCCACGCAGTCGAGCAAGATAGCGCTGTCGGAGTTGGTCCGTCGCAACTCGAGCGCATGCGCTACCTCGCGGCCGTGGAGGCGCTCGTTACGCAGGATTCGGAAACTGCTGCGCGACGTCGCGCGTTGTCGCGGGGCGCCCGTACAGATGTGCCGACGACACTCGACGAGAATGCAGCGACGGTAGATTGGGACGAGGTCGACTTTCACATCGCGGCCGTCCAGCAGGCCGTGTCCCGGAGTCTACGCGCAAAGGCTGTCCAGAACTTGGAAGCCGGGCTCTCCAATGCCTCCGACGAGCCAAGTTTGTTGAGCGGGCGCAATAGCACGGAAAGACGGACCTCGGCCTTGGATCACCCATTAGAACACCCAGTTCTGGAGGAGGAGGATGCTGATGCCGAGGAGAATGCCGACGATGATGACGACGTCGGCAGCGAGGAAAGGGCACATTTCTGCGAAGACGATGGAAGCGCTTCGTCCGCGCAGCACGGCGAACGCGTGCAAGAAACTGACGATGGATTGCGCAAGGTGCTCGCAGAGTATGCGGTGAGCCATGTGGACCGCATCGTGCTGCCATTGACGCTCGAGCCAGGAAAGGAAATCCGTACATCGCTTGAGATGACATACGAAGCGGGTGCCGCCGGCGTGGCTGAAGGTGACCTCGAAGTGCACACGGACGAGCCGGGGGCCGCCGCGCCGAGCATTCACGTTTTTCGCGTGTCGACCAAGTTCCAGCCCGCTCTCACAATCGACCTTTCCGAGGTATCCTTTGGCGTCGTGGCGGCGGGGGGTGTGGGAACTGGCTTTGTCACCATCCGCAACCCCGGCGTCGTGAGCGTTCATTGGCGGTCGATATTTCGCAGGACAGATTCCGTTCTGCTCGAGGCACCAGCGACCGCGAACGCCGCGATCGACGCCTCTTCCCGCTCCCTTGCGCTGTCAGGCGGTGCTGCTGCCGAAGAGGTCTTCAGCTGTACTCCGGCAGAGTGTAGCCTTGATGCCGGCCGCAGTCAGCGCGTCAAGCTTGTGTTCAAGCCGACACACGCGTTATTGAACTGCGAGCTCAAGACCAACCTAATCTTCAAGACAAGCCTCATGGAGGCATCGGCACCCGGGGCGCCATTCCAGCAGGATGAAATCCCCGTGGCCCTGCGTGGGGAAACTGGGTCTGCCGCAGTGATCGCAGAGCTCCCAAGTGCTCTCGCGGCCGAGACTTCCGGTGCGTCGCCCTCGTGCGGACCGCTGAGTCTTTCGTTTGGCTGCATTCAGGTGGGCATGCGCAAGTCGATCGATTTCAGGCTCCGAAATTTTGGCAATCTCCCTGCAGACTTTGTGGTGGAGCGGGATCCGGGAAAAACCGGGCCCGAGGGATCACCAGCTGGGAATCTGTTCACCTTTGCACCAGCACTAGGCAGCGTCGGCCCCGGTCAGGCTCGCAACGTGACAGTTACGTACCAGGCTGCGCACCAGGGCGCGCACGACGTCGCGCTAAATGTGCTTTGGAGCACGCATAACCCAGACGCTGGTGGTGCGAGCGATCATTGTAGTCTTTCCGCGCAGACGATCAAGGTGGGGTGCGAAGGAAGCGGCGGCATGCCTCAGCTGCATGTGCGACAAGCGCGAATCAAGTACGAGCAAGCCATTGTAGGCGTTGCCAATACCTCAGACTTGGAGGTTCACAACTATGGCACCGCTGAGTGCTTTGTTGTCTTCAAGATGCCAAACAAAAGCCTGCACGTGGACCATGGCCCCGATGGGGTACGCATTCCGCCTCGAGGTAGCGTGCAGATCCCGGTGATCTTGACGCCGACCTCGCTGGAGCGTGTCGAGACCACGATCATTGTACAAATGACGCAGGACGCCTCGGTATTTTACGAGGTAGACGTCTCGGCCTTTGTGGGGGTTCCCGACCTGAGCGTGACTCCAGAACGCGCGTTACAAGAGCTCGACTTTGACGTCGCTCTTGTAAAGCAAACGCACTTACGCAGCTTCACAGTTACGAATATTGGGGACGTCGGCCTCGACTTTCGTTGCGTCTTCCTCCGGCCCACCCAAGCCGCAGTGGAGCGCCGTATGCGGCGAGCATCGACGCTCTCCGCCCCGCGCGGTCGGAAGCAGACCCAACGCGCAAAAGGTGGCCTCGACAAGGCGCAGCGCGAATCCTGGCTTGATAACTTTGCGTTCCCAGGGGATTATGAGGAGTTCGTGCCGGATTGCATCAACGTGGAACCCATGGAAGGCGTTTTCGAGACGGGTCTCATGATTCATTTCACGGTAACTTACGAACCCCTCGAGCGTGAGAAGGAGTCGCACGCCATCTTTGCCATTCGCAATCGCTTCGAGACGATCACGGCAGAAATCAGAGGTGTCGGCGGGGACCCGCTGCTTGAGCTCGATACACCACTTCGGGTCATCGACTTTGGCCTCTGCGAGGCCGACAAGGCGTACGAGCGCACTATCCACGTCATGAACCCCGGAAACGTGCCTTACGATTTTGTCGTCGAGCCTGACCCGACGGATGCGGAGCTGCGCGCCGCGCTCCTGCAGCTCGCGGAGGTGGGTGGCGCAGATCCAGGGGGTCCTCACGGGACGCGCAAGCGGCGAAAGAGCCTGGTTCGGGGCGCCGACGAGCTTACGGTGCATCTTCCTCGCGCCCTTGCCCGACTCGGCTTTGCCCTGGAGACCAGCGGGACCTGCGATGCATACGGGCGCTCGCCCATCCGCTTTTCATTCAAGCTCCCGGAGGACCAAGAATCGAATTCAACCAGAATCTTTGTTGCAAAGGTGCACCTGCGGCACGCAACGGGATACGAGAAGCTCACGCTTCGAGCCAAGGAAGCTTGTGCGTGCCTTGGGCTCTACGACACCGACCAGACTCCCGTGATCGACGATGTCCTCGACTTTGGCATTTCTGCTGTGCGTCGCTCGCACTTTCGCACGGTGCTCCTACACAATACGGGCAAGCTCCCTAGCGTATTCTACGTGCAGTCGAATACGCCTCGTGAGTACGGTATATCGCCTCAGAGCGGCACCGTGGGTCCAGGCGAGTTCATGCCGTTGCAGATTTCCTTCAGTCCTTCTCATAGCGACCGCGTGGAAGGCGTGTTTTCTGTGGTTTACAACAGCGCCAAGCGGCTGCCCATTGCCGTCGCCGGAATCGGCGGCCAAGGCCTCTTGGAGGCCGAGTTTCTCTCTGATCGCGATCGCAACATGCAGGGCCTCGACTTCCAGCTCGTGAGCACGCACGTTCTCATGGAGAAGAAGCTTCTCTTGCACAACGCGGGCCAGGTCCCGCTTCGGCTGGTCTGCGAGTCGACCTCGCCGTACTACACGCTCGGGAGCATCAAAGTCGCCGACGTGCAGTGCGCCACGCCTGGATACAGCTCGAAATTCTCCCTTCTCGACGGAGAGGCGGAGCGGCTCGGAGCACAGGGCGCCCTAGCGATTCCGCATCCCTCGGCGCCCATGGTCGTCGCGCGAAAGCCGCGGCAGGGCCAAGCGCAGGCGACCTCACCGACCGGACGCTCGAGCGTCGCCAGACAGGCGGCGGCGTACAGCGTCCAGCGACAGCAGAGCCGAGTGGCCCTCGATACGTTCTCGCGCGCTGGGGATGACGCGAATGGGCACTCCGTGGTGGAGTCCATGCTGATTCCGGGCCACTTTGCCGTCCTCCGCGTTCGGCTTTGCGCAGAGCGCGAGATCACGTACTCGGGTCTGCTCAAGGTGCGCAGCGAGTTCAACGCCCTTTCTATCCCCCTGCGCGCCCGCGGCGGGGGCGTCAAGTTGCGGCACTCCGGCAGCCTGGACTTTGGCCAGATCGCCTGCGACCACACGTACGCGCGCACGATCACGCTCTCCAACGTGGGCTCCATCCCGTCGAGTGTCGAGATCTACTGGAGGATGAAGTCCGGGTCCCGCGAGGCGTTCGCGCTCGGCAAGCTCTGCTCGCGACCCGCGACCGTGCTCCTGAAGGGATCGACCACGCGGCTCGGCCTGCGCAGATTCTGGCACTGGGCCATCGAGAATGTGCTTTCGCTCGTGCGCGAGGCCCGGGCGCTCAACGGGAACCGGGAGCTCTCGCCCGACCAGCGCCTCGCGCTCGTAGACCCGGATGCGGACCTCGAGGCCTGTCTTGGAGTCCGCATCTCGGACCGGGCCAAATCCGTCGCTCGCATCAGCGCCGGGACCGCGGCGAACAAGCGCTCCCGCGCCGCCGCCGCGGGCGCAGCCTCGGGGCTGGGGAACGCCTTCCAGGGCCTCCGCGAGGCGGGCGACCACGTCGGGGCCCGCGTGGGCCAGATCCTCGACCGCTTCCACAAGTACCAGGAGACGCAGCTCGCCAAGCAGCAGAGCGACGCGCGCGACCTTTCCGAGGTCGTGCGTAGCAAGCAGGACGCGGACCGGGATTCGCGTGCGCTGTACGAGTTTATCAACGCCACCAACTCGCGCCGCCGCGAACGACTAGGCAACAACAACAACAACGACGACGTCGTCGAGGACGAGGACCCGCAGCACCAGTTCGAGAGGGAGCTTGAGGACAGCAAGTTCACCCTGCCGCACGTGCGCGCGACCCCGCAGCAGGGGACCCTCTCGGAGCGCATCAGCATGGATGTGACCGTGTCCCTCAACTCCTCGATCGAAGGCAAGTTTGCGGCCACCCTGGTGGTGGCGCCGACGCTCCCCGGCGTGGAATCCTACGAGATACCTGTCACGGCGGAGACTCAAGAGGTGCGGATCATCATTGACGACACAAGCACGATCAACTTTGGGCGACAGGCGCTGGGCGAGACCAAGGTCATTCGGCGCGTGTTCGAGAACCAGGGCAGCATGGCGGCCGAGTTCCGCATTCGCAATAACAACGAGGATCTCGCGGCCGAGCCCAGTGAGGGCACACTGCAGCCGGGAGATGTGCTGGCCGTGGACTTTGTCTATTCACCTTCGAGCGAAAGTTTGTGCGTGCACCCGATCGTGTTCGAGACCAACTGCACGGCGCCCATTGTGATCGACGTCTACGCCGGCGGGGGCTATCCGCAATTGGATCTCGATCACTACGAGAGTTTCGATTTTGGCCGCTGCATGGTCGGCAAGACGATCCCCAAGCGGTTGCGGATCGGGAACTCTGGCAACGCAATGTTGACGGTGACGGCGCTCCGTTTCCGGAAGGCAAATCAGCGTGGACATGCCGTCTTCAAGCGGGGGGAGGGGTGGCCGCGCGAGCTGGACTCCGGCCAGGTTCTGCGTATTGCGCCGTCAGAGAGCTTTTACGTGCCGCTGGTTTTCCACCCGCATGCCGAGAATCACTTCGAGGACCTTTTCACTATTCAGACGACTGTCGGGTCGTACACGCTGCGACTCGCCGGCAGCGGGCGCGAGGCCGTTCTCAGCCTGTCTGTGCATCGGGTCGACTTTGTAGACTGCATCATCGGCAACGCGTACCGCACATCTTTCGAGGTGTCCAACGCCGGGGACCTCACATACCCTCTGGACATTTCGCTCCTATGCTCCGAGGGGAACGAGCCCGTCGCCCAGAGCTGGACCGTGCTCAACGATCTCAAGGTTGACCCTCAGCACCTCGCGATTGCCCCGTTTGAGAAACGCGTCGTGACGGTCATGTACTTGCCGACCCGTCCCGTCGAAGAGACAACCGACGACGTGCGCATCGCGCTGTCGTCCATTTACTCGAACTTTGACCTCCCGCTCCGGCTCATTGCGGGCACGGCAAACTTGGTCATGTCCCCGACGGTGTTCGACTTTGGCCACTTTCAGGTGTCCAAGCCGGCGACGGCGACGGTGACATTTACAAACACGGGGACCATGGGTTTTGGCCTTCGAATCAAGCGCGCCGTGGATCCATACCTCGAGCCGGACCAAGAAGCCCAGCCCTTCCCCTTTAAGCTCTCCCGCTGGGAGGCCCGCCTGCCGCCCGGCGAGTCCGTAGAAATCGTGGCGTCTTTTGTGCGTAAAGGCTCCGACTCGGACCAGGATCAAGAGAAGCTTTTGGGCGCTTTCCACGAGGAGCTCCACGTGGAAACGGATCTGGTAGGCAGTCTGTCGGTGCTCGTGCTCAAGGGAAAGTGCGACGCCTCAACGCTTCGCCCGGCAGAGTTCGATCAGGTGAATCTGGGTCCTTGCGCCGTGGGCGACCTTGTGACCAAGATTGTGACCATCCGCAACTACGGAGGGTACCCGGCAGAGCTCAGCCTGCGTCCGAGCTTTCCTCTCAAGGTGACGCCCAAGACGTTGACCGTGGCGGGCCACGCCGCGGAGTCCTTCTCAGTGAGCTGGAAGCCCATGGGCGGCTACGAGCTGCGGGGCAGCATCAAAGCGCTCACCAACGCGGGCGTCTTTGACATCCAGGTTCACGGCGTCGGGGTCTACCCCAAGTTCTACATTGAGGGCGGGAAGATTGACTTTGGGATTTGCGCCCCGGGCGTTGAGTACGGGCGGCACTTTGCGATTCGCAACATGGGCAAGATCGACCTCGAGTGGACCGTGCCGGCTGTCGCTCCCGGGTTTCGCGTGAGCCCGTCAGAAGGCACGTTGGGGCCGCGGCAGGCCCAGGACGTGGCGGTGAACTTTAAGCCTGTCGATCTGGGCCGGTTTCCTGGGGACTTTATCGTCGAGTCGAAGGGCAGGTACAAGATTGTGAGCGCGTCCGGAGTCGGCGGGACGTACGACGTCCGCGTGGACCCGGAGACGCGAGTGATTGATTTTGGGGAGACGCCTTGCGGCACGTACACGGTGCGCCACTTCAATCTGTTGAACCGGGGGTCCGTCCCCGCAGCGCTGCGCATCCACGCGCAGGCGCGCTCACAGCCGCAGCATGCGCGGGTGGCACTTGCCGTCGCGGAGGCGCCAGGCGGCGGTCGGGCTGCCGATATGCCACGCGACAGCGAGAACCGACTTGACGTGGTGCTGCAGTCGGGCCAGGCCGCGCGGGTCGCTGTCGGAGTGCATCCTGGTGCGCGGCCCGAACCATTTTCCTTTGACATTCGCGTGGAGAGCCTCGAGAGGACCGAGACGATCATCGTGGGTGGCACAGGCCACATTATTACTCTCTCGGATGCGTCAAGGGCTTTGCTGCGTGGTGAGCGTCTCGCTTGCCTCGACCGCGCGGACCCCGTGCACGGCGCGCTGTCGAAAGAAGCCAGCGTCGAGCGCGTCTTGGCTCCCGCCGATGTCGACGATTTTGCGGACTGGCGCGCGCTCTGCATTCGTCATCTGGAACCTGTCGACGTGCCGCGCGGCTTTCCGCGCATCGACGAGATTCTCGCGGCGCCGCCAGCGCTGCTGGACCCGTAAAGCTTAGTGACTAATTGTTATAGATAAAATGGTGTGGAGACCCAACATGGGTCCCTCGTAGGTAGGACTCTTCGCTGCTCCAGCATCTAGGCGAAAGCGCAGATGGTGGGCGGAAGTTTGCAGACGATCGTGATCTTGCTCCTCTTACCGAGCAGATTCACTTCCACTCAGAGTCCGTCGAGTCTTCGGGAGGATCGATTTGCTCGCGGCGCTGGGCGATGCGCTCGGCAAGAGCACCCATCATGCCCTGCGGCTTAGAAGACTTGTCGGTGCTCTGCGAGCTCAGGGACGACTGACTCGTGTGCTTTTTCAGATGCGCTGTGCCTTTGCGAATGTCGTCAAGAAAGGGGACACTCCGAGTAGGGACCTTTTGCTTCGCAGGGCTTGCCGGGGCCGCGGAAGAGGAGGTCGTTGACGCAGCGTCGCCGGCGGCTACGTCAGCAGCGACCGAGCTAGCCGAGCTGGTGGAGGCCGCAGCGGCGCTCGGCACCTTCGAGATGAATTCCTTGCTCGAGCGCATGAGAAAGCTCTCCGGAACATAACCCGTCTTGCCGTCGGCGCGCTGGGCGTAGATCCAGCCCGAGTTAGGCAGCTCAAGAACGCGCACGAGGGCGCCCACTGAGACGGGGAGCTCTGTCTCTCCTTGGCTCTCAAAGGATTGGAGCACCTCGGCCGTCTGTTTGGGCGCGAGCGGGCGATCGGACGACTGGTTTTGCGGCGCGCCGGCTCCGGCTGGAGACGAAGCACCCGGGGTTGATGATGGGTCCTCGGCGAGCTCGAGCTGGGCGCGGTCCAGAGACACGTAAAGGGTGAAGGCTGCCGCGAGCGCGGTGATGGGGAGGGTCATGATCATGCACTTGATTCCCTCGACGGACTCTTGCCAGTCGTGGTGGAACTGCTGCGAGGTGGAGAGCGTGCGCGAGGTGAGGGCGATGTAAGCCACGACCCAGGCCACGTAGTACAGGGGTAGCGCCGAGGACGTGGCGGTCCAACGGCGCTCGCCCGGGGACGCGCCGTGGTCCACCCCATTGCACTCGAAGCGAAGCCAGGCCGCCACGGCGACGGCGGCGACGAGCGTGTGCAGGGCCGTGTACCAGTGGCCGGAAAGCAGCATGCAGTTGGTGACCTGGCGCTCGCGAAGCCAAAAGTGGAAGCAGACCGCGACAGCCCAGGTGTAGGCGCAGGCCATCTGGACGAGGGGGAGCAAGACGAATGTGGTGTCGGCAGGGGACGGGAACCACTTAGGCACGCGCCATTTGGCGAGGTGGCACGCGAGCTGGATGCCGAGAACCACGACGATGGGCAGCACGGCGCACATGGCGCCGATGCGGAAGAAGACCTGGTTGACGATTGGCCGCAGGGCGCGGTCGATGGACTGGCGCTGCTTGGCGGCGAAGTCCTTGGCGAGCGCGCGGCTGACGGTGTGGTTGCGGATCCAGACCTCGGCGTTGACGATGTCCATGTCCTGCATGAAGTGCTCACACATTTCGCGCGCGATCTTCTTCTCCTCGGCAACCTTGGGGTGCGTGGTCTGTAGCTTGGCGGGCAGCTTGATGAGGACGAGGAGTCCGCAGAGGACAATAAAGCCGAGCACGAGGCCCGCCGTGGAGGCAGCGAGCACCTTGAGCTTGCGCTGCATGACGTCCTTGGGCCATCCCTGCTTCCTCGTCCTCTTGCCGGCGCCCTCCTGCTTCGTGAGCGTATGGAATGAGGCGCAGAATGCCGTCGTCAGCGCGAGGCCTAGGAAGGGCTCGATCTCCTTCCACGCCACCATCCTGCGCGCGCCTGCCCGCCCTTGCCGCGCGTTGCCGCTCGCGCGCCCGCGTGCCGCTCCTCGCCGCGCGCGCCTGCCTGCCCGCTGCCCGCCCGCCGCGCGCGCTCAGCCGTTTAGGTTTATGGGCCGGAGCCTCAGCTCGTTCACTGCGCCTCCTGATCGATCAGCCTCGGACGCGCGAGAACTCTCGGGACCGCGCCCACCGCCACGTGGCGTGGAACCCGTCGCAGCGCAGGTGGAGGGAGGCCTCCCTCCGAGGGCCGCGACGTGTCACGAGTCTGACGGGCAAGGTCTTGGTCTGGGGCCGAGACCAAATGCTACGACGTCTTGGTCGAGAGCGCGACGAGCCTTGCTTGCTTGGCGCCAAGGCGCCAAGGCGCCTTGGCATTGCGGCCAGTTGCGACCATTCCATTCCTGGCCGCCCGCGGCCCCAGA
>KQ758900.1:819936-852731 GCA_001462505.1 Aurantiochytrium sp. T66 | reverse complement strand
CGCCCGCCGCAGACGCGCGCCCGGCCCGCCGCAGACGCCGCGCGCCCGGCCCGCCCGCGAGGCGTGGCCAGGGAGGGAGGGCGGGAGGGAGCCAGCAACCCGCGCGAGAAGGACCCAACCACCGTCGCGAAGATGGGCATCAAGCAGCTCATGAAGCTGCTGGACGAGGAGGCGCCCGGGTGCTTCAAGGAGGCAGAGAAGGCCAACTACATGGGCCGCACCGTGGCCATCGACGCGTCGATGCAAATGTACGCCTTCCTTGTCATGGTGCGCACGGCCGGCGCCGGGGGCGCCCCCGCGCAGCACCTCATGAACGAGGCCGGCGAGGTGACCTCGCACATCAATGGCTTCTTTTACAGGACCATCAACCTCCTGCAAAAGGGCCTCAAGCCGGTCTTTGTCTTTGACGGCAAGGCCCCCGACCTCAAGAGCGACGAGATCACCAAGCGCAAAGAGGCCAAGGCCAAGGCCGAAGCCGACCTTGAAAAGGCCAAGGCCGCCCACCGCGACGCTGAGGACCAGCAAAAGGCCCAGGAAGAGATCGAAAAGGCATCCAAGCGCACCACTCGCGTCACGCGCGAGCACAACGAGGACATCCAAAAGCTCTTGCGCCTCATGGGCCTCCCCGTGGTCCTCGCGCCGGGCGAGGCCGAGGCCCAATGCGCCGAGCTCTGTAAGAAGGGCAAGGTCTTCGCCGCGGCCACCGAGGACATGGACGCCCTCACCTTTGGCACCCCCGTCCTCCTGCGCCGCCTCACCCTCCCGGACTCCCAGAACCAGCCCGTCGTGGAGATCCACCTCGAAAAGGTCCTCGCCCAGCTCAAGCTGACCATGGACCAGTTCATTGACCTCTGCATCCTTTGCGGCTGCGACTACTGCGCGAGCATCAAGGGCATTGGCCCGAAGAAGGCGCTCAAATTCATTCGCGAGCACGTGACGCTCGAAAAGGTCCTCGAGAACATTTCCAAGGAGGAGAAAAAGTACGACATCCCCGCCTCGCTCAGCGACAATCTGCCCCGCATCCGGGAGATGTTCAAGACCCCAGATGTCCTCGACGGCGATTCGGTCGACTTCAAGTTCGAGGCCGTGCAAAAGGAGGAGCTTCTCAAGTTCCTTGTCGAGACCAAGGGGTTTGACGAGAAGCGCGTCAAGGCCGCGCTCGAGCGCCTCGAGAAGAGCAAGGCCCAGACCTCCCAGTCCCGCCTCGAGTCTTTCTTCAAGGCAAAACCCGGCGCCTCCAGCAGCGCCGCGGTTGGCTTCAAGCGCAAGGCTGGCTCCCAGCGCGGCGGCCGCGGCGGTAAGCGCGGCCGCGGTCGGGGTCGGGGCAAGCGCTGACCTGATCTCGTTTCCCAAATTTATCGAGCCGCTCGAGGATGTCCGCAGTACAACCGAGCTTTACTTTTGGCCAGCTCGGGCCGTCGTCGCGGTCACTACAGGTCGATCAAAGTGTCGATCGCGCGGCCTGGCTGCAGAAGCGCCTTCTTCGGATGCCCAATCCAGCTGCAGCAGACCCAGCCAAACGATGTCGCCTCGCGCATAGTGAGCGGCGCATACATCTCCAAGCCCAGCGCTGCGACGATCCGACCTACCGTCGTCGTATCGTGCTCTACCAGTACTGAAAGAAGACCAATCTTGAGCCCCTCCTGGCTCTGGCAGCTGCATTCCTTGAAGCCCTCGACCTTGCTTTTGGTCTTGCTCGAGTGAAGGTGGGTGCGCGTCGGGTCCGTCACGGGACGTCACGGGGTCACTCTCTTTGGAGGCCTCGTAGTACTACTACGTACAGGGCCTCGCAGACAGCCCTCCGCCGCGGCCCCGGCCCCGGGCAGCGCGGCCCGCTCTCGCCTCGCCTCGCCTCGACCGCGACGCGCGCGCGCGCGCGCGCGTGCAGCGGCAGCATGGTCCCAAACGAAAACGAAGCGGCCCAGGCGGGCGACCTCGAGAAACTCGAGCATGGAGCAGCGGCGCGGCGCGGGTCGAGAGCGACAGCGACGGCGCCCGCCAAGGCTTCAACGTTTGCCGACGTGGAGCGCGCACGCGCCGGCTACGCGTCGCGGAAGCCCGGGTGGATCATCTTCCCGTCCAACAAGTACGTGCAGAGCTGGGACGGCATCATGCTCTTGAACCTCTTCCTTCTCTCGTTCACCTTGCCGTACCAGATCGGCGTGAGCGGAGGGTACTACCTGCTCGTGAGCAACGCCTGGCTCGCCATCAACCTGCTCATGAACGCCATCTTCTTCATCGACACCTTTTTGTACTTTTTCAGGTCCTTCTACGACGCCCAGGGCCACCTGCTCCTCGACCTGAAAGAGATCCAGCGCCGCTACCTGCGAGGGATGTTCGCACTCAACCTTATTTCGTGCTTTCCCAGCACCCTGATTTTCGCCACCTACGGGCGCAACGTTCTCGACGGCTCGAACCACGCCGAGATCAAGCAAGAGTGGATCATCCTCCTCAAAGTCATCGAGATGCTCAAGTTCGCCCGTCTTGCGCGCGCCAGGACCATTCTCAACGCGTCCGATCTCGTCGACAGCGTGCGCGCCCACTTCAACTCGAGCTACCTGCAGCTCCTCTGGTTCGTCTTCCTGCTGGCGCTCGTGAGCCACTGGCTCGCCTGCTTTTGGGTCTTCATCGCGCTCTGCCAAGCGGGTGGCTTCGGTGACGCGCTCGGGGCCACCGACAACTGGATCTCCGCCTACGTGGACCAGAACCAGGGCTCGACGGGGCTCGACCCAATCGGCTGGGACAACAGCTTCGATCGCTACGTCTTGGCGCTCTTTTGGTCGATCCAGACGCTCACCAGCATTGGCTACGGCACGCTCTCACCGTTCACCCCTTTAGAGTGGTGGATCGCCTCGCTGCTCATGCTCTTGGCGGGCATTTGCTGGGCCTACGTCGTCGGTAGCACCGTCACCATTGCCTCGTCGCTCAACGCCGAGAACGAGGCCTTTCGCTCGCGCATGGACGCCGCCAACACGCTCATCGCGCAGTTCCCGGCCCGCGCAGCCATCGACCCCTCGCCACAAGCGCCCGATCTCGATGGCGAGCTCCTCCCTGCCTCGGCCTACGGGCGCAGCGACCAGCAGGTCCTTGCGGAGCGCATCCGCAGCTACATCCGCATCAAACAGATCCGCGGCAACGGCAACCAGGACGCCTCGAGGAGCACCATGGAAGAGGCCTTTACGGTGCTCGGCTTCCTCCCGCCCGAGCTTCGCCGCTCCGCCGCGCTCACGCTGCTCGAGCGCTCCTTGAGCTGTGTCCCATACCTGCGTCTCGTGCATCACTCGACGCTCCTCTTCGTGGCGGACGCCTGCCAGCTCGTCGACTTCTCCCCCGGTGAGACCATGCGCATCCAGCGGCACGTCCACGCCTCGGACGACGATTCGGCTGCCGCTCGAGACGGCGGCCAGGACCCTGGACTTGAAGAGGACGAGGACTCGCGAGGGCTCTACGTCATGCGCCTGGGGACCGCGCTCCGAGCAGAGTACTCCTTCACGCGGGGTCGCCTCTCAGCATTTCGCATGCTGACCACGAGCTCGGTCATCGCGCTCGGCCAGGTATTGCTTGAGCCGGATCACGCCTCGCGCGCGGACCTCATCAGCGTGGGCTTTTTGACGTACACGGAGATGGTCTTCATCCCGAGGCGCGCAGTCATGTCCGCGCTTCAGCAGTCTCCGCAGGCCTGGAAGCTCAGTGCGCGCTGGATCTACCTCCGCGAAGCCTTGCGGGCCTTTGCTCGCAAAACGCGGCGCGAATCCAGCGTTGCGGCGTGACACATGAATGCCATGCCGAGGGGCAAAATGATCGTCCCCTTACTGTATGTAATCATCACCCAGTCAGTCGCCAGTTACCTCGCGATGATCCTCTAACTCTGGCGTTGTTTTTGAGCTTTTTCTGATGATACGTCGATCTTGGTTAGTACAGAATCATGGTCGAATCATCCCAGTCAGTCACCATGGTCCTCTTCAAACTTGCAAATCTGGTGTAGTTCTTGATTGAGCTTCAAGCGGCATCGCCCAGCGGAAGATTGTTTGCACAAGCAGCACGGCTGAGCACGCGATGAATTCCAAGTTTTGGCGCCATTATTTTCGAGCTTTGATTGGTACTTTCCACGGTATCTTTCAAGGTTCCAAAGGTTCCCATCCACTACCACTCCGGCCTTTCTAGTGACTCGTCTCGCAGTCCGTAGCTTTCCACTTTTCCTTTTTACCTCCCCTCCCCCTCTACCCCGCTCCTGTGCATCCGCAGTCTACCAAGGGGCGCTTTGCCTTCTTTCGAGCCAGTCAAGCAGTTTAATATACCACTTACGTCACTGGCTGTTTGTGTCGCAGTGTGTATACTCTGACCTCCACTGCGCGCCGGCGCGGCTGGGCTGTGAGGGGGAGCGCCAGTGTGTGCGGCTGCCATTCAAGGCCGCTTCAAAGCGCCTTCATCCGATCGGCCGCGACCGCCGATCGATCGATCGAGCCGCGCCCGCGCCCCGCGCCCGCGCCGCCCGCCGCCCGTCACCGGGCGCCCGCGCGCCCTACCGCCCGCCGCCGCCGCCCGCCGCGAGGAAGATGGGTGACGATGATGTCGGCGGCGTCCAGGAGTGGTTTCGCTCCGCGGACATGGAGTACATCAACGTGGTGCTCCAGGAGGACTGCGCGCACCGCGTGCTCTCGCAGGTGGGCCGCATGGGCGCCGTGCAGTTCACCGACCTCAACGCGGACAAGACCGTCTTCCAGCGGCGCTACGTGAACGAGGTCCAGCGGTGCGACCAGGTCGAGCGCAAGCTCCGGTACTTGGAGGAGCAGCTGAACCGCTTCGACATTGCCGCCATCGGCAGCCCGAGCGTGGACGCCTTCCTGGACCGCCTCGACCAGCGCCAGGGTCTTGACGGCGAGGCCTCGCGCCAGCAGGTCAACTACATGGACAACCTCGAGAACCACGTGGACGAGAAGGAGTCCGAGCTCGTGCAGCTCAACATGTACAACTCGACGCTGAGCAACGACTACTTTGCCCAGATCGAGCTGCGCCACGTGCTGCAGCAGGCCAAGACCTACGCGCAGGAGAACGTCACCGACGCCACCTTTGACGCTCAGAGCGTCGAGGTCTCGGGCGGCAGCGGCGGCGACGTCGAGGCCGGCGCCACTTACGACGGCGCCCTGCGCTTCCGCTTCATCTCGGGCGTGGTCACGCGCGAGAACCGCACTCGCTTCGAGCGCATGGTCTTTCGCAGCACCCGCGGCAACTGCCTCATGCGCTTCTACGACATCGACGACGACACGATCAAGAACGTCGAGACCGGCGAGACGGTCATGAAGGACGTCTTTATCGTCTTTTTCCAGGCGCCCTACATTGAGAAGAAGATCCGCCGCATCTGTGAGGCCTTCGAGGCTCGCCTCTACCAGATCCCGGACCTGAGCAACGTGGCCGCCATTGAGGACCGCCTCCGCGAGGTCCACGGCGACATCCAGGACCGCGAGCGCGTGCTGCACAAGAACGAGGCCGACATCAAGGCCCTGCTCTCCGAGGTGGCCCAGTACCTCGAGGTCTGGAAGTGGATCGCCATGCGCGAAAAGTCCATCTACCACACCATGAACCACTTTGCCGACGACGTCTCGGGCGTCCTGCGCGGCGAGGGCTGGGTCATCGCGACCAAGCGCGCCGAGGTGGCCGACATGATCTCGCGCGCCCACGCCGAGTCGGCCTCGTCCCACGTCATGCCCAGCTCCGTCACGGCCGTGCCCGAGAACGAGTGGCCCTCGGCGCCGCCCACCTTTTTCCGCACCAACAAGTTTACCCGCGTCTTCCAGGTCATCGTTGACACCTACGGCGTGCCCCGCTACCACGAGGCGAACCCGGCGCTCACCACCGTCATCACCTTTCCCTTCTTCTTTGGCGTCATGTTCGGCGACATTGGCCACGGCCTCCTGCTCTCCATCTTTGCGCTCTACGTCGTCTTCAAGGAGAAGGACCTGGAGAAAATGGTCGGCCAGAACGAGCTCGGCGACATGGTCTTTGGCGGCCGCTACGTTATCGTGCTCATGGGCTTCTTTGCTACTTACTGCGGCTTCATCTACAACGACTGGTTCGCCATGGGTCTCCGCCTCTGGCCGAGCAAGTGGATCGAGGACGAGAACGCTACCGGCGGCGACACCATCCACTTCCACCCGGATCCGGACTGGACGTACCCTCTCGGCGTGGATCCGACCTGGCATCGCGCCGAGAACGATCTGCTTTTCTTCAACTCGCTCAAGATGAAGATGGCCGTCATTTTTGGTGTCACGCACATGATGATGGGTCTCTTCCACCGCCTTTTCAACGCCCTCTACTTCCAGGACCGCGGCCTCATGCACAACCTCGACCTCTGGTTCGAGGCCCTGCCCATGATCATCTTCATGGGCGCCCTCTTCGGCTACATGTGCTTCCTCATCCTCTACAAGTGGTCTCTGGGCTGGCTTGACGAGAACTGCGGCCGCGACAACTGCACCAACCCGCCCGCTCTGCTCTCGACCTTGATCAATATCGCGCTTCAGCCGGGCAACGTCCCAGTGGAGGAGTCGCTCTACAGCGGCCAGGGCACCGTCCAGGTCATCCTTCTTCTGCTGGCTGTCATCAACGTCCCGCTCATGCTCATCCCCAAGCCGTACTTTCTTATCAAGCGCATGAAGAACGAGCACGGCCACGACGACGGCCACGCCGGCCTCAACGGCGCCAGCGGCTCCGGTGTCCAGGACTCTCAGGCTCACCTCGACGAGGGCAGCGATCTCATGATCGGCGACGATGCGCACAACGACAACGCCACGCTTGCGCCCGCCGCCGCGCCCCATGGCGAGGAGGAGGAGCACTCGTCCGGGGATATCTGGATCCACCAGGCCATTGAGACCATCGAGTTCACCCTCGGTTGCATTTCCAACACGGCCTCGTACCTCCGTCTCTGGGCTCTCTCGCTCGCTCACTCGCAGCTCGCCTCCGTCTTCCTCGAGAAGGCCCTGCTCGACTGGCTTCCGGACGACTCGGCCATGGGCGTCATCATGGCCTTTGCCGGTTACGCCATCTTCGCCGCCATCACCTTTGCCGTGCTCATGTGCATGGACAACCTCGAGTGCTTCCTGCACAGTCTGCGTCTCGCTTGGGTCGAGTTCCAGAACAAGTTCTACAAGGGCGACGGCGTGGCCTTTGCGCCGCTCGACTTCCGCGCGGCCCTCAAGACGGGCGCGCCCACCGCGTAGATCTCGCGTGCCTCTTCTCCTAAGTTACTATGAACCCAGTTCCATCCTCATCTCCTTTCCCTCCCTCCCTCGGGCCCGCCGGGCGGGTCCTCCGTGTGGCGTCCTCGCGCAGATGCGGGTCTGGGTCGGGGTCGGATCTCTGCTCGACCCAGCGGCGCCGCCTTGCGATATATGGATTCTCATCTCAGTCAGTCTCCAAACCCTCCGACCCGCCGCCGCCGCCCGCGGTCGCCGAGGCCCCGCCGGCAGCGCCCCGCCGCGACCATGAGCTCCCCGAGCCAGCAGTACCACGCCGTCGGCACGCGGGCGAGCGGAGACAACCGGCTCGCCATGATGCACGACGCTGTCTACGAAGACGACGACGAGGACGACGAGGACGACGAGGACTACGAGGACGATGACCTCGAGCGCGACGCGGACGGCCTCTCCGGGACGGGCGACGAGGACGCCGGCCTCGGCGCCACCCGCGACGCCAGATCCGGCGGCAGCCCGAGCAAGAAGGCCGGCAACGGCAGGAAGGCCTCGAACAGGCCGCGGTCCGCGTCGAACACGTACGAGGTGCACAGGCTCGACGAGTCCAAGAAGATGAAGCAGATGGACATCATGGTCACGGGCGACCGCATGCCCACCGAAGTCAATCACCGGCGCCGCGTTGTCATCGGCCTCTTCGCCCTGTTCGCAATCATCCTCGGGGCCGTGGTTGTGGCCGAGGTCGCGCTCCACGGCGCCAAGGATGACCTCGTCACCATCATGGAGCGCGACGAGGCGCGGCGCGACGTCTTCCTTATTCGATTCAGCGTCGCCGGCAAGCGCGTGACCTGGACGGACGCCGAGACGGTCGAGAGCATTGCCATGTCCCGTGCGCTCGTGGACCGCCTCGGGTCCATTCCGTTTCACGACTTCAGCATTGAGGTGTACAAGCAAAGCTTGGCCGACCCCGTGGAGATCGCCGTGGTCGAGGAAGACAACGACAAGATCGACACCGACATCACCTGCACCAACAACGCCATCCAGAGCTTTGCCAAAGTCCCCATCAAGCGCTGCGCCCCGCGCACCGAGGTCAGCGCGCTCAAGGAGGCCGTCACGTGCGAGGGCAGCACGGCCGGCCGCATGATTTCCTTTTGGCAGCAGCTCTTCAAGGACCTCGGCGAGAAGGAGGGAATCAACTCTCGCTGCTGCGACCACGACCAGGTCGCCGACAATGTATCAAACGAGCTCGAGCTCTGCCGCGCGCCATTAGCCGGCAGCGCCGACCCCACCGCAATGGTCATGTTCCGCTACTACACAAAGCCCAAAGACATCAAGACCTGCCACAAGACCATGTGCGGCTGCGAGTGCCTTTCTGACGCCGTCTGTCCCTCGATCCCGACCGAGCTCCTTAAGGGCAACAAGATCTGCCAGGTCGTCGCCGACCTCAAGAACGGCGCGCCCATCAACTGCGCTGACCTTCCGATAATTGCTCGCAACTACGACGCCATCCTCAAGAGCAACAAGATCGACATTGGCACCAACCCGCGCTGCTACGGCCGCACCTTGCAGACATGATGCGATCAGTCTTCTCTTCGCGCGCACAATCTGCCTGCAAATGTCCACATACTGCGTTGCGTACCCGCATACATGCATACACCAACTTATTTTGACGACGTCCTTTGGGCCATTCCTGTTCCGCGCCGTGGTGCTGTTCCTGCCTCCATCCTGCTCCTGCTGCCGGCGGTGGGCTTGGTCGAGACAGCCTCCGAGTCGCGGCGGCATAACCGGAATTTGGTGCTCAACGGCAACATGGAGCTGGACGCCTCGGGCGCGGCGGGGACGAGCCTGCTCGAGCGCAAGAAGCGCGAGCAGCAGGTGCGCGCGTCGATCGCGAGCAAGCTGGAGGAGACCGGCGAGAGGGAGAGGTAGGTCGTATCGGCGGAGACACGGAAGGCACCGCGGAGCGATGCGAGAGGCCGGCCAAGACGAAAGCTGACCACCGCGTTTTGCGAATTGACCAAGGCTCGAGGAGCTCCTGCGCACCAAGCTCATCGAGTGCGGCTGGAGGGACGAGCTCAAGGCGTACTGCAAGGGTAGGTTCAACGCGTCCGTCATCGATGCTCAGAGGCTGACGGTTGCGCATGGCACAGAAATCATCAAGAACAAGGGCACCGAGAGCATCACGGTTGACAAGCTCATTGCCGAGGCGACACCGCGAGGAAGGGGTACGTTCATGCATCAGTTCCGCGCGAAGCAAAATGTATCACTAACAACGTGACGGACTGCTGCTCGGATCTCTCCGCGACAGCGACCGTGCCAGACTCGATCAAGGCCGAGCTGCTCAACAGAATCAGAACCTTCTTGCAAACCTTGTAGATCTTTATTTTGCACATGCGCGCTCGAGAGCCAGTGGTTGAAGGCCTAGATCAAAGAATCTGGGCGTACCCGGTAGGCCTACTAGCCTGCAAATAAAGCTTCACTGTATTATCCTTTTCGGCGGCGGCCAAAAAACGTGGGGATTCATCAACAAGCGCTTGATTGTTGCTGGTGGCTTGAAGGTGAAGGTTTTTTGGAGCTCGCAATTGATGATTCCGCTTCGGCCACCATCACTGCAAACTGGTAGGAGCAAGGCAGTTGCTGTCCAGTTGCAGCCTGATTGCACTGCACCTGCTGGCCAGTCAGTCACCAAGGTCCCGGCATTCTCTCTCCCTCGAGTCTTCTTCCGTCTCTGCTGGCGCCGCCGCCGCCAGCTCCGAGGGGTACGTACGTACGTACATAGTACCAAAGCACGTACGTACGTACGTACGTCTGGGGAGAAGGCTCGCGCGAACTGCAGCAGCTGCGCAGCACGAGAGCAGCGGGCTCGGAGCCCTCGAGGCTCGAGTCGGGTCGAGCGATCCCTCGAGCCGCGCCGCCAAAGTGTCGGCCAGGTTAGGGGTGTCCACCAAGTTGAAAGGAAAGGGAGCAGGTCGGGGAGCAGAGCGTGGCCTGGCCTACGACGTCCCTACGACCAGCACTGGCCAGCCAGCCAGCAGCTGCAGAAGCGTGTGCGGCTGTGCAGACCCTAACCTAATGACCTCGCCCCTAATAAATAATCCTCCTTCTTACGTACCTTTCACGTGTGCGCTCGGTGCGGCTAGCCGTGCCGACGGCCAGCTTGGGCCGTGCCGCCTCGGGCGCCCTCGGAGCTCGCTGTCCGTCGGCATGATCGATCATCAGAAGCCTTGAATTGAAGTCTCGTCTCGTCCCACCATCGTCGCCATCACCACCATAATCATCACCACAATCCTCACCACCGCATCGTCGATCGCAGATCCCATTCGCTCGTGCCCGCGCCTGCAGGCCGTCGCGTCGCGTGGCGTCGCGTCGCGTCACCTCGCCGCGGGTCGAGCGAGCGAGCGCGTCGCGGCGCGTGCGGGGGGCTTTGAAAGCGGGGCGCGCGCCGTCATTGCGGCCTCCCTCCGGCCAGACTACTCCGCTCGATCGAGCGGGCGGGCGGCGCAGGCGGGCGGGCGGGCAGGCGCGCGCGGCGGCCGCGATGGGGTGCGCGAACAGCAAGAGCCCCGAGGACGAGGAGTTCCTGGAGACCTTCGTGGCGCTGGCGCGCGAGGAATTCGGATGGGGAGACTATGTCCGCGCCAAGGATGGGCCCAGGGGCACCAAGATAGGCGCGCGCGACGGCCTCGAGGGCGCGAGGTACCACCGCGGCACCGCCGTCTACCGCGCGCCCATGGACATCGTCGCGTGGTTCATCCGCAACCAGACGGAGTACAACTCGCTCGCGTCCACCATCGATCCCGAGGTCCTCGGCACGGAGCTCGCGGCCATGCACAAGCTCGACAGCATCAAGATCGTCAAGATGAAGTCGACCGATAAGGCGCGCCTCCGCTGGCGCATGCAGTTCCCGAGCCCGCTCGCGCCGCGCGAATTCGCGCTCGTCGAGCGCACGCACCAGCTCAGCGACGGCTCGCTCGTCGTCGCCTGCCGATGCGACACCTCTTCCGCCTCCGAGTCGCCGACGCAAAGCCTCGCGCAAAGGCTCTCGCCGAGCCGCCCCGCCAGCGCCAAGTTCCAGCTGTCCAGTCTCAGCGCCGGGAGCGGCGAGGACGACGGGCCCTCGCGGCCCCAGTCGAGGCCCATCTCCGCCACGCTCTCCGCGCTCCTGCGCGCCGCCAGCGGGACCTCCGGCAGCTCGGCCGTGACCACCTCGTCTGCCTTCGCGGACCCGCCCATCAAGGGCGAGGCCTACTTCATCGGCTACCTGCTCGAGCCCGTCCGCGACCGCAAGTTCACAAAGGTCACCTTTCTGTCCTGTCTCAACCCCAAGCTCAGCGAGAGCGACTACGAGGCGCTCAACATGCTCGACTCGCTCATGGCGCCACAACTCGCCCCGACCTCCCCCGCACCCGCGCTCAGAACTGCTTCAGCGGACTCGGGACCCGCCGTCCCCACGGTCGTCTCAAGCGTGCGCGCGCGCTCGCAAACAGAAGACGGCGACGACGAACCGCTCGACGCCAAGACCAAGCTGGACATGACCCTGGGCAGCGGTCGCGTCCTGGCCCAGGTCGAGAGCGGCCGCCGCTACTTTGAGGATCCGAAAACCATCTGGGCCGAGCAGCTCTACAGACTTGCGTCGGCCAAGGTCGGCGAGTTCGGCTTCCAGCCCGTCGAGGCTGCTCAGTACGGCGAGGAGCGCCTGCAGACTGGGACCCATGTGACCAACCGCGGCATGGGCCACGGCATTATCAAAATGTTCGATCTCATGGGCAGGGTTCACGTCCACTTCGACAGCGGCGAGGAGCGCGTCTTCACGCCCGACGAGGTCTCGCGCGAGCTCTCCGCCGCCGTCGAGGTCGGAACCCGGGTGCGCCACCAGACCCGCGGTCTCGGCATCATCAAGCGCTTTGACGACCAGGAGGGCACGATCCACGTACGCTTCGACACCGGCGACTACCACCGCTACAACGCTTCGTCCTGGAAAGAAAAGTTTACCGTCGAGGACCAGGGTCGCGCCTACGCCAACGTCAACCTTTCCAAGTGCCCGCAGGTCGAAATGGAGGGCATCACCAAGGGATCCAACCTGAATCTGCATGCCGGCGTCACTGCGCCTAGCATTATGCGCGAGCGGGCCACCATCACGGGCAAGGGCCGCAAGGCCAACGCCAACAACGGATCCATCCAGGCCGAGGCGCTCCGCATCTCCTTTGTCATTGCGGCCCCGGCCGTCGACATTCTGGACTACATCCTCGACTTCGCCGAGGACGAAAAGGTCGGTAATCTCGTGGAAGAGCACATTGTCAAGGAATACTCGGACCGCCACCGCACCTTGTACCAGCGCGTGCGCTACCCGCAGGGGCTCAACGACCGCGACTTTGTGTTCGACAGCTTCTGGCAAGAGGTCGACGACGAGACGTACCTCATCGTGCAAAAGTCCACTGAGACCAGCGCAGTGCCGCCCGTGCCCAACGTTGTGCGCGCCAACATCGTCATTCGCGGGTACCTTCTCGAGCCGCTCTACGATACGCGCAACGCCAGCGGGCCGGACCTCATGACTCGTGTCACCTACCTCACATGCGTCGAGCCGGGCGGCCTCGTCCCACCCAAGGTGGTTGCAATGCAGAACCGCACCGAGCTCCTCGGCGCGCTCACCGACATGCGCTCCTTTTTTTGGCGCAGGGAAAAGGGCACGGCGCTCAGCCTTTCGGAGCGCTCCGCGAAGCGGGCTTCCGGGGAGGTCAAGGCCAAGCTCAAGCGCCGTTCGCTCCGGCGCCGGTCCGTGAACAACGTGCTTCCAGCTCTGTAATCTTCTGCGCGTCGCCTCCCTCCCTCCCTCCCTCCCTCCCTCCCTCCACACAATAAATTACAATTTTGACCCCTACGTTCGTAACCGGCTATCTCGTTATCTCTCGTGGTACGACGCGACCTTGCGGCACGGGCCACGATCATGGCCCCCCGGAAAGCGAACCTTGGTCCGGAATCTTACCATAGAAACTGATTTGACTCCCGGATGCTAGAGGGTCACGGTCAGCGTCATGCTGCGCGGATAAGCCGCGCATCGCCTCATGCGCTGTGGCCATTCAATTCGTCGTAGGCCCACTCACAATATGCTTGCTCGACCGAGGACCTCAATCGATCAATCGACGCAGTCTTTGATCTTGAAGATCAAGCGAAGGCGAAGCGCGACCCTACTTCCCGGTCTCTTGCTATCGGTTCCACCCCGGGAGGCAAAAATACAGGACACAATTGAAGGCTTTGCAGGCTGATGACAGGTGCAACAATATCCCAACGACCGCCGCCTCCACCCACCTCTCCGCCCCCGCCGCGCGGCAGCACGCCCGCCCGCCTGCCCCGGCACCTCCTCGCGAGCTCCCCTCCCCCCGCCGCAGCCGACGCCGGAGCGCCCCCGCGGCCGCGCCCGCGACGCGGCTCGAGCAAGATAAGATGAGCAACAAGCTGGACATGTCGCTCGACGAGCTGGCCGCCTTGAACCGCGCGGAGAAGAAGCAGCAGCAGGCAGAGAAGAAGCAGCAGCAGCAGGCCGAGAAGCAGCAGAAGCAGCAGCAGCAGCAGAAGCCGAAGCAGAAGCCGCAGAAGCAGCTGCAGAAGCAGGCGTCGTCCTCCGGCCCCAGCCGGCGCGCCAGCGGCCGCCAAGATCGCCGCGAATCCGCCGGCCCCCTGGGCGGCGGCAAGAAGATCGAGTGCAGGGCCTGCGGCGGCGACCACAAAAAGGTCGACTGCCCCCACAAGGACAAGGAGTGCCGTATCTGCGGCGAGGTCGGCCATCTGCGCACAAAGTGCTTCAAGGCGTGCTACGGGTGCGGCGGCGCGCATAAGAAGGCCGAGTGCCCGCACAAGGACGCCAAGTGCAGCAACTGCTTCCAAGTCGGCCACACGCGCGTCAAGTGCCGACAGACCACGCCCTCCTGCCGCGCGTGCGGATCCTCCAAGCACGCCAAGGCCGACTGCGTCCATCGCGAAAAGGACTGCAAGAACTGCGGCCGCGTCGGCCATATCAAGAGCGCTTGCCTTCAGTCCGTGGCGGCCAAGTGAACTCATCGGCCAACCGATTGAGGTGACGGCGGCATGGCCTGCTGCCCTATTCCGAGGCCGAGACGGCAAGCATCTTCTCCCATCCGGCACTGTTGCATCCCGCCCACCACCGATCATCACCGATCATCACCATATCTTTACTTTTCCGTATACTACCCCCAGTCCCGAAGTCGAAGAAGCGGTGCATGGACGACAAGGGCGACGACACACGAAAGTCGACGACGCAGACGGCAACGCGACAGAGCCGCAGACTCGAGCCCAATTTTGACTCGAGCCCAGGCTAGGGCGCTAGGGCTTTGCGTCTGCCGACTGAACACGCAGGCGTTGCCGATCCAGCCGTCGCCGTCAGCAGCCCACGATATCGCCGAGCCGGTCGTGTTGAAGCCGTTTGCCCTGAGGTACTCTACCGATCGCTGTGCGTCGAGTCTAGTGTCCTGGTTTCGACTTGGTTCGGCACCGCAGTGTCGCTACCGCCGCGTTTCGCGCTGCGACTTCCCGGGAACTTGGCCTGACATCCGACTTTGCTTCCCAGGGCTACAACATCAAGAAGAAACGAGGCGAGGATAAGAGAGTCATGGCGATGCACGATTTATTGTTTACGAGGCGTCAGGGCTTACATCCCACCCATCTGCCATTTGCATCTTCCCGCATCAGGGTTAGTACTGGTACACATCTTAGACGGTGGTGACATCCGCCTCGGGCGTCTGGGCGGCGCCGTCCTCCGGGTTCACCGTATCTTCCTTCTGGGCCACCTTCTCGGCGTCCGCCTCGGCAGGGTCGGCGCCAGAGTTCAAGGAATCCTTGCCGGTGAACGGGCTGAACTTGGCCACGAGGGTGATGGAAACGAGAATGGCCACGAGGGGCAGGAGCGCCGGCCAGGACTTGTCGTTATCGACGACGCGCATGATGTTGCCGTCCGAGCTGGCGACAATGGGAATGGCCGAAATGATGCCAAAGAGCGAGTCGCCGGCCACCAGACCAGCACAGTACAACACACCCTCGGAAGCGTTATCGTCGGCCTTGGTGCGTGCAATCAGGTGCAGCATGCTTCCCAGGAAGATGGGCACCAGGTAGGTGCAGGGCAGGTAAAAGGCGACCGCGAACGCGAGCACCGGCAGGCGGAAGCTGCAGTTGAAGCGCTCAAGAACCTTGTCGAGCGCAATGATGACGACGGCCAGGCCCGCGCCCACACCAATGTAAGCCCACGGAAGGGTGCCATTGATGATGCCGACCGGGATGGTGGCAATGATGCTGGCCTGCGGCGCCTCGAGACCGATGCCCAGCGTGTACGCCGAGTCGAGAAGCTCGAGGATGGGCGCAATGACGATCGAGGTGACGGCAACACCGAGAATCATGGCGAACTCCTGCTTCCAGGGCGTGGCGCCGAGCAGGTAGCCGGACTTGAGATCCTGCATGTTGTCGCCGCTAATGGCGCAGGCCGAAGCGACGGCGCAGCACATGATGACGGCCGTCGGCGGGCCAATCGGGTCGTCGGATCCCCAGAGACCGAGGATGAGCGCGGAGATGACGAGCGACGACGAGATGGTCACGCCGGACACCGGGTTGTTGGAGGAGCCGACGAGGCCGGCCATGTAGGCCGCCACCGAGGCGAAGAGGAAGGAGAGCACGGCGACCACGATGGCCATGAGCAGGCAGCGGCCCCAGCTGTCGCTAAAGGCGGAAAAGATAATGTAGAGCGGGATCACGGTGCCGGCGACGAGCGCGAGCGTGAGCTTGAAGGGAAAGTCCTGGTCCAGGCGCGCCGGCAGGCCCGTGCTGCTCTCGACCTGGTTGGTGTCCTTCTGGGTGCCGCGCAGCTGACGGATTCCGAACTTGACGCTGGTGATGAGCGCCGAGCGCAGGCTCACCAGGCTCCAAATGCCGCCGACGACCATGAGGCCAATGCCGGCGTAGCGAGCCTCGCCGAACTCGGCGCCCGCCACGTTCTCTCCGTTGAACTCGCCGTTGGTGCTCGTGTCCCACTCGGCCTCGCTCCAGCGGTCGTTGATGACGGCCGAGATGGGGATCATAATGAGGTACTGGCACATGCTGCCCAGAAAGAGGACCGTGCCGACGTTGGGGCCCACAATGTACCCCACGCCGAAGAGCGCCGAGGACACGTTGAGGCCGATGTAGCTCGGGTACATGTTATTGTACAGCCAGCCGATGCCGAGCGTCGGCGAGTAGAGCCCGAGCGTCTCGAAGAGCTTGGTCGCCGTGCCGAGCAGGGTACCGGCGCCCACGGCGTAGACGGCGTTGCCGCCCTTCTCGCCGGAACGGAGCACCTGCGCGGTGGCCACGCCCTCGGGGAACTTGAGTGGGGGCTCAATCTCCAGGAGCAGCGCGCGGCGCAGAGGGATGCTGTACGCGATGCCCAGCAGGCCGCCGAAGAGCGTCAGGAAGGTGACGTAGGCGTAGTTCACGCCGAGGAAGGAGTCCCAGCCCTCGACGCCCTGAAAGGTCGGGTTGCCGAGGTCGCGCTCGGTGTTCATGATGACCAGGCCGGGAAGCGTGAAGATGGCCGCGGCGGCGAGGGCCTCGCCGGCCGAGGCCGCCGTCTGCACGATGTTGTTCTCGAGAATGTTCGAGTCCTTGAAGCACTTGAGCACCGCCATTGACATGACCGACGCCGGGATCGAGGCGCTCACCGTGAGGCCCACAAGGAGACCCAGGTACACGTTGGCGGCGCCCAGCACAATGGCCAGCACCACCGACAGCACGATGCCGCGCACCGTGATCTCGCGGTAGTTGTTGTGCGTCACATACGGGACGAACGTCGAGCCCGCCATCTTGATCTCGTCACGTCTACTAATTCGACACAGATCTCTGTGCCTGCTTGGGCTGCCTGGGCTGAATTGCCTCCCTGGGAGCCGAATTCAGGTTTTGCTGCATCCGGCGCGCCGCGCCCAGCTCCCGCCGATTTCCATCGCAGTGGGCGTCGGGGGCGAGGCCGCGCCAGTCGGGCCAGTCGTTGGCGTTTCTCGCGGGCCCTCTGCCGGCCTCGACTGAGCCGCCTGGACCATTCTTGCATAATTCTTGACGATCTCTTGACCGCTTCCCGGCTGGCCAAAGCCGCCAAACGCCGTGCCGCTCCCTGCCCACAGTACTCCCTCTGCCCACAGCTGCGGAAGCTCTTCTCTTTGCCGATCATTCTCATGACCGCTCGCCCTGATGGTCCTGATCCGAGTCCGAGTCTCGATCTCACGGCGCCAGACTCGGCACGGCACGCACGGCCTACGCCGTGTCGCTGTCCTCGTCAGGACTGGGCTCCGAGCTTCGTTCGTCGAGAGTCAGCAACCAAAAGCTGGGAGACGGGGTTGACCGGTTGGCAGGCGACGCCGCAACAGGAAAGGTCAGCGCAGCTCCGAGCACGCGCGGCGAAGGGCGACCGTTGCAGCGTGCATCGGCCACGCTGCATGGCGGTGCGACCAGTCATCAGTCAGGCACAGAAGATCTTGATCTTGATTGATGGTTGGGATCTTCTGGTGGTGATCGTGTCGCGATCGATGCGATATTAGCCTGGCATGATGTTTGGCTTCCGAGTCTTTTTCCGCCGGCGCCGCCGCCGACCGGCACGGCGCATGGTGGTTTCCTGCTGCTGACTTCTGCGCGTGCGAGCCCAGTATCGTCTAGACGGGTCAAGAACTTCCGTCCTGGTTCGTGCTACCGACGGGCGCACGAGCACGCCGTTCTACCGGAGGTCGTAAGTAGACGTCCGTACGTACCCACGTCCGACGGCCGTACCCGTCGTCTACGTACCACCATGACGCTGACCGTGCATGGACGTGCATTCTAGTACGTACATCGTCTCCGAGTTGCGCGAGACGATTTGCGACGAGTATGTTGTATGCGATGTCCATGCGATGCACGACAAGTTGAACGCGAGGTGCGCCAGGCCTCCTCGATCGAGCCGCCTCGGGGAGCCAAACGCTCTGTCGCGCCTCTCGCGCTCAATGTGCTGGGCTGCGAACAGCGCAGCAGCGTTGCTGCGAACGGCGGCATCCGTCCGTCGACCGTCCGTTCGAGCGAACAACGCCAACACAGCACGCCATAGCACAGACGACGGAAGGACGCACCATTCTGATTCCAGGCCATTGGAGCGAGCCAAGCGGTCGGTGCAGCACTTACGTTGCTCGAGATTTTCCGGCCCGGTGAGTCTGTTTGTGAGACTCGACGTCGTACGGACCCTAGAACGCCTCTCACTCGACATGGCCACTGGCAGCGAGATGGGCGCGGCACGGCGGCACGCAGGCGACGCTTTTGTATCAGGAAACTGTCTGTGCTGAGCTCCAGGAACTCGAGGCCTGGCAGTGGGCCCAGAAATGTCGCGAACGAACGCCGCACCGCGCGCGGCGACCGCCCTCGCGAACGCACATGAGGACATAAATCGATCGTTTCTAGTCGAGAATTGCTTTCTTTCAGGCTGTTTTGGCCTTCAACTTCAACACGTCTGGAAGTTCGGAGCCGAGTGATGATGATCATCGACATCGGTCGATCGGCCCTTCTTGGACGCCCGCCGCGTGCGCCGTGAAGCATGCGCGAGCTCGATCGGTCGGGCGGTCGGTCGGCTGATTCCGAACATGGAATCGGCGCCGTCGCGCCGAGGTGGCTGGCCCGCGCCGGCAGCCCAAGAACATCACACTGATCACAGCCATGCCAGTGGCACCAAGCGAGAGCTGCGAGATCATCAATCAGACGACGTTCTTGTGAGGCTTTACGTTGCGTGCTGAAGACCACTGGCATCCATTGGCATCCTGCAAGAAATTCATAAGCCTCTCGATGCGGAAAGGGTGCCAGCCAGGTGTTGCAAGCAGTGTTGGGAGCACCGAAAGGAACGTGGTTCTTTGGCGAGGTTTCGCGAGGTTCCTCGAGCTATCACGGCACGCCAACTTCGCCAAGTGAACCTTGTTGCGGGCGAGTCGTGCAGCGCACCCGCAAGACCACGAGGTCTGGGTTATCAAGTTGGGAAGAGAGGCAGAGGAACAAATATATATAATATTTGGACTTTCTTCTTATCGGATCCGGGGGGTGGCTGTAAAGCGCTTGGCCAGCTGCCTCTGGACCTCCGAGAACATAGCGACGCGCTCGTGGTCAAGCCCATTTCCGTACTCGTCGCGAAAGAACAGGATCTCCGAGTTGACGAAGAGGTCGTCGAAGAGTGATCGCTTCTTGGGGTCCTCCGACTCCTTGAGAGCAAAATGCTCCTTCCACGTCCACTTGCCTTCGATCTGCAGAGGCACGATACGCGGAGGCGGCCGGTGCTCCGCCTTCGTCTCGCTTGCCTGGCCGTACCGGAAGCAAAAGTCCAGGAGATTGTGCGCCAGACCCTCGTCGAGGAAGATTCCGTCAGCCAGGATAAGGACGACGGCCACGTTGTCGTTGACGACTCCGTTGTTGGTCTCCTCACTGAGCCGCTCCGCAAGATGAATTCCGTCAGGATCCTCCACGGCGCAAAACTTGATTGACGTGCCGTGCACGGAGCAGGAGCGACTGTTGTTCAGGCCATCGACAAAGGCCAGGCCAGCCTCTTCAGAGACCCCGCCGTCCCTGGCGCGGCTCTGATAGACCACCAAAACGTCCACCGAAACGTCCGCTTCGGCGATGTTATCGTCGTCGCCCAGGCTATCCTCAAGTTTGGCAGGAGCTGTCACCTGGGCCTCGTACAGCATGCGATCCACCATGGCATCGGTCTCGAAGTACCGGCGTCGGTAGATGATGGCCTTGTCGTCGGGTGGGTTCTTGAGAAAGTACTTCTTAATCTTGCGAATGTCCTTGGCGCGCTTACTCCCCTTGCCCTTGTACTCGCTGTCAAGGAAGCCTGTGATGTATCTGAACTGTTCAATGGCGCCCTCCACATCCTCGACTGTTTTGGTGGGTTCGTGCTTCATGTACTCCTCCTTAAACTCTTCATCCGTCTCGATCCAGGGGACCCACGCCATGTTCCAGGTGTGAAAGCGCGGGTCGGCCTCCTTTACATAGATGATCTTCTTCTTCTCCTGGATGGCGAAGAGCAGCTCGTTCAGGCAATACGGGCGGAAAAGCACGGAGCGCGTGAGCACAAGCACAAAGGCTTGCGAGTGCTTGATGCCCTCGTGCATGCCCGTTAGAGTCAGGTCGTCTGCGAGCACGTCCAGCCATGGAATCACTCGCTTTCGACGCATGTTCAGCCACAAATCCTTGACGATCTCCGACGCCTCGCGCTGCACGTGGCTCAGGAAAAAGTGATACCGTGCCGAGGGGTCGTTGGTGCCGAGCTCTTCGGCCTCGCGCCCGGATTTAGACCACGACTGGCGCTGGTTCGTCTGCTTGTCGTGCTTCTTTCTCCACGTCTTCAAAATCTTCTTCCGCTTGGACTCTCTGAGCCCTCCAGCACCTTTCACCACGACTTCGTCGTGGTGTGCGTGTGCGTGTGCTTCGTCGTAGTGTGCGTATGCTTCGTCGCTCCTACCGTCGTCTTCGTCGTAGGCTTCATCGCTCCCGCCGTGTTCGGGATCCGGCTCGGCAGACCCATACTTGTGTGCGCCCCTGGCGCTCAGCACCTCAGCACGTGCCACATGATCAACACGCGCTTCACTCCGCGGGCTCCTGCCCATCCGGAACAAAGTGCGCAGGGAGGGCACCCAGCACGATAGAGAGGCTGTTGTCCGCGGAGAATTTGGCAAGGCTGGCATGGCCGGATCCCGCGTGCCGTGCCGCAGAGAAGAGAGGCCCGACAACCCTCCGTAGGCGGCACGGACCGCCAACACTGCGTCGGCGAACCCGTAGCCGCCACTGGCTTCCTCAGTCTTCTCCGGGTTGCCAAGCCGCACAAACGGGTGTGCCAGGACGTCTTCGATCCTGATGCGCTCGTCCGGGTTCCCAATCAGGCACTTGCGCACGAGATCGCGTCCAAGGAAGCCGTATTCGTCGTCCGCGGGAAGCCGTGCGTCCCGGTCATCGTCAAGAACGATCCAGTTGATGAGCTCCGACTTGTCGAGCGGCGTCACGAGCAGATCCGTATTCTTCTCCATGAGGAAGAGCGAGGTCCCGCTCAGAAGCTCGTACAAGATGACCCCAAAGCTCCAAACATCGTACGAGGTCTCTCGCTTCAGCTCCAGCTTCTGCTGTTTGGTCGGGTCGACCTCGAGCTTGCGAGTGAAGAACTCTTTGGCCATCTCGGGCGGCATGTAGGCCGAGCTACACTTCTGATGACCTTTTTCCGACTTCTTCGCAGAGGCGTCCATGTCGATGAGCTTCCAGCGCTCGTTCTCCTTCTTCGTCACCTTCGCGGGGCGTTGGGCCTGCATGCCCTGGGGAGACGACAGGACCACATCTCGAACGATTCCAAACTTGCTGACCTCGTACCAGTACGCCTGGTCGAAGCGGCCTCCCACGCGGCCTTTGTCGCCGCTGGTGAAGAACTGCTGCGATGACTTCGACTCGGTGCGGAGAACGTTGCGCGGCTTGATGTCGCAGTGCACGAGGCCCTTGCTGGCAAGCTCCGCGATGCCTTGCGCGAGGCACCAAGCGACGCCGCAAACGCGCTCCACTTTGCCCCGGGCAAAGATCTCCGAGTTCACGGCCGCGAAGAGTGTCCGGTCAGAGAGCTCCATCACAATGCACTTCTCACCTCTGTGGTAGGCGAGGAGCTGGACGGTGTGCTCGTAGGGGCGCTGCGAAAAGTCATCGCCTGCAATGAAGATGCGGTCTTCGTCGTCCTCTGATTGAGGCTTTGAAAGAGACTTGACGTCGCGGCCGTCGAGCTCGTTCTCGAAGTCTTTTAGGTCGCGCATGACCTTGATGGCGACGCGCTCCGGGGCCTCTTCTTCCTCTCGCTTCTCCGGCGGCAGGGCTCGGAGCGTTTCGTTCTGCAGGACGGCCTCGATGTCCTTGGCAAAGAACACGACACAGGTGTCGCTCATGTGTTCGGGCGGGCCCGCGTCAACCTGGTACCTGCTCAGGTAGGTGCCGAACTCGGTCGCCCACTTGCGAGCGCGACTGTAGCTGCATGCGAGCACAATGGACCGAAGCGTGCGCGCGCGGTTGTCGACCTTGTCGAACAGGCGCAGCATCACGTCCGGATGATCCTCGATGACGTAGTCGTTGAAGAAGTTTCGCATGTTCGCGAGTGCAAGCTCTTGCGAGAAGATGTGGTGGATCATGGGTGGGCCGTTGTTTCGAGCCAGAGCGACCTGCGCTGCGATAGCCTTCTTCTGCTCCTCTTCATCCTCGGTTGTCCGGTTCCCACTTCGCTTCTTCTGGTCACCTTGCTTGTCGTCGGCTTCTTCATCTTGGGCATCGGCTTCTGCGGTCTCCCTGGCGACCTTCTCGGCCCTCTCGGTGGCCTTCGCTTCAAGTTCTGCTTTGCCTGCGTTCTCCTCCTTGGCGTCGGCCTCGGGGGACGTCCAGATTTCATCGCGCGCCCAAAAATTCTTCGGTAAAAGCGGGGGGACCTCCTCCGAACCACGGGAGGCGACATCTGAAGACGGAGAGACGACATCTGAAGACGGAGAGACCTCCTTCGAACCACGGGAGACGACATCCAGGCAGCGGTGGAACAGGTAGTTGTTCTGGCTCGCCATCGTAAAAGCCCTGCGGTTCCAGCGGCTCCACCGGGGCGTGCCATTTGAGTCGTAGGTGCACTCAAAGAGGATTTCGGCGATCGTGCGCATGCTCGCTTCAAAGTCCTGCTTCGCCAGCCCCATTTCCGGTTTCACGAGATCCTCGCATTCCGAGCCGAAGGCATTCTCGCGCACGTCAAGCTCTACTCCCTGCGTGTTGTATACGACGGCTTCGACGAAGTCGGCACCGAAGCGGGCAAATTCCCGTCGCTCATGGACCCCCATCTTCTTGCACTGGTTGCTGATGAGCACGAGCTTCGTGTTCTCGCCGGCGACTTCCTCTTTCTTGACGCACGTCGCGATAGCCCCGATTTGCATGCCGAGGTGGTTGCGCTTGAGGTTGAGCTCCTCGATGGGGCACGTTCGGATGAAGTTGCAGACAGTGTCGACGCACTCTTCCGTGAGGCCGTTGCGCCCCAGATGGAGCAGGGTCATGCGGTCATGAAAGCCCGGTTTCTTTTCTTGACGCATCATAAAGCTTTCCAGGAGAGCTTTGGCCGCCTCGTCTTTGATCTGGTTTCCGTAGAGGCTGAGGTGGATGAGCTGCGTCGAGGTGTTGGATGCGAGGGCGTCCGCGATCTCCATCCCGCCTTCAGCACCCAGCGTGTTGTTGCCGAGGTCCAGTTCCTGGAGGACCTTGTTGCGCCGGAGCATCGAGGCCAATTCGGGGCCGCTCTCCATCGTGATCCCGTTGAAAAAGAGCGAGAGCGAGGTCAACGTGCGGTTTTTCTTGAGGGCACCGGCGATGGCCTTGCAGCCCTCGTCTCCGATGAGATTCATGCGAAGGTTCAGCTTGCGCAAGGACTTGTTACTTTTGAGCGCTTCGCCGATCTTCTCGCCATCAGCGGGTCCCAGCATGTTGTTGCGCAGGCTGAGGACCTGGATGCGGCAGCTCTTCTTCCCGAGAAACTCAGACACTTTCTTGGCTCCTTCGGTGCCCAGGGCGTTGTTGTAGAGCAGCAGCTCCACGACACTCGACTCCGCTAGCCCGGCGAGAAGTTTCGGGAGAGCGTCCCCACTTCCGAGACTGCTGCCGCTCAGGTTGAGCCGGACGAGGTATGTGTTGGCTCCGAGCACTTCGCCAAGTCGCTCAACGCGCTTCTTCTCGTCCTCGTGGGCCCCGATACCGTTCTTGCCCAGGTCGATTGCGAGCATGTGCTTGGGATTAGCTGCAATGAGGTCGAGAACATCGTCAAAGACCTCTCTCTCCGGGATCCCCGGGTGGAGGCTCGACTCGGCCTGCAGGCGAATCTCGGAGAAGGTCACCTCCACAGGCTCGTCCGCCTTTTTCATTTCTTTCAGAAAATCGCCTGCGCGTTCGACATCATCGATATCGCGCGCGACGATCCGTCCAAGCCGGTCGGCGATTTCGTTGTGCGGGTCGTTCCACGCGACCACCTCGAGTTCGCTCATCCTCGCTTCAAATCGGCTTGGCAGCTGCAGACGGCTACGCTTTCCAGGCGTCCCGCGGCCGCGACGTCCGTCCACCTCTTCCTCGTCGCGCTCGTCGCGCGTCGTCCGAGCTCAGCTCAGCTCAGCTGCCGAGCTCAGCAGCGAGCCCGGCTCCGCCACCGCGCAGCTTTGGCTTGGCTCGGCTTGGCTTGGCGTGCGGGTAGTCCGCCCGCCAACGAGCCCGAGCGCGGCTCTCTCCGCGATCGGGGACTGCTGCCCGCCGACCGGGTCTTGGCGACGTCTTGGCTTGGCTACGCGGGCGAGCCCAGCGCCGCACTCTGCAGTGCTCAATTGATCAATGAGATGCGTGCAGTGGTGTGCGAAAGAAAGCAAGCAAAGAAAGCAAGCTTTTGCTTGGTGGACGTCGCTTGGTGGGCAGTGGAGCAGAGGCAAAAGCGGCCAGAGTCGCACGCGCGGACGTCACGTCGAGTCGAGTCGCCTTGAGTCGAGACGAGACGAGACGCCGTCCGAGGGCCGTCGGCGTCCAAAAAGAAAAGTAAAGTAAAGTAAAGAAAAAAAGCCTGAGAAAACCTGAGAAAAGAAAAGATAAAGAAGTCGCACACTTTCATTCATCTCAGAGATTCTCAGTGCACAAAGCAACTTGAACTTGTTTTGATCGACAGTGATCAGAAGCTTACTTGCACTTGCAGTGCTGCTCTTTCACTCAATCAATAACTTTGTAAAAAAGCGTGCACGTGCTGCGCGTGCCGTGTGCGCGTTTGAAATGAAGAAAGCAAAGCTGCTGTACGACCCCAGCCAGCCAGGCGACAGCCAGGCTCTGCCGCACCGCGTTGATGCAGGTGATCATGCATTGCAGACTCATTGCGCGCGCGCTGGCTGCAATGACACTTTTCGCTGTGCCACCACGTGCCGCGCGTGCCGCGCGTGCCGCGCCTGATCTGTCCCTGCAAGTTGCAAACAAAGTTGCAAACAAAGTTCTGGTGTATCTTGCAAGGCCCTAAATTTGAATTTTGTACTGTACGTACCTGCGTAGTACGACTTACGTACGGCCGTCGAGTACGCACGTACGAGCCGTCTTCGAGCCCGCCGTCGACCGATGAAGTTGGCCTGACGGCTCGCGACAGCACGTGCTGGTCTGACACGCGGTTCACGCCCGCGACGGGTTTCTGCAGAAAACTTGCAGCCTGCAGCCCTTCCAAGGCTCGCTCGCTGGCAGTCACGACCGAGTTGCGCGTCGTGGGACGTCGTGGTGTCCTGTGCGGACGTGCGGACTCGGAGTAGGTACTGTACGTATACCTCGTAGGTAGTAGGCTACTAGTAAGTACGTGTAGACTTTACGAAGTTCGTCCTCAAAATTTTGCGAGACGCTCGCGCTGGCCATCTGGTTCTCCGTGCTGACGGTCCGACGCTCGATAATCATCATCGTTTCGATCGTTGGCCCGCAACTGGCGGTATTCCGACCGACCAAGCTGTGCGCCGCTCGCGGGCCGTCCCAGCCGCCATCGGCACGCGCAGCATGCGGTGAGGCCTGGACGTCGCTTTGTGCAGCGCCGTGCACAACCCGACACAACCCGCGGGCCCCGCGCGCTGTCTCTCGCACCATCGCGTCTGGTATTAAACTCCAACCCACCTTCTCTCCCGCTCTTCGCTGCACGTGCGAGGTGTTATCGACCCCGCGCATGCACATGCGCAGAGGCAGCCCAGGCCGCGCCAAGGGCCGAGGCGCGCTGCGTGGCAAAGAGCAAAAAGGCGCACAAGAGGAGGACGAGGAGGAGGAGCACGACGTGGCGGGACGATGTCGAAGCCGAAGGACGCGAAGGGCGCGAAGGACGCCGAGGTTATCTCTGAGGAGCTGCTCGAGAGCGAGGGGTGCCGCTGGGTGCGCCTGGCAAAGCTCACGTACCGGAATGACGCAGGGAAAGAAATGCCATGGGAGTGCGCCCAGCGCACGACGCGCAAGAGCGACGTGGACGCGGTCTTCATCGTGGCCAGTGTGATATATCACAATAACGATAAGGTCCCCGATCCCAAGGTACTGTGCGTCTCACAGTTTCGGCCGCCGACGGAATCGTACATTCTCGAGTTCCCCGCTGGCCTCGTTGATGAGGGCGAAGACGCCGAGACCGCGGCACTCCGCGAGCTCCGCGAAGAGACGGGCTTTTTCGGCGAGGTCAAGTCCGTCTCTCCTGTGCTTTTTGTGGATCCGGGCATGACGAACGCAAACCTCAAGTTCGTGAACGTCATCGTGGACTGCCGCAAGGAACTTAATCAGAACCCAAAACTCAAGGAGGATGAGGGCGAATTCATCTGCACGCACCTCATTCCTGAAAAGGAACTCGTGAAGATGCTGCGCGAGCCCAAAACGATTCGGACGTTCTTGTTTTCCCAGAATGCACAAGGAAACGTCGAGCTCGAGCAGCGCGAACACGTTGCCGTGAGCGGCCTCTTGTTCTCCTACGCGCTTGGCCTTGCGGCCCAGACCATGTATACATAGGCTACCCACAAATAGTACGCTTACGCCCGAGATTGACCAATCGAACAAAAACGATTTGCGGGAGCCATCCCATCCTCAAACCTTATGGATCACACAGACGCTTCCGTCGACCGGTTTCGACGCGGACGGCGGCCCCGACCAGAGAAGGATCCTAACAGGACGGTCATAATCGTGAGATCGAAGTTAGGTCTACTTGGAGTAGCTAGAGAGGTTGAGGAAGGCAAAGATGAAAAAGGTAAAGCTGCCCGTGAATGCCACGGTGCGCTGGCTGATCTGCGTGGCGATGAGGCGGCCTCCAAAGACCGCAATCGCCGTGCAGATCGTGTGACCGACCATGCCGCCGATCGTCACGCCGACAGGATCGTTGTGCGCGGACAGGGTGATGGTGGCGATCTGGCTGCGGTCACCCCACTCGGCCAGAAAGGTCATGATGAAGGCCTCAATAAAGACAGGCGTCAGGATCTTGCCCAGGTGTGCGCGCCAGCTCGACTTGCTCTTGGAGGACCGCAGCGCCTTCTCGACCTCCTCAATCTCCTCGTCAGCGTCGTCGTTGCTCGCGTGGTACCCGATCCACAGCAGGCGGAAGCCAAAGAAAAAGTACATCACCGTGGCGATCTTGTGCGTGAGCGAAGGGCTGATGAGCATGGGCATGACAAAGCCCATGGCCGCCGAGAGCACCGTCATGACGTAGAGGGCGCCCAGGGCTCCCGCCAGAATCACCGCGCGCGGGTGCCGCATCGCCATGATGGCGGCAATGATAAAGGTCTCGTCGCCCAGCTCCGACACGATGATCATCGCGAACGAGCGAATCGTCGCCTCCGTGAACGTGCCGTACGGATCATCCGCGTCGCCCGCCTTTTGCGCGAGCCCGTCCACGAGCATGCCGCGCAGGTTGCCTCCCTGCGCAGGGTTCACGTTGACATCCGCCGTCGCCGTCTGCACGGCCAGGGCCGCCACGGCCATGGCCGCGAGCATCCACCGCAGCGCGCTCGTCATTTTCTCGGTTCGCGTCTACCGCTGCTCTGGCGTCTGTTCCTCGTTTTTCCCGCCTGGTGATCTAACCCGTGCAGACGCTCGTGCGCTGCTGCTGCTCCTCCTCCTCGTCGTCGTCGTCGTCGACGATATCGAGCACGAGCTTCTGCTAATTCTGCCGTTGCCCGGCGCTCCCGCTACGGGAGGCGCGCGCGGAGGCGGGGCGGCGGCGGCGGGGGGGAGCTCGGGCTGGTCTCGCTCTGGCGTCGGCGTCGCGGGTGGCGGGGGCGGCGGTCTCGAGTCGAGTCTGCGCGCGCGCCTCGAGGTTGTGGAGCGAGGCCTCTGCGGCCCGGTCCTCCCCCCCTGCTTCTTGCTTCCTTACTATACACTCTTATATTTTAACCCGAAATACATGTAGTCATCCCCCCCTGCTGCGAATTTGCGCAACCCCGATTGGGAGAAGGCACCCCCCACCTCGATATGCAACCTTCAGAGCACAGTGTCCAGTCAGGCGGGTAAAACGAAGAAAGCCGCAGAGCCGACGAGAGTGACCCCCCTCCTTGAACCAGGCGCCGCCCGCGGGCAAGCCGCGGTCTGCGCAACGCAAACGTGGCGGGACCACCTCGTCGTGGAGATCATCATCATCGTCGGCGTCGCCGGGATCTTCGCCGCGGCGATCTTCGTAGAAATCGAAAGGCAGCCTAGTCCAGCCGAGGACGTCCAGCCGAGGACGCCGCCGCCATGGAGGCCCTCCGCGAGGCGCTCGAGCAGGAAGGCCAGGAGCACCTCGTCGAGGGCTGGGCCGAGGCCGCCGCCGCCGACCAGGAGCGCCTGCTCGCGCAGCTGCGGACGCTCGACGAGAACTACCCCGGCGGCCTGGTCGCCTACGTGCGCCGCGCGCGAGACCTGCTGCAGAAGAGCAAGCGCGGCGATAACCCGTTCAAGGGCTACACGCCCGAGGTGCCCGAGTCCGTGACCTTTCCGTTCGAGGCCTCTGACGAAGACCGCGCAAAGGCCGAGACCGTCGGCAGAGAAGCATTCGCGCGCTGCGCGTGCGTCCTCGTTGCCGGCGGCCTCGGGGAGCGCCTCGGATACTCTGGCATCAAGGTCGAGCTGCCCAGCGAGATCTCCTCGGGAACATGCTTTCTTGGCCTCTACTGCCAGTACATTGCCGCGCTCCAGGGCTCGTCCCCGGTGCCGCTGGCCATTATGACCTCGGACGACACCCACGAGAAGACGCGAGACCTGTTGAGGCGCGAGAACTACTTTGGCCTTCGCGCGGATCAGGTCCACCTCATGAAACAGGAAAAGGTAGCCTGCCTTGCGGACGACAGCCCGCGGCTCGCCGTGGACCCGGACGATCCCTTCCGCGTCGTCACCAAGCCGCACGGTCATGGCGACGTCCACCTGCTGCTGCACCAGACCGGGCTCGCGCAAACCTGGCTTGATGAGGGCCGCGAGTGGGTCATGTTTTTCCAGGACACCAACCCGCTCTCCTTCCGGACCATGCCTGCGGCCCTCGGCGTCAGCGCCATGGCCGGCTACATGGTCAACTCGGTGGCCATCCCACGCAAGGCCAAGGCCGCTGCGGGCGCCCTCATGCGCCTCTGCCACCAAGACGGCCACGAAATCACCGTGAATGTTGAGTACAACTACATCGACAGTCTGCTGCGCGCCACGGTGAGCCCGGACGAGGGCGACGTCAACGGCGCGGATGGGTATTCCGCCTTTCCGGGAAACATGAACCAGCTCGTCTTCCAGCTCGAGCCGTACGTGTCAACGCTGGCAAAAACGGGCGGCGTCATTCCCGAGTTCGTCAATCCCAAGTACGCCGACGAGACACGGACGACCTTCAAGTCTCCGACGCGCCTCGAGTGTATGATGCAAGACTACCCGCTGACCTTGCGCGACCTCGGCGAGCCGCCTGCGCCAGGGTCCATCGGGGTCACGGTTTTTCAGGACGCTGGTGACCTCGAGTCTGACGCGCTCCAGGGCGCCCGGAGCCTTACGCATCGCCTCTACGCGCCGGCCAAGAACAATCTACGCGACGCCGCGCAAAAGGCCGCCAAGGGGATTCCCGACGCGAGCTGCACCTCGACCGAGCTTGCCATCTACGCTTGCAACGCGCTCATGCTGCGCGATCTTGGCTGCGAAATCGGCGCCCCCAGGCAGGCCTCCTATGGCGGAGTCGAGCAGCCAGAGTGGCCGCACATCGTCCTTCTGCCAAGCTTTTGCCCGCTCTTCTCCGAGCTCGGCGCCCGCTTTGCGCACCCGGACCAGGTCACCGTCTCCTCACAGTCAACGCTCGTCGTTTCCGGGGACATCACCTTCCAAGGCCCCGTCGACCTGGATGGCACGATCGTGATCATCGCGGCGCCGGATGTATGCGTGCATATCGGCGCGGTCAAGGTTTGCAATGCGCTCTCCAAGTTCTCCACCGTGGATCCCGACGACGCCGACGAGCTAGAGGTCTATCGCATCCGTGGCTTCAAGCTCGAGTGTCCAGTGCTCTATGCCGGCGGCGATCCTGTTCCTGATAACGCCGACTTTGTCATTCGCTATACGGAACCGGGGACTCACCACGTCGACGCCATTGAGCTGTGAGCATGTGTAGTAGTGAATCGTAGTTTTTCCCCCTTATCACTTTCGCTTCCTGTAGGCCCGCGGCCGCTTGGGCACCAGAAAAAAAAGCAGTCGTCCGTTTCTGTTGTTATGTGGTATCGTGCATACAAGTCATCTTCATCACCATTTGCAGCCGCTATCGCCGCGGTCGTCGCCGCCGTCGTCGCAGTCTTCGTATTGTCTAGTCTTTGCCTGTCTTGAGAAACTGATTGCGGTAGTGGAGCAGGGGCGTGGTTCCGTGAAAGCACGAGGTCCAGCCGCGGTCGCTCTGTTTGTTTTTGTAAATTTTGCGCTTGCAGTAGAGCGCAAAACTGGGCGGCGAAATGAACACGTTGGACTCGAACTCAATAAGGCCGTCCTCGTTGATAACACCCTCAAAGCGGTGCTTGTTGAGGTACGGCACGCTGATTACGTCGCCAGGCTTGAGGTAGCCGTGCTCTACGAGATCGACAATGGTCGTCTGGTGCGGGTTCCGTTTCAGCACGAGGTCGTTCTTGAACTCGTACTTGCGGCGCTTCGGCGAGCCTGGACGGGTCGTCCCCGACCCGGACGTGCTGCTAAAGCTGCCGCGCCGCTTCCCGGAGGCGCGAGTTTGCGAATCGCCTGCATCTGCTCCGGCGCCGCTGCCGCTGCCGCCGCCGCGCGTGCTTTTCACGGCGCCGCTCTGGGCGGCCGTTGGAGCCGGCGCAGTCTCGCTGATTGTTTCGGCCGCCTTGCCCTGCTGCGACCTGGTACTGGCCCTCGTGGCCCCGCTTGCTCCAGAGGCTGCGGGCCGACTCGACCTGCCTCCCTTTGGCTGCGGGGCCGCCTCTGGAGCCCTGGACGGCTTCGTTGATGACGCTGTCTCAGAGCCGTCGGCCGCAGCCGCCGCGGCTTGCTCGCTACTCGGCAATAGGTGCGTGAGTGATCGCCGCGTGCCCTTGGAGCGCGACTGCTGGTGCACCTTTTCCAGGTGCTTGATCGTGGGAGCGATGCATGTGTGGCAGAACCACGGCTCAGGCAGCGCCACGTTTTCGCCGCCTTCAAACGACACACAGCGCCGATGGAACCACTTGCTGCAGGAGCGGAAGTCGCACCCCACGGCGTCGGCAAAGTCCTTCTCTTCGATCTCCTTGGCGCACACCGAGCACAAGGTCTCTATGGGTCCCGAGTCTTCTGCTGCAGCATTCGACTTTCGGCTCGCGGCGTCAGACCCTGACCGGGCTCGCCGGCCGCGCCCCCGCGACTCCTCGCCCGAGGTGGCGCCGTCATTTTCGTCATCGCCGTCTAATTCTCGCCGGAGCACGCCGAGACCGCGGGGGTCGGGATTCGAGCCCGCGGTGGCGATGGTGAGCGCGCTGCGGGGGGTGAGCGCGGCGCGGCGCGGCGTCAGGAGCGCCCGAGCTGACTTGTACTGTGCTAGGCTCGACAGCAGCTCCAAGGTCGCCCGCTCGCTGGCGTCGATATCGAGCTCCTCGTTTGCGCTTTCGTCGCCGTTCGCAGCGGTCGCGGCGTCGAGCCTGCTCTCGCTGGCGAAAGTTCTGCTCGGCCCCTGGCCCTGGGGCGCCGAGCAGTCCGCGCGAGCGCGCGATACAGCGCCGAGGGCATCCGCAGCGAGGGTCTCGTCAGCCCACTGTCGAGGCCCCGCAGTCGCGGAGCTGGAAGCGTCGGGGCCCGCGAGGTGCTGGGCACCGGCGCGGTGGTTGCCCTGCCCTAGCGTGTTTTCCTGGTCCGTGGGCCTGAACCCGTCCGCAATGAGCCTCTTGACGAGCGGCGAGGAGTCTACTTGGACCTGTAGGTGGCTGCCGCTGTTTAGGATGGTGTCGGAAACGGAGCGGTACTCGGCGGCGAGCTTACTCGCGGCGATGGCGCTGATGGAGCTGGCGGCCGCCATGACCTGGTGCTTATCGCGGGCCTTGGCGAGCAGCTTGCTGGCGTGGCCCTTGTTTCGCGGGGAAAAGAGCCCGCAAAGGCTCTGCTCCATGAGCCGTTTCAGGTCCTCCGGGTCCTGCAGGCGCTGCACGGCCTCCACGCCCGTCCGGAACTGGTCCCATACCGGGAAGAAGCTCTGCAAAGCTAGGGGCGCCTCGTCGCCCATGGCCTCCCTCTCCCTTTGCGCTGCGTCGACGAGTCCCACGAGGCGCGTCCACTCTGCGCGCGAGGTCGCGTCCTGCCGCATGGCAAAGTACTCTGGCCCTTTCGACGAGAACTCGCGCCGCAGTTGCTCGAACGGCGCCGCCGAGACGCCCTGGCGCTTCCACTGCGCAATGCTGCCCAGGATCTCGATGTACAGCTCGAACAGGTTCAGGTCGGCGTCCTCCTCCTCGGCGCCCTCCTTCTTGCCGGGTCCCGCGGGCACCTGGAGCAGGCTGGGCCTTTTCTGGCCGCGCGCCCTCGCGGGCGACGTCGCGGGGGGCGTCGCGGGCGCGGGCGTCCTGCCGGCGGCCCTGTCCCCGCGCGCGCGCCTGGCTGCGAGCGGAG